>JAVIAB010000106.1:42391015-42734708 GCA_032433765.1 Megaustenia siamemsis | reverse complement strand
AACGATAGTGAATAGATAAAAGATAGTGTAGAAATCAACGATAGTGAAGAGATAAAAGATAGTGTAGAGATCAACGATAGTGAAGAGATCAACGATAGTGAAGAGATAAAAGATAGTGTAGAGATCAACGATAGTGAATAGATAAAAGATAGTGAAGAGATAAAAGATAGTTTAGAAATCAACGAAAGTTAAGATATCAATGATAGTGAAGTGATCAACGATAGTGTGAAGAGATCAAAGATAGTGAATAGATAAAAGATAGTGTAGAAATCAACGATAGTGAAGAGATAAAAGATAGTGTAGAGATCAACGATAGTGAAGAGATCAACGATAGTGAAGAGATAAAAGATAGTGTAGAGATCAACGATAGTGAAGAGATAAAAATAGTGAAGAGATCAAAAGATAGTGAAGAGATAAAGATAGTGTAGAGATCAACGATAGTGAAGAGAAAAGATAGTGAAGAGATAAAAGATAGTGTAGAGATCAACGATAGTGAAGAGATAAAAGATAGTGAAGAGAAAAAAGATAGTGTAGAGATCAACGATAGTGAAGAGATCAACGATAGTGAAGAGATAAAAGATAGTGTAGAGATCAACGATAGTGAAGAGATAAAAGATAGTAAGAGATCAACGATAGTGTAGAGATAAACGATAGTGAATAGATAAAAGATAGTGAAGAGATAAAAGATAGTGTAGAGATCAACGATAGTGAAGAGATAAAAGATAGTGAAGAGATCAACGATAGTGAAGAGATAAAAGATAGTGAGAGATCAACGATAGTGAAGAGATAAAAGATAGTGTAGAGATCAACGATAGTGAAGAGATAAAAGATAGTGAAGAGATAAAAGATAGTGTAGAGATCAACGATAGTGAAGAGATAAAAGATAGTGTAGAGATCAACGATAGTGAAGAGATCAACGATAGTGAAGAGATAAAAGATAGTGTAGAGATCAACGATAGTGAAGAGATAAAAGATAGTTAAGAGATCAACGATAGTGTAGAGATAAAAGATAGTGAAGAGATCAAAGATAGTGAAGAGATAAAAGATAGTGTAGAGATCAACGATAGTGAAGAGATAAAAGATAGTTAAGAGATCAATGATAGTGTAGAGATCAAAGATAGTGAAGAGATCAACGATAGTGAAGAGATAAAAGATAGTGTAGAAATCAACGATAGTGAAGAGATAAAAGATAGTGAAGAGATAAAAGATAGTGTAGAGATCAACGATAGTGAAGAGATAAAAGATAGTGAAGAGATAAAGATAGTGTAGAGATCAACGATAGTGAAGAGATAAAAGATAGTGTAGAGATCAACGATAGTGAAGAGATAAAAGATAGTGTAGAGATCAAAGATAGTGAAGAGATAAAAGATAGTGAAGAGATCAACGATAGTGAAGAGATAAAGATAGTGTAGAGATCAACGATAGTGAAGAGATAAAAGATAGTGTAGAGATCAACGATAGTGAAGAGATAAAAGATAGTGTAGAGATCAACGATAGTGTAGAGATAAAAGAAAGTGAAGAGATCAATGATAGTGAAGAGATAAAAGATAGTGTAGAGATTAACGATAGCGAAGAGATAAAAGATGGTGAAGAGATAAAAAATAGCGTCGAAATCAACGATAGTGAAGAGATAAAAGATAGTGAAGAGATAAAAGATAGTGAAGAGATAAAAGATAGTGAAGAGATAAAAGATAGTGTAGAAATCAATGATAGTGAAGAGATAAAAGATAGTGTAGAGATTAACGATAGTGTGGAGATAAAGATAGTGAAGAGATAAAAGATAGTATAGAAATCAACGATAGTGAAGAGATAAAAGATAGTGAAGAGATAAAAGATAGTGTAGAAATCAACGATAGTTAAGATATCAAGATAGTGAAGTGATCAACGATAGTGAAGAGATCAACGATAGTGAATAGATAAAAGATAGTGTAGAAATCAACGATAGTGAAGAGATAAAAGATAGTGTAGAGATCAACGATAGTGAAGAGATAACGATAGTGAAGAGATAAAAGATAGTGTAGAGATCAACGATAGTGAATAGATAAAAGATAGTGAAGAGATAAAAGATAGTTTAGAAATCAACGATAGTTAAGATATCAATGATAGTGAAGTGATCAACGATAGTGAAGAGATCAAAGATAGTGAATAGATAAAAGATAGTGTAGAAATCAACGATAGTGAAGAGATAAAAGATAGTGTAGAGATCAACGATAGTGAAGAGATCAACGATAGTGAAGAGATAAAAGATAGTGTAGAGATCAACGATAGTGAAGAGATAAAAGATAGTGTAGAGATCAATGATAGTGAAGAGATAAAAGATAGTTAGAGATCAACGATAGTGAAGAGATAAAAGATAGTGAAGAGATAAAAGATAGTGTAGAAATCAACGATAGTGATGAGATAAAAGATAGTGAAGAGATAAAAGATAGTGTAGAGATCAACGATAGTGAAGAGATCAACGATAGTGAAGAGATAAAAGATAGTGTAGAGATCAACGATAGTGAAGAGATAAAAGATAGTAAGAGATCAATGATAGTGTAGAGATAAAAGATAGTGAAGAGATAAAATATAGTGAAGAGATAAAAGATAGTGTAGAGATCAACGATAGTGAAGAGATAAAAGATAGTTAGAGATCAAAGATAGTGTAGAGATAAAGATAGTGTAGAGATCAACGATAGTGAAGAGATAAAAGATAGTGTAGAAGATCAACGATAGTGAAGAGATAAACGATAGTGAAGAGATAAAAGATAGTGTAGAGATCAACGATAGTGAAGAGATAAAAGATAGTGTAGAGATCAACGATAGTGAAGAGATCAACGATAGTGAAGAGATAAAAGATAGTAGTGTAGAGATCAACGATAGTGAAGAGATAAAGATAGTGAAGAGATAAAAGATAGTGTAGAAATCAACGATAGTTAAGATATCAATGATAGTGAAGAGATCAACGATAGTGAAGAGATCAAGATAGTGAATAGATAAAAGATAGTGTAGAAAAACGATAGTGAAGAGATAAAAGATAGTGTAGAGATCAACGATAGTGAAGAGATCAACGATAGTGAAGAGATAAAAGATAGTGTAGAGATCAACGATAGTGAAGAGATAAAAGATAGTGTAGAGATCAACGATAGTGAAGAGATAAAAGATAGTGTATAGATCAACGATAGTGAAGAGATAAAAGATAGTGAAGAGATAAAAGATAGTGTAGAATCAACGATAGTGAAGAGATAAAAGATAGTGTAGAGATAAACGATAGTGAAGAGATAAAAGATAGTGAAGAGATAAAAGATAGTGTGAGATCAACGATAGTGAAGAGATAAAAGATAGTGAAGAGATAAAAGATAGTGAAGAGATAAAAGATAGTGAAGAGATAAAAGATAGTGTAGAAATCAACGATAGTGAAGAGATAAAAGATAGTGTAGAGATCAACGATAGTGAAGAGATCAAAGATAGTGAAGAGATAAAAGATAGTGTAGAAATCAACGATAGTGAAGAGATAAAAGATAGTGAAGAGATAAAAGATAGTGTAGAAATCAACGATAGTTAAGATATCAATGATAGTGAAGTGATCAACGATAGTGAAGAGATCAACGATAGTGAATAGATAAAAGATAGTGTAGAAATCAACGATAGTGAAGAGATAAAAGATAGTGTAGAGATCAACGATAGTGAAGAGATCAACGATAGTGAAGAGATAAAAGATAGTGTAGAGATCAACGATAGTGAATAGATAAAAGATAGTGAAGAGATAAAAGATAGTTTAGAAATCAACGATAGTTAAGATATCAATGATAGGGAAGTGATCAACGATAGTGAAGAGATCAAAGATAGTGAATAGATAAAAGATAGTGTAGAAATCAACGATAGTGAAGAGATAAAAGATAGTGTAGAGATCAACGATAGTGAAGAGATCAACGATAGTGAAGAGATAAAAGATAGTGTAGAGATCAACGATAGTGAAGAGATAAAAGATAGTGTAGAGATCAAAGATAGTGAAGAGATAAAGATAGCGTATAGATCAACGATAGTGAAGAGATAAAAGATAGTGAAGAGATAAAAGATAGTGTAGAATCAACGATAGTGATGAGATAAAAGATAGTGAAGAGATAAAAGATAGTGTAGAGATCAACGATAGTGAAGAGATCAACGATAGTGAAGAGATAAAAGATAGTGTAGAGATCAACGATAGTGAAGAGATAAAAGATAGTGTAGAGATCAACGATAGTGAAGAGATAAAAGATAGTGTAGAGATCAACGATAGTGAAGAGATAAAAGATAGTGAAGAGATAAAAGATAGTGTAGAGATCAACGATAGTGAAGAGATAAAAGATAGTGTAGAGATCAACGATAGTGAAGAGATCAACGATAGTGAAGAGATAAAAGATAGTGAAGAGATCAACGATAGTGAAGAGATAAAAGATAGTGAAGAGATAAAGATAGTGAAGAGATAAAAGATAGTGTAGAGATCAACGATAGTGAAGAGATAAAAGATAGTGAAGAGATCAACGATAGTGTAGAGATAAAAGATAGTGTAGAGATCAACGATAGTGAAGAGATAAAAGATAGTGTAGAGATCAACGATAGTGAAGAGATAAAAGATAGTGAAGAGATAAAAGATAGTGTAGAGATCAACGATAGTGAAGAGATAAAAGAGTGTAGAGATCAACGATAGTGAAGAGATAAAAGATAGTGAAGAGATAAAAGATAGTGTAGAAATCAACGATAGTGTAAGATAAAAGATAGTGAAGAGATCAACGATAGTGAAGAGATAAAAGATAGTGTAGAAATCAACGATAGTGAAGAGATAAAAGATAGTGTAGTAGAGATCAACGATAGTGAAGAGATCAACGATAGTGAAGAGATAAAAGATAGTGTAGAGATCAACGATAGTGAAGAGATAAAAGATAGTGTAGAGATCAATGACGATAGTGAAGAGATAAAAGATAGTGTAGAGATCAACGATAGTGAAGAGAGATAAAGATAGTGAAGAGATAAAAGATAGTGTAGAATCAACGATAGTGAAGAGATAAAAGATAGTGTAGAGATCAACGATAGTGAAGAGATCAACGATAGTGAAGAGATAAAAGATAGTGTAGAGATCAACGATAGTGAAGAGATAAAAGATAGTAAGAGATCAATGATAGTGTAGAGATAAAAGATAGTGAAGAGATAAAAGATAGTGAAGAGATAAAAGATAGTGTAGAGATCAACGATAGTGAAGAGATAAAAGATAGTTAAGAGATCAACGATAGTGTAGAGATAAAAGATAGTGTAGAGATCAACGATAGTGAAGAGATAAAAGATAGTGTAGAGATCAACGATAGTGAAGAGATAAAAGATAGAAGAGATAAAAGATAGTGTAGAGATCAACGATAGTGAAGAGATCAAAAGATAGTGAAGAGATAAAAGATAGTGTAGAGATCAACGATAGTGAAGAGATAAAAGATAGTGTAGAGATCAACGATAGTGAAGAGATAAAAGATAGTGTAGAAATCTGATAGTGAAGAGATAAAGATAGTGAAGAGATCAACGATAGTGAAGAGATAAAAGATAGTGTAGAGATCAACGATAGTGAAGAGATAAAAGATAGTGTAGAGATCAACGATAGTGAAGAGATAAAAGATAGTGTAGAGATCAACGATAGTGTAGAGATAAAAGATAGTGAAGAGATCAATGATAGTGAAGAGATATAAAAGATAGTGTAGAGATTAACGATAGTGAAGAGATAAAAGATAGTGAAGAGATAAAAATAGTGTAGAAATCAACGATAGTGAAGAGATAAAAGATAGTGAAGAGATAAAACGATAGTGAAGAGATAAAAGATAGTGAAGAGATAAAAGATAGTGTAGAATCAATGATAGTGAAGAGATAAAAGATAGTGTAGAGATTAACGATAGTGAAGAGATAAAAGATAGTGAAGAGATAAAAGATAGTGTAGAAATCAACGATAGTGAAGAGATAAAAGATAGTGAAGAGATAAAAGATAGTGTAGAAATCAACGATAGTTAAGATATCAATGATAGTGAAGTGATCAACGATAGTGAAGAGATCAACGATAGTGAATAGATAAAAGATAGTGTAGAAATCAACGATAGTGAAGAGATAAAAGATAGTGTAGAGATCAACGATAGTGAAGAGATCAACGATAGTGAAGAGATAAAAGATAGTGTAGAGATCAACGATAGTGAATAGATAAAAGATAGTGAAGAGATAAAAGATAGTTAGAAATCAACGATAGTTAAGATATCAATGATAGGGAAGTGATCAACGATAGTGAAGAGATCAAAGATAGTGAATAGATAAAAGATAGTGTAGAAATCAACGATAGTGAAGAGATAAAAATAGTGTAGAGATCAACGATAGTGAAGAGATCAACGATAGTGAAGAGATAAAAGATAGTGTAGAGATCAACGATAGTGAAGAGATAAAAGATAGTGTAGAGATCAATGATAGTGAAGAGATAAAAGATAGCGTTAGATAGATCAACGATAGTGAAGAGATAAAAGATAGTGAAGAGATAAAAGATAGTGTAGAAATCAACGATAGTGATGAGATAAAAGATAGTGAAGAGATAAAAGATAGTGTAGAGATCAACGATAGTGAAGAGATCAACGATAGTGAAGAGATAAAAGATAGTGTAGAGATCAACATAGTGAAGAGATAAAAGATAGTTAAGAGATCAATGATAGTGTAGAGATAAAAGATAGTGAAGAGATAAAATATAGTGAAGAGATAAAAGATAGTGTAGAGATCAACGATAGTGAAGAGATAAAAGATAGTTAAGAGATCAAAGATAGTGTAGAGATAAAAGATAGTGTAGAGATCAACGATAGTGAAGAGATAAAAGATAGTGTAGAGATCAACGATAGTGAAGAGATCAACGATAGTGAAGAGATAAAAGATAGTGTAGAAATCAACGATAGTGAAGAGAAAAGATAGTGTAGAGATCAACGATAGTGAAGAGATCAACGATAGTGAAGAGATAAAAGATAGTGTAGAGATCAACGATAGTGATAGTGATAGAAAAGATAGTGAAGAGATAAAAGATAGTGTAGAAATCAACGATAGTTAAGATATCAATGATAGGGAAGAGATCAACGATAGTGAAGAGATCAAAGATAGTGAATAGATAAAAGATAGTGTAGAAATCAACGATAGTGAAGAGATAAAAGATAGTGTAGAGATCAACGATAGTGAAGAGATCAACGATAGTGAAGAGATAAAAGATAGTGTAGAGATCAACGATAGTGAAGAGATAAAAGATAGTGTAGAGATCAATGATAGTGAAGAGATAAAAGATAGTGTATAGATCAACGATAGTGAAGAGATAAAAGATAGTGAAGAGAAAAGATAGTGTAGAAATCAACGATAGTGAAGAGATAAAAGATAGTGTAGAGATCAACGATAGTGAAGAGATAAAAGATAGTGAAGAGATAAAAGATAGTGTGAAGATCAACGATAGTGAAGAGATAAAGATAGTGAAGAGATAAAAGATAGTGAAGAGATAAAAGATAGTGAAGAGATAAAAGATAGTGTAGAAATCAAGATAGTGAAGAGATAAAAGATAGTGTAGAGATCAACGATAGTGAAGAGATAAAAGATAGTGAAGAGATAAAAGATAGTGTAGAGATCAACGATAGTGAAGAGATAAAAGATAGTGAAGAGATCAAAGATAGTGAAAAAAAAATAGAGAGATAAAAGATAGTGATAGAAATCAACGATAGTAAGATATCAAAGATAGTGAAGAGATCAACGATAGTGAAGAGATCAACGATAGTGAAGAGATAAAAGATAGTGTAGAAATCAACGATAGTGAAGAGATAAAAGATAGTGTAGAGATCAACGATAGTGAAGAGATCAACGATAGTGAAGAGATAAAAGATAGTGTAGAGATCAACGATAGTGAATAGATAAAAGATAGTGAAGAGATAAAAGATAGTTTAGAAATCAACGATAGTAAGATATCAATGATAGGGAAGTGATCAACGATAGTGAAGAGATCAAGATAGTGAATAGATAAAAGATAGTGTAGAAATCAACGATAGTGAAGAGATAAAAGATAGTGTAGAGATCAACGATAGTGAAGAGATCAACGATAGTGAAGAGATAAAAGATAGTGTAGAGATCAACGATAGTGAAGAGATAAAAGATAGTGTAGAGATCAATGATAGTGAAGAGATAAAAGATAGCGTATAGATCAACGGTAGTGAAGAGATAAAAGATAGTGAAGAGATAAAAGATAGTGTAGAAATCAACGATAGTGATGAGATAAAAGATAGTGAAGAGATAAAAGATAGTGTAGAGATCAACGATAGTGAAGAGATCAACGATAGTGAAGAGATAAAAGATAGTGTAGAGATCAACGATAGTGAAGAGATAAAAGATAGTTAGAGATCAACGATAGTGTAGAGATAAAAGATAGTGAAGAGATAAAATATAGTGAAGAGATAAAAGATAGTGTAGAGATCAACGATAGTGAAGAGATAAAAGATAGTGAAGAGATCAATGATAGTGTAGAGAGATAAAGATAGTGTAGAGATCAACGATAGTGAAGAGATAAAAGATAGTGTAGAAATCAACGATAGTGAAGAGATAAAAGATAGTGAAGAGATAAAAGATAGTGTAGAGATCAACGATAGTGAAGAGATAAAAGATAGTGTAGAGATCAACGATAGTGAAGAGATAAAAAGATAGTGAAGAGATAAAAGATAGTGTAGAGATCAACGATAGTGAAGAGATCAAAGATAGTGAAGAGATCAACGATAGTGAAGAGATAAAAGATAGTGTAGAAATCAACGATAGTGAAGAGATAAAAGATAGTGTAGAGATCAACGATAGTGAAGAGATCAACGATAGTGAAGAGATAAAAGATAGTGTAGAGATCAACGATAGTGAATAGATAAAAGATAGTGAAGAGATAAAAGATAGTGTAGAAATCAACGATAGTTAAGATATCAATGATAGGAAGTGATCAACGATAGTGAAGAGATCAAAGATAGTGAATAGATAAAAGATAGTGTAGAATCAACGATAGTGAAGAGATAAAAGATAGTGTAGAGATCAACGATAGTGAAGAGATCAACGATAGTGAAGAGATAAAAGATAGTGTAGAGATCAAGATAGTGAAGAGATAAAAGATAGTGTAGAGATCAAAAGATAGTGAAGAGATAAAAGATAGTGTAGAGATCAACGATAGTGAAGAGATAAAAGATAGTGAAGAGATAAAAGATAGTGTAGAAATCAACGATAGATAGTGAAGAGATAAAAGATAGTGTAGAGATCAACGATAGTGAAGAGATAACGATAGTGAAGAGATAAAAGATAGTGTAGAGATCACGATAGTGAAGAGATAAAAGATAGTGAAGAGATCAACGATAGTGAAGAGATAAAAGATAGTGAAGAGATCAAAGATAGTGAAGAGATAAAAGATAGTGTAGAGATCAACGATAGTGAAGAGATAAAAGATAGTGAAGAGATAAAAGATAGTGTAGAGATAAAAGATAGTGTAGAGATCAACGATAGTGAAGAGATAAAAGATAGTGTAGAGATCAACGATAGTGAAGAGATAAAAGATAGTGAAGAGATCAAAGATAGTGTAGAGATCAACGATAGTGAAGAGATAAAAGATAGTGAAGAGATAAAAGATAGTGAAGAGATAAAAGATAGTGTAGAAATCAACGATAGTGAAGAGATAAAAGATAGTGTAGAGATCAACGATAGTGAAGAGATAAAAGATAGTGAAGAGATAAAAGATAGTGTAGAAATCAACGATAGTGAAGAGATAAAGATAGTGAAGAGATAAAAGATAGTGTAGAGATCAACGATAGTGAAAGAGATAAAAGATAGTGTAGAATCAACGATAGTAGAAGAGATAAAAGATAGTGTAGAGATCAACGATAGTGAAGAGATCAAGATAGTGAAGAGATAAAAGATAGTGTAGAGATCAACGATAGTGAAGAGATCAAAGATAGTGAAGAGATAAATGATAGTGTAGAGATCAACGATAGTGAAGAGATCAACGATAGTGAAGAGATAAAGATAGTGAGAGATAAAAGATAGTGAAGAGATCAAAGATAGTGAAGAGATCAACGATAGTGAAGAGATCAACGATAGTGAAGAGATAAAAGATAGTGTAGAGATCAACGATAGTGAGAGATAAAAGATAGTGAAGAGATAAAAGATAGTTTAGAAATCAACGATAGTTAAGATATCAATGATAGTGAAGAGATCAACGATAGTGAAGAGATCAAAGATAGTGAATAGATAAAAGATAGTGTAGAAATCAACGATAGTGAAGAGATAAAAGATAGTGTAGAGATCAACGATAGTGAAGAGATCAACGATAGTGAAGAGATAAAAGATAGTGTAGAGATCAACGATAGTGAAGAGATAAAAGATAGTGTAGAGATCAATGATAGTGAAGAGATAAAAGATAGTGTATAGATCAACGATAGTGAAGAGATAAAAGATAGTGAAGAGATAAAAGATAGTGTAGAAATCAACGATAGTGAAGAGATAAAAGATAGTGAAGAGATAAAAGATAGTGTAGAGATCAACGATAGTGAAGAGATCAACGATAGTGAAGAGATAAAAGATAGTGTAGAGATCAACGATAGTGAAGAGATAAAAGATAGTGAAGAGATCAATGATAGTGTAGAGATAAAAGATAGTGAAGAGATAAAAGATAGTGAAGAGATAAAAGATAGTGTAGAGATCAACGATAGTGAAGAGATAAAAGATAGTAAGAGATCAATGATAGTGTAGAGATAAAGATAGTGTAGAGATCAACGATAGTGAAGAGATAAAAGATAGTGTAGAGATCAACGATAGTGAAGAGATAAAAGATAGTGAAGAGATAAAAGATAGTGTAGAGATCAACGATAGTGAAGAGATAAAAGATAGTGTAGAGATCAACGATAGTGAAGAGATAAAAGATAGTGAAGAGATAAAAGATAGTGTAGAAATCAACGATAGTTAAGATAAAAGATAGTGAAGAGATCAACGATAGTGAATAGATAAAAGATAGTGTAGAAATCAACGATAGTGAAGAGATAAAGATAGTGTAGAGATCAACGATAGTGAAGAGATCAACGATAGTGAAGAGATAAAAGATAGTGTAGAGATCAACGATAGTGAAGAGATAAAAGATAGTGAAGAGATAAAAGATAGTTTAGAATCAACGATAGTAAGATATCAATGATAGGTAGTGATCAACGATAGTGAAGAGATCAAAGATAGTGAATAGATAAAAGATAGTGTAGAAATCAACGATAGTGAAGAGATAAAAGATAGTGTAGAGATCAACGATAGTGAAGAGATCAACGATAGTGAAGAGATAAAAGATAGTGTAGAGATCAACGATAGTGAAGAGATAAAAGATAGTGTAGAGATCAATGATAGTGAAGAGATAAAAGATAGTGTATAGATCAACGATAGTGAAGAGATAAAAGATAGTGAAGAGATAAAAGATAGTGTAGAAATCAACGATAGTGAAGAGATAAAAGATAGTGTAGAGATCAACGATAGTGAAGAGATCAACGATAGTGAAGAGATAAAAGATAGTGTAGAGATCAACGATAGTGAAGAGATAAAAGATAGTAGAGATCAATGATAGTGTAGAGATAAAAGATAGTGAAGAGATCAAAGATAGTGAAGAGATAAAAGATAGTGTAGAGATCAACGATAGTGAAGAGATAAAAGATAGTTAAGAGATCAAGATAGTGTAGAGATAAAAGATAGTGTAGAGATCAACGATAGTGAAGAGATAAAAGATAGTGTAGAATCAACGATAGTGAAGAGATAAAAGATAGTGAAGAGATAAAAGATAGTGTAGAGATCAACGATAGTGAAGAGATCAAAGATAGTGAAGAGATAAAAGATAGTGTAGAGATCAACGATAGTGAAGAGATAAAAGATAGTGTAGAGATCAACGATAGTGTAGAGATAAAAGATAGTGTAGAATCAATGATAGTGAAGAGATAAAAGATAGTGAAGAGATCAACGATAGTGAAGAGATAAAAGATAGTGTAGAAATCAACGATAGTGAAGAGATAAAAGATAGTGTAGAGATCAACGATAGTGAAGAGATAAAGATAGTGTAGAGATCAACGATAGTGAAGAGATAAAAGATAGTGAAGAGATCAATGATAGTGAAGAGATAAAAGATAGTGTAGAGATCAACGATAGTGAAGAGATAAAAGATAGTGAAGAGATAAAAATAGTGTAGAAATCAACGATAGTGAAGAGATAAAAGATAGTGAAGAGATAAAAGATAGTGAAGAGATAAAAGATAGTGAAGAGATAAAAGATAGTGTAGAAATCAATGATAGTGAAGAGATAAAAGATAGTGTAGAGATTAACGATAGTGTGGAGATAAAAGATAGTGAAGAGATAAAAGATAGTATAGAAATCAACGATAGTGAAGAGATAAAAGATAGTGAAGAGATAAAAGATAGTGTAGAAATCAACGATAGTTAAGATATCAATGATAGTGAAGTGATCAACGATAGTGAAGAGATCAACGATAGTGAATAGATAAAAGATAGTGTAGAAATCAACGATAGTGAAGAGATAAAAGATAGTGTAGAGATCAACGATAGTGAAGAGATCAACGATAGTGAAGAGATAAAAGATAGTGTAGAGATCAACGATAGTGAATAGATAAAAGATAGTGAAGAGATAAAAGATAGTTTAGAAATCAACGAAAGTTAAGATATCAATGATAGGGAAGTGATCAACGATAGTGAAGAGATCAAAGATAGTGAATAGATAAAAGATAGTGTAGAAATCAACGATAGTGAAGAGATAAAAGATAGTGTAGAGATCAACGATAGTGAAGAGATCAACGATAGTGAAGAGATAAAAGATAGTGTAGAGATCAACGATAGTGAAGAGATAAAAGATAGTGTAGAGATCAATGATAGTGAAGAGATAAAAGATAGCGTATAGATCAACGATAGTGAAGAGATAAAAGATAGTGAAGAGATAAAAGATAGTGTAGAAATCAACGATAGTGAAGAGATAAAAGATAGTGAAGAGATAAAAGATAGTGTAGAGATCAACGATAGTGAAGAGATCAACGATAGTGAAGAGATAAAAGATAGTGTAGAGATCAACATAGTGAAGAGATAAAAGATAGTTAAGAGATCAATGATAGTGTAGAGATAAAGATAGTGAAGAGATAAAATATAGTGAAGAGATAAAAGATAGTGTAGAGATCAACGATAGTGAAGAGATAAAAGATAGTTAAGAGATCAATGATAGTGTAGAGATAAAAGATAGTGTAGAGATCAACGATAGTGAAGAGATAAAAGATAGTGTAGAGATCAACGATAGTGAAGAGATCAACGATAGTGAAGAGATAAAAGATAGTGTAGAAATCAACGATAGTGAAGAGATAAAAGATAGTGTAGAGATCAACGATAGTGAAGAGATCAACGATAGTGAAGAGATAAAAGATAGTGTAGAGATCAACGATAGTGAAGAGATAAAAGATAGTGAAGAGATAAAAGATAGTGTAGAGATCAACGATAGTGAAGATATCAATGATAGTGAAGAGATCAACGATAGTGAAGAGATCAAAGATAGTGAAAGATAAAAGATAGTGTAGAAATCAACGATAGTGAAGAGATAAAAGATAGTGTAGAGATCAACGATAGTGAAGAGATCAACGATAGTGAAGAGATAAAAGATAGTGTAGAAATCAACGATAGTGAAGAGATAAAGATAGTGAAGAGATAAAAGATAGTGTAGAGATCAACGATAGTGAAGAGATCAACGATAGTGAAGAGATAAAAGATAGTGTAGAGATCAACGATAGTGAAGAGATAAAAGATAGTGTAGAGATCAATGATAGTGAAGAGATAAAAGATAGTGTAGAGATCAACGATAGTGAAGAGATAAAAGATAGTGAAGAGATAAAAGATAGTGTAGAGATCAACGATAGTGAAGAGATAAAAGATAGTGTAGAGATCAAAGATAGTGAAGAGATCAACGATAGTGAAGAGATAAAAGATAGTTAAGAGATCAACGATAGTGTAGAGATAAACGATAGTGAAGAGATAAAATATAGTGAAGAGATAAAAGATAGTGTAGAGATCAACGATAGTGAAGAGATAAAAGATAGTGAAGAGATCAAAGATAGTGAAGAGATAAAAGATAGTGTAGAGATCAACGATAGTGAAGAGATAAAAGATAGTGTAGAAATCAACGATAGTGAAGAGATAAAAGATAGTGAAGAGATAAAAGATAGTGTAGAGATCAACGATAGTGAAGAGATAAAAGATAGTGTAGAGATCAACGATAGTGAATAGATAAAAGATAGTGAAGAGATAAAAGATAGTGTAGAAATCAACGATAGTTAAGATATCAATGATAGTGAAGAGATCAACGATAGTGAATAGATAAAAGATAGTGTAGAAATCAACGATAGTGAAGAGATAAAAGATAGTGTAGAGATCAACGATAGTGAAGAGATCAACGATAGTGAAGAGATAAAAGATAGTGTAGAGATCAACGATAGTGAAGAGATAAAAGATAGTGTAGAGATCAATGATAGTGAAGAGATAAAAGATAGTGTATAGATCAACGATAGTGAAGAGATAAAAGATAGTGAAGAGATAAAAGATAGTGTAGAAATCAACGATAGTGAAGAGATAAAAGATAGTGTAGAGATCAAGATAGTGAAGAGATCAACGATAGTGAAGAGATAAAAGATAGTGTAGAGATCAACGATAGTGAAGAGATAAAAGATAGTTAAGAGATCAATGATAGTGTAGAGATAAAAGATAGTGAAGAGATCAAATATAGTGAAGAGATAAAAGATAGTGTAGAGATCAACGATAGTGAAGAGATAAAAGATAGTTAAGAGATCAATGATAGTGTAGAGATAAAAGATAGTGTAGAGATCAACGATAGTGAAGAGATAAAAGATAGTGTAGAAATCAACGATAGTGAAGAGATAAAAGATAGTGAAGAGATAAAAGATAGTGTAGAGATCAACGATAGTGAAGAGATCAACGATAGTGAAGAGATAAAAGATAGTGTAGAGATCAACGATAGTGAAGAGATAAAAGATAGTGTAGAGATCAACGATAGTGTAGAGATAAAAGATAGTGTAGAAATCAAGATAGTGAAGAGATAAAAGATAGTGAAGAGATCAACGATAGTGAAGAGATAAAAGATAGTGTAGAGATCAACGATAGTGAAGAGATAAAAGATAGTGTAGAGATCAACGATAGTGAAGAGATAAAAGATAGTGTAGAGATCAACGATAGTGTAGAGATAAAAGAAAGTGAAGAGATCAATGATAGTGAAGAGATAAAAGATAGTGTAGAGATTAACGATAGTGAAGAGATAAAAGATGGTGAAGAGATAAAAAATAGTGTCGAAATCAACGATAGTGAAGAGATAAAAGATAGTGAAGAGATAAAAGATAGTGAAGAGATAAAAGATAGTGAAGAGATAAAAGATAGTGTAGAAATCAACGATAGTGAAGAGATAAAAGATAGTGTAGAGATAACGATAGTGTGGAGATAAAAGATAGTGAAGAGATAAAAGATAGTGTAGAAATCAACGATAGTGAAGAGATAAAAGATAGTGAAGAGATAAAAGATAGTGTAGAAATCAACGATAGTTAAGATATCAATGATAGTGAAGTGATCAACGATAGTGAAGAGATCAACGATAGTGAATAGATAAAAGATAGTGTAGAAATCAACGATAGTGAAGAGATAAAAGATAGTGTAGAGATCAACGATAGTGAAGAGATCAACGATAGTGAAGAGATAAAAGATAGTGTAGAGATCAACGATAGTGAATAGATAAAAGATAGTGAAGAGATAAAAGATAGTTTAGAAATCAACGATAGTTAAGATATCAATGATAGGAAGTGATCAACGATAGTGAAGAGATCAAAGATAGTGAATAGATAAAAGATAGTGTAGAAATCAACGATAGTGAAGAGATAAAAGATAGTGTAGAGATCAACGATAGTGAAGAGATCAACGATAGTGAAGAGATAAAAGATAGTGTAGAGATCAACGATAGTGAAGAGATAAAAGATAGTGTAGAGATCAATGATAGTGAAGAGATAAAAGATAGCGTATAGATCAACGGTAGTGAAGAGATAAAAGATAGTGAAGAGATAAAAGATAGTGTAGAAATCAACGATAGTGATGAGATAAAAGATAGTGAAGAGATAAAAGATAGTGTAGAGATCAACGATAGTGAAGAGATCAACGATAGTGAAGAGATAAAAGATAGTGTAGAGATCAACGATAGTGAAGAGATAAAAGATAGTTAAGAGATCAATGATAGTGTAGAGATAAAAGATAGTGAAGAGATAAAATATAGTGAAGAGATAAAAGATAGTGTAGAGATCAACGATAGTGAAGAGATAAAAGATAGTTAAGAGATCAATGATAGTGAAGAGATAAAAGATAGTGTAGAGATCAACGATAGTGAAGAGATAAAAGATAGTGTAGAGATCAACGATAGTGAAGAGATCAACGATAGTGAATAGATAAAAGATAGTGTAGAAATCAACGATAGTGAAGAGATAAAAGATAGTGTAGAGATCAACGATAGTGAAGAGATCAACGATAGTGAAGAGATAAAAGATAGTGTAGAGATCAACGATAGTGAAGAGATAAAAGATAGTGAAGAGATAAAAGATAGTTTAGAAATCAACGATAGTAAGATATCAATGATAGTGAAGAGATCAACGATAGTGAAGAGATCAAAGATAGTGAATAGATAAAAGATAGTGTAGAAATCAACGATAGTGAAGAGATAAAAGATAGTGTAGAGATCAACGATAGTGAAGAGATCAACGATAGTGAAGAGATAAAAGATAGTGTAGAGATCAACGATAGTGAAGAGATAAAAGATAGTGTAGAGATCAATGATAGTGAAGAGATAAAAGATAGTGTAGAGATCAACGATAGTGAAGAGATAAAAGATAGTGAAGAGATAAAAGATAGTGTAGAAATCAACGATAGTGAAGAGATAAAAGATAGTGTAGAGATCAACGATAGTGAAGAGATAAAAGATAGTGAAGAGATAAAAATAGTGTAGAAATCAACGATAGTGAAGAGATAAAAGATAGTGAAGAGATAAAAGATAGTGAAGAGATAAAAGATAGTGAAGAGATAAAAGATAGTGTAGAATCAATGATAGTGAAGAGATAAAAGATAGTGTAGAGATAACGATAGTGAAGAGATAAAAGATAGTGAAGAGATAAAAGATAGTGTAGAAATCAACGATAGTGAAGAGATAAAAGATAGTGAAGAGATAAAAGATAGTGTAGAATCAACGATAGTTAAGATATCAATGATAGTGAAGTGATCAACGATAGTGAAGAGATCAACGATAGTGAATAGATAAAAGATAGTGTAGAAATCAACGATAGTGAAGAGATAAAAGATAGTGTAGAGATCAACGATAGTGAAGAGATCAACGATAGTGAAGAGATAAAAGATAGTGTAGAGATCAACGATAGTGAAGAGATAAAAGATAGTGAAGAGATCAAGATAGTGAAGAGATAAAAGATAGTGTAGAGATCAACGATAGTGAAGAGATAAACGATAGTGAAGAGATCAAAGATAGTGTAGAGATAAAAGATAGTGTAGAGATCAACGATAGTGAAGAGATAAAAGATAGTGTAGAGATCAACGATAGTGAAGAGATAAAGATAGTGAAGAGATAAAAGATAGTGTAGAGATCAACGATAGTGAAGAGATCAACGATAGTGAAGAGATAAAAGATAGTGTAGAGATCAACGATAGTGAAGAGATAAAAGATAGTGAAGAGATCAACGATAGTGAAGAGATAAAAGATAGTGTAGAAATCAATGATAGTGAAGAGATAAAAGATAGTGAAGAGATCAACGATAGTGAAGAGATAAAAGATAGTGTAGAAATCAACGATAGTGAAGAGATAAAAGATAGTGTAGAGATCAACGATAGTGAAGAGATAAAAGATAGTGTAGAGATCAACGATAGTGTAGAGATAAAAGATAGTGAAGAGATCAATGATAGTGAAGAGATAAAAGATAGTGTAGAGATTAACGATAGTGAAGAGATAAAAGATAGTGAAGAGATAAAAAATAGCGTCGAAATCAACGATAGTGAAGAGATAAAAGATAGTGAAGAGATAAAGATAGTGAAGAGATAAAAGATAGTGAAGAGATAAAAGATAGTGTAGAAATCAACGATAGTGAAGAGATAAAAGATAGTGTAGAGATTAACGATAGTGAAGAGATAAAAGATAGTGAAGAGATAAAAGATAGTGTAGAAATCAACGATAGTGAAGAGATAAAAGATAGTGAAGAGATAAAAGATAGTGTAGAAATCAACGATAGTTAAGATATCAATGATAGTGAAGTGATCAACGATAGTGAAGAGATCAACGATAGTGAATAGATAAAAGATAGTGTAGAAATCAACGATAGTGAAGAGATAAAAGATAGTGTAGAGATCAACGATAGTGAAGAGATCAACGATAGTGAAGAGATAAAAGATAGTGTAGAGATCAACGATAGTGAAGAGATAAAAGATAGTGAAGAGATAAAAGATAGTTTAGAAATCAACGATAGTTAAGATATCAATGATAGGGAAGTGATCAACGATAGTGAAGAGATCAAAGATAGTGAATAGATAAAAGATAGTGTAGAAATCAACGATAGTGAAGAGATAAAAGATAGTGTAGAGATCAACGATAGTGAAGAGATCAACGATAGTGAAGAGATAAAAGATAGTGTAGAGATCAACGATAGTGAAGAGATAAAAGATAGTGTAGAGATCAATGATAGTGAAGAGATAAAAGATAGTGTAGAGATCAACGATAGTGAAGAGATAAAAGATAGTGAAGAGATAAAAGATAGTGTAGAAATCAACGATAGTGATGAGATAAAAGATAGTGAAGAGATAAAAGATAGTGTAGAGATCAACGATAGTGAAGAGATCAACGATAGTGAAGAGATAAAAGATAGTGTAGAGATCAACGATAGTGAAGAGATAAAAGATAGTAAGAGATCAACGATAGTGTAGAGATAAAAGATAGTGAAGAGATAAAGATAGTGAAGAGATAAAAGATAGTGTAGAGATCAACGATAGTGAAGAGATAAAAGATAGTTAAGAGATCAATGATAGTGAAGAGATAAAAGATAGTGTAGAGATCAACGATAGTGAAGAGATAAAAGATAGTGTAGAGATCAACGATAGTGAAGAGATAAACGATAGTGAATAGATAAAAGATAGTGTAGAGATCAACGATAGTGAAGAGATAAAAGATAGTGTAGAGATCAACGATAGTGAAGAGATCAACGATAGTGAAGAGATAAAAGATAGTGTAGAGATCAACGATAGTGAAGAGATAAAAGATAGTGAAGAGATAAAAGATAGTGTAGAAATCAACGATAGTGAAGATATCAATGATAGTGAAGAGATCAACGATAGTGAAGAGATCAAAGATAGTGAAGAGATAAAAGATAGTGTAGAAATCAACGATAGTGAAGAGATAAAAGATAGTGTAGAGATCAACGATAGTGAAGAGATCAACGATAGTGAAGAGATAAAAGATAGTGTAGAAATCAACGATAGTGAAGAGATAAAAGATAGTGAAGAGATAAAAGATAGTGTAGAGATCAACGATAGTGAAGAGATCAAAGATAGTGAAGAGATAAAAGATAGTGTAGAGATCAACGATAGTGAAGAGATAAAAGATAGTGTAGAGATCAACGATAGTGAAGAGATAAAAGATAGTGTAGAGATCAACGATAGTGAAGAGATAAAAGATAGTGAAGAGATAAAAGATAGTGTAGAGATCAACGATAGTGAAGAGATAAAAGATAGTGTAGAGATCAACGATAGTGAAGAGATCAACGATAGTGAAGAGATAAAAGATAGTGAAGAGATCAACGATAGTGAAGAGATAAAAGATAGTGAAGAGATAAAAGATAGTGAAGAGATAAAAGATAGTGTAGAGATCAACGATAGTGAAGAGATAAAAGATAGTGAAGAGATCAACGATAGTGAAGAGATAAAAGATAGTGTAGAGATCAACGATAGTGAAGAGATAAAAGATAGTGTGTAGAAATCAACGATAGTGAAGAGATAAAAGATAGTGAAGAGATAAAAGATAGTGAAGAGATCAACGATAGTGAAGAGATAAAAGATAGTGTAGAGATCAACGATAGTGAAGAGATAAAAGATAGTGAAGAGATAAAAGATAGTGTAGAAATCAACGATAGTTAAGATATCAATGATAGTGAAGAGATCAACGATAGTGAATAGATAAAAGATAGTGTAGAAATCAACGATAGTGAAGAGATAAAAGATAGTGTAGAGATCAACGATAGTGAAGAGATCAACGATAGTGAAGAGATAAAAGATAGTGTAGAGATCAACGATAGTGAAGAGATAAAAGATAGTGTAGAGATCAATGATAGTGAAGAGATAAAAGATAGTGTATAGATCAACGATAGTGAAGAGATAAAAGATAGTGAAGAGATAAAAGATAGTGTAGAAATCAACGATAGTGAAGAGATAAAAGATAGTGTAGAGATCAACGATAGTGAAGAGATCAACGATAGTGAAGAGATAAAAGATAGTGTAGAGATCAACATAGTGAAGAGATAAAAGATAGTTAAGAGATCAATGATAGTGTAGAGATAAAGATAGTGAAGAGATCAAATATAGTGAAGAGATAAAAGATAGTGTAGAGATCAACGATAGTGAAGAGATAAAAGATAGTTAAGAGATCAATGATAGTGTAGAGATAAAAGATAGTGTAGAGATCAACGATAGTGAAGAGATAAAAGATAGTGTAGAAATCAACGATAGTGAAGAGATAAAAGATAGTGAAGAGATAAAAGATAGTGTAGAGATCAACGATAGTGAAGAGATCAACGATAGTGAAGAGATAAAAGATAGTGTAGAGATCAACGATAGTGAAGAGATAAAAGATAGTGTAGAGATCAACGATAGTGTAGAGATAAAAGATAGTGAAGAGATCAAAGATAGTGAAGAGATAAAAGATAGTGAAGAGATCAACGATAGTGAAGAGATAAAAGATAGTGTAGAGATCAACGATAGTGAAGAGATAAAAGATAGTGTAGAGATCAACGATAGTGAAGAGATAAAAGATAGTGTAGAGATCAACGATAGTGAAGAGATAAAAGATAGTGAAGAGATCAATGATAGTGAAGAGATAAAAGATAGTGTAGAGATTCAACGATAGTGAAGAGATAAAAGATAGTGAAGAGATAAAAAATAGTGTAGAAATCAACGATAGTGAAGAGATAAAAGATAGTGAAGAGATAAAAGATAGTGAAGAGATAAAAGATAGTGAAGAGATAAAAGATAGTGTAGAGATCAATGATAGTGAAGAGATAAAAGATAGTGTAGAGATCAACGATAGTGGAGATAAAAGATAGTGAAGAGATAAAAGATAGTGTAGAAATCAACGATAGTGAAGAGATAAAAGATAGTGAAGAGATAAAAGATAGTGTAGAAATCAACGATAGTTAAGATATCAATGATAGTGAAGTGATCAACGATAGTGAAGAGATCAACGATAGTGAATAGATAAAAGATAGTGTAGAAATCAACGATAGTGAAGAGATAAAAGATAGTGTAGAGATCAACGATAGTGAAGAGATCAACGATAGTGAAGAGATAAAAGATAGTGTAGAGATCAACGATAGTGAATAGATAAAAGATAGTGAAGAGATAAAAGATAGTTTAGAAATCAACGATAGTTAAGATATCAATGATAGGGAAGTGATCAACGATAGTGAAGAGATCAAAGATAGTGAATAGATAAAAGATAGTGTAGAAATCAACGATAGTGAAGAGATAAAAGATAGTGTAGAGATCAACGATAGTGAAGAGATCAACGATAGTGAAGAGATAAAAGATAGTGTAGAGATCAACGATAGTGAAGAGATAAAAGATAGTGAAGAGATAATGATAGTGAAGAGATAAAAGATAGCGTATAGATCAACGATAGTGAAGAGATAAAAGATAGTGAAGAGATAAAAGATAGTGTAGAAATCAACGATAGTGAGAGATAAAGATAGTGAAGAGATAAAAGATAGTGTAGAGATCAACGATAGTGAAGAGATCAACGATAGTGAAGAGATAAAAGATAGTGTAGAGATCAACGATAGTGAAGAGATAAAAGATAGTGTAAGAGATCAACGATAGTGTAGAGATAAAAGATAGTGAAGAGATAAAAGATAGTGAAGAGATAAACGATAGTGAAGAGATCAACGATAGTGAAGAGATAAAAGATAGTTAGAGATCAATGATAGTGAAGAGATAAAAGATAGTGTAGAGATCAACGATAGTGAAGAGATAAAAGATAGTGTAGAGATCAACGATAGTGAAGAGATCAAGATAGTGAAGAGATAAAAGATAGTGTAGAGATCAACGATAGTGAAGAGATAAAAGATAGTGTAGAGATCAACGATAGTGAAGAGATCAACGATAGTGAAGAGATAAAAGATAGTGTAGAGATCAACGATAGTGAAGAGATAAAAGATAGTGAAGAGATAAAAGATAGTGTAGAAATCAACGATAGTGAAGATATCAATGATAGTGAAGAGATCAACGATAGTGAAGAGATCAAAGATAGTGAAGAGATAAAAGATAGTGTAGAAATCAACGATAGTGAAGAGATAAAAGATAGTGTAGAGATCAACGATAGTGAAGAGATCAACGATAGTGAAGAGATAAAAGATAGTGTAGAGATCAACGATAGTGAAGAGATAAAAGATAGTGAAGAGATAAAAGATAGTGTAGAGATCAACGATAGTGAAGAGATCAACGATAGTGAAGAGATAAAAGATAGTGTAGAGATCAACGATAGTGAAGAGATAAAAGATAGTGTAGAGATCAACGATAGTGAAGAGATAAAAGATAGTGTAGAGATCAACGATAGTGAAGAGATAAAAGATAGTGAAGAGATAAAAGATAGTGTAGAGATCAACGATAGTGAAGAGATAAAAGATAGTGTAGATCAACGATAGTGAAGAGATCAACGATAGTGAAGAGATAAAAGATAGTGAAGAGATCAAAGATAGTGTAGAGATAAAAGATAGTGAAGAGATAAAAGATAGTGAAGAGATAAAAGATAGTGTAGAGATCAACGATAGTGAAGAGATAAAAGATAGTGAAGAGATCAATGATAGTGTAGAGATAAAAGATAGTGTAGAGATCAACGATAGTGAAGAGATAAAAGATAGTGTAGAAATCAACGATAGTGAAGAGATAAAAGATAGTGAAGAGATAAAAGATAGTGTAGAGATCAACGATAGTGAAGAGATAAAAGATAGTGTAGAGATCAACGATAGTGAATAGATAAAAGATAGTGAAGAGATAAAAGATAGTGTAGAAATCAACGATAGTTAAGAGATCAATGATAGTGAAGAGATCAACGATAGTGAAGAGATAAAAGATAGTGTAGAAATCAACGATAGTGAAGAGATAAAAGATAGTGTAGAGATCAACGATAGTGAAGAGATCAACGATAGTGAAGAGATAAAAGATAGTGTAGAGATCAACGATAGTGAAGAGATAAAAGATAGTGTAGAGATCAACGATAGTGAAGAGATAAAAGATAGTGTAGAGATCAACGATAGTGAAGAGATAAAAGATAGTGAAGAGATAAAAGATAGTGTAGAAATCAACGATAGTGATGAGATAAAAGATAGTGTAGAGATCAACGATAGTGAAGAGATCAACGATAGTGAAGAGATAAAAGATAGTGTAGAGATCAACGATAGTGAAGAGATAAAAGATAGTTAAGAGATCAATGATAGTGTAGAGATAAAAGATAGTGAAGAGATCAAGATAGTGAAGAGATAAAAGATAGTGTAGAGATCAACGATAGTGAAGAGATAAAAGATAGTTAAGAGATCAATGATAGTGTAGAGATAAAAGATAGTGTAGAGATCAACGATAGTGAAGAGATAAAAGATAGTGTAGAAATCAACGATAGTGATGAGATAAAAGATAGTGAAGAGATAAAAGATAGTGTAGAGATCAACGATAGTGAAGAGATCAACGATAGTGAAGAGATAAAAGATAGTGTAGAGATCAACGATAGTGAAGAGATAAAAGATAGTGTAGAGATCAACGATAGTGTAGAGATAAAAGATAGTGTAGAAATCAATGATAGTGAAGAGATCAAAGATAGTGAAGAGATCAACGATAGTGAAGAGATAAAAGATAGTGTAGATCAACGATAGTGAAGAGATAAAAGATAGTGTAGAGATCAACGATAGTGAAGAGATAAAAGATAGTGTAGAGATCAACGATAGTGTAGAGATAAAAGAAAGTGAAGAGATCAATGATAGTGAAGAGATAAAAGATAGTGTAGAGATTAACGATAGTGAAGAGATAAAAGATGGTGAAGAGATAAAAAATAGTGTCGAAATCAACGATAGTGAAGAGATAAAAGATAGTGAAGAGATAAAAGATAGTGAAGAGATAAAAGATAGTGAAGAGATAAAAGATAGTGTAGAAATCAATGATAGTGAAGAGATAAAAGATAGTGTAGAGATTAACGATAGTGTGGAGATAAAAGATAGTGAAGAGATAAAAGATAGTGTAGAAATCAACGATAGTGAAGAGATAAAAGATAGTGAAGAGATAAAAGATAGTGTAGAAATCAACGATAGTTAAGATATCAATGATAGTGAAGTGATCAACGATAGTGAAGAGATCAACGATAGTGAATAGATAAAAGATAGTGTAGAAATCAACGATAGTGAAGAGATAAAAGATAGTGTAGAGATCAACGATAGTGAAGAGATCAACGATAGTGAAGAGATAAAAGATAGTGTAGAGATCAACGATAGTGAATAGATAAAAGATAGTGAAGAGATAAAAGATAGTTTAGAAATCAACGAAAGTTAAGATATCAATGATAGGGAAGTGATCAACGATAGTGAAGAGATCAAAGATAGTGAATAGATAAAAGATAGTGTAGAAATCAACGATAGTGAAGAGATAAAATATAGTGTAGAGATCAACGATAGTGAAGAGATCAACGATAGTGAAGAGATAAAAGATAGTGTAGAGATCAACGATAGTGAAGAGATAAAAGATAGTGTAGAGATCAATGATAGTGAAGAGATAAAAGATAGCGTATAGATCAACGATAGTGAAGAGATAAAAGATAGTGAAGAGATAAAAGATAGTGTAGAAATCAACGATAGTGATGAGATAAAAGATAGTGAAGAGATAAAAGATAGTGTAGAGATCAACGATAGTGAAGAGATCAACGATAGTGAAGAGATAAAAGATAGTGTAGAGATCAACCATAGTGAAGAGATAAAAGATAGTAAGAGATCAATGATAGTGTAGAGATAAAAGATAGTGAAGAGATAAAAGATAGTGAAGAGATAAAAGATAGTGTAGAGATCAACGATAGTGAAGAGATAAAAGATAGTGAAGAGATCAATGATAGTGAAGAGATAAAAGATAGTGTAGAGATCAACGATAGTGAAGAGATAAAAGATAGTGTAGAGATCAACGATAGTGAAGAGATCAACGATAGTGAAGAGATAAAAGATAGTGTAGAAATCAACGATAGTGAAGAGATAAAAGATAGTGTAGAGATCAACGATAGTGAAGAGATCAACGATAGTGAAGAGATAAAAGATAGTGTAGAGATCAACGATAGTGAATAGATAAAAGATAGTGAAGAGATAAAAGATAGTTTAGAAATCAACGATAGTTAAGATATCAATGATAGGAAGAGATCAACGATAGTGAAGAGATCAAAGATAGTGAAGAGATAAAAGATAGTGTAGAAATCAACGATAGTGAAGAGATAAAAGATAGTGTAGAGATCAACGATAGTGAAGAGATCAACGATAGTGAAGAGATAAAAGATAGTGTAGAGATCAACGATAGTGAAGAGATAAAAGATAGTGTAGAGATCAATGATAGTGAAGAGATAAAAGATAGTGTATAGATCAACGATAGTGAAGAGATAAAAGATAGTGAAGAGATAAAAGATAGTGTAGAAATCAACGATAGTGAAGAGATAAAAGATAGTGTAGAGATTAACGATAGTGAAGAGATAAAAGATAGTGAAGAGATAAAAATAGTGTCGAAATCAACGATAGTGAAGAGATAAAAGATAGTGAAGAGATAAAAGATAGTGAAGAGATAAAAGATAGTGAAGAGATAAAAGATAGTGTAGAAATCAATGATAGTGAAGAGATAAAAGATAGTGTAGAGATTAACGATAGTGTAGAGATAAAAGATAGTGAAGAGATAAAAGATAGTGTAGAAATCAACGATAGTGAAGAGATAAAAGATAGTGAAGAGATAAAAGATAGTGTAGAAATCAACGATAGTTAAGATATCAATGATAGTGAAGTGATCAACGATAGTGAAGAGATCAACGATAGTGAATAGATAAAAGATAGTGTAGAAATCAACGATAGTGAAGAGATAAAAGATAGTGTAGAGATCAACGATAGTGAAGAGATCAACGATAGTGAAGAGATAAAAGATAGTGTAGAGATCAACGATAGTGAATAGATAAAAGATAGTGAAGAGATAAAAGATAGTTTAGAAATCAACGAAAGTTAAGATATCAATGATAGGGAAGTGATCAACGATAGTGAAGAGATCAAAGATAGTGAATAGATAAAAGATAGTGTAGAAATCAACGATAGTGAAGAGATAAAATATAGTGTAGAGATCAACGATAGTGAAGAGATCAACGATAGTGAAGAGATAAAAGATAGTGTAGAGATCAACGATAGTGAAGAGATAAAAGATAGTGTAGAGATCAATGATAGTGAAGAGATAAAAGATAGCGTATAGATCAACGGTAGTGAAGAGATAAAAGATAGTGAAGAGATAAAAGATAGTGTAGAAATCAACGATAGTGATGAGATAAAAGATAGTGAAGAGATAAAAGATAGTGTAGAGATCAACGATAGTGAAGAGATCAACGATACTGAAGAGATAAAAGATAGTGTAGAGATCAACCATAGTGAAGAGATAAAAGATAGTTAAGAGATCAATGATAGTGTAGAGATAAAAGATAGTGAATAGATAAAATATAGTGAA
Organism: Megaustenia siamemsis; assembly: GCA_032433765.1. Classification (NCBI taxonomy): domain Eukaryota; kingdom Metazoa; phylum Mollusca; class Gastropoda; order Stylommatophora; family Ariophantidae; genus Megaustenia; species Megaustenia siamemsis. The sequence continues at coordinate 42,707,613 of JAVIAB010000106.1, read as the reverse complement.
GAGATAAAAGATAGTGTAGAGATCAACGATAGTGAAGAGATAAAAGATAGTTAAGAGATCAATGATAGTGTAGAGATAAAAGATAGTGTAGAGATCAACGATAGTGAAGAGATAAAAGATAGTGTAGAAATCAACGATAGTGAAGAGATAAAAGATAGTGAAGAGATAAAAGATAGTGTAGAGATCAACGATAGTGAAGAGATAAAAGATAGTGTAGAGATCAACGATAGTGAAGAGATAAAAGATAGTGAAGAGATAAAAGATAGTGTAGAAATCAACGATAGTTAAGAGATCAAAGATAGTGAAGAGATCAACGATAGTGAATAGATAAAAGATAGTGTAGAAATCAACGATAGTGAAGAGATAAAAGATAGTGTAGAGATCAACGATAGTGAAGAGATCAACGATAGTGAAGAGATAAAAGATAGTGTAGAGATCAACGATAGTGAATAGATAAAAGATAGTGAAGAGATAAAAGATAGTGTAGAAATCAACGATAGTTAAGATATCAATGATAGTGAAGTGATCAACGATAGTGAAGAGATCAAAGATAGTGAATAGATAAAAGATAGTGTAGAAATCAACGATAGTGAAGAGATAAAAGATAGTGTAGAGATCAACGATAGTGAAGAGATCAACGATAGTGAAGAGATAAAAGATAGTGTAGAGATCAACGATAGTGAAGAGATAAAAGATAGTGTAGAGATCAATGATAGTGAAGAGATAAAAGATAGTGTAGAGATCAACGATAGTGAAGAGATAAAAGATAGTGAAGAGATAAAAGATAGTGTAGAAATCAACGATAGTGAAGAGATAAAAGATAGTGTAGAGATCAACGATAGTGAAGAGATCAACGATAGTGAAGAGATAAAAGATAGTGTAGAGATCAACGATAGTGAAGAGATAAAAGATAGTAAGAGATCAATGATAGTGTAGAGATAAAAGATAGTGAAGAGATCAAATATAGTGAAGAGATAAAAGATAGTGTAGAGATCAACGATAGTGAAGAGATAAAAGATAGTTAAGAGATCAATGATAGTGTAGAGATAAAAGATAGTGTAGAGATCAACGATAGTGAAGAGATAAAAGATAGTGTAGAAATCAACGATAGTGAAGAGATAAAAGATAGTGAAGAGATAAAAGATAGTGTAGAGATCAACGATATAGTGAAGAGATAAAAGATAGTGAAGAGATAAAAGATAGTGTAGAAATCAACGATAGTGAAGAGATAAAAGATAGTGTAGAGATCAACGATAGTGAAGAGATAAAAGATAGTGAAGAGATAAAAGATAGTGTAGAAATCAACGATAGTGAAGAGATAAAAGATAGTGAAGAGATAAAAGATAGTGTAGAGATCAACGATAGTGAATAGATAAACGATAGTGTAGAAATCAACGATAGTGAAGAGATAAAAGATAGTGTAGAGATCAACGATAGTGATGAGATCAAGATAGTGAAGAGATAAAAGATAGTGTAGAGATCAACGATAGTGAAGAGATCAACGATAGTGAAGAGATAAAAGATAGTGTAGAGATCAACGATAGTGAAGAGATCAACGATAGTGAAGAGATAAAAGATAGTGAAGAGATAAAAGATAGTGAAGAGATCAAAGATAGTGTAGAGATCAACGATAGTGAAGAGATCAACGATAGTGAAGAGATAAAAGATAGTGTAGAGATCAACGATAGTGAATAGATAAAAGATAGTGAAGAGATAAAAGATAGTTAGAAATCAACGATAGTTAAGATATCAATGATAGGAAGTGATCAACGATAGTGAAGAGATCAAAGATAGTGAATAGATAAAAGATAGTGTAGAAATCAACGATAGTGAAGAGATAAAAGATAGTGTAGAGATCAACGATAGTGAAGAGATCAACGATAGTGAAGAGATAAAAGATAGTGTAGAGATCAACGATAGTGAAGAGATAAAAGATAGTGTAGAGATCAATGATAGTGAAGAGATAAAAGATAGCGTAGAGATCAACGATAGTGAAGAGATAAAAGATAGTGAAGAGATAAAAGATAGTGTAGAAATCAACGATAGTGATGAGATAAAAGATAGTGAAGAGATAAAAGATAGTGTAGAGATCAACGATAGTGAAGAGATCAACGATAGTGAAGAGATAAAAGATAGTGTAGAGATCAAAGATAGTGAAGAGATAAAAGATAGTGAAGAGATCAATGATAGTGTAGAGATAAACGATAGTGAAGAGATAAAATATAGTGAAGAGATAAAAGATAGTGTAGAGATCAACGATAGTGAAGAGATAAAGATAGTTAAGAGATCAATGATAGTGAAGAGATAAAAGATAGTGTAGAGATCAACGATAGTGAAGAGATAAAAGATAGTGTAGAAATCAACGATAGTGAAGAGATAAAAGATAGTGAAGAGATAAAAGATAGTGTAGAGATCAACGATAGTGAAGAGATAAAAGATAGTGTAGAGATCAACGATAGTGAAGAGATAAAAGATAGTGAAGAGATAAAAGATAGTGTAGAAATCAACGATAGTGAGATATCAATGATAGTGAAGAGATCAACGATAGTGTAGAGATAAAAGATAGTGTAGAAATCAACGATAGTGAAGAGATAAAAGATAGTGTAGAGATCAACGATAGTGAAGAGATCAACGATAGTGAAGAGATAAAAGATAGTGTAGAGATCAACGATAGTGAAGAGATAAAAGATAGTGAAGAGATAAAAGATAGTTTAGAAATCAACGATAGTTAGATATCAATGATAGGGAAGTAGATCAACGATAGTGAAGAGATCAAAGATAGTGAAGAGATAAAAGATAGTGTAGAAATCAACGATAGTGAAGAGATAAAAGATAGTGTAGAGATCAACGATAGTGAAGAGATCAACGATAGTGAAGAGATAAAAGATAGTGTAGAGATCAACGATAGTGAAGAGATAAAAGATAGTAGAGATCAACGATAGTGAAGAGATAAAAGATAGTGTAGAGATCAACGATAGTGAAGAGATAAAAGATAGTGAAGAGATAAAAGATAGTGTAGAAATCAACGATAGTGAAGAGATAATGATAGTGTAGAGATCAAAGATAGTGAAGAGATCAACGATAGTGAAGAGATAAAAGATAGTGTAGAGATCAACGATAGTGAAGAGATAAAAGATAGTGAAGAGATCAAAGATAGTGTAGAGATCAAAGATAGTGAAGAGATCAACGATAGTGAAGAGATAAAAGATAGTGTAGAGATCAACGATAGTGAAGAGATAAAAGATAGTGAAGAGATCTGATAGTGTAGAGATAAAAGATAGTTAAGATATCAATGATAGTGAAGTGATCAACGATAGTGAAGAGATCAAAGATAGTGAATAGATAAAAGATTGTGTAGAATCAACGATAGTGAAGAGATAAAATATAGTGTAGAGATCAACGATAGTGAAGAGATCAACGATAGTGAAGAGATAAAAGATAGTGTAGAGATCAACGATAGTGAAGAGATAAAAGATAGTGTAGAGATCAGTGATAGTGAAGAGATAAAAGATAGCGTATAGATCAACGATAGTGAAGAGATAAAAGATAGTGAAGAGATAAAAGATAGTGTAGAAATCAACGATAGTGATGAAATTAAAGATAGTGAAGAGATAAAAGATAGTGTAGAGATCAACGATAGTGAAGAGATCAACGATAGTGAAGAGATAAAAGATAGTGTAGAGATCAAAGATAGTGAAGAGATAAAAGATAGTTAAGAGATCATGATAGTGTAGAGATAAAAGATAGTGAATAGATAAAATATAGTGAAGAGATAAAAGATAGTGTAGAGATCAACGATAGTGAAGAGATAAAAGATAGTTAAGAGATCAATGATAGTGTAGAGATAAAAGATAGTGTAGAGATCAACGATAGTGAAGAGATAAAAGATAGTGTAGAAATCAACGATAGTGAAGAGATAAAAGATAGTGAAGAGATAAAAGATAGTGTAGAGATCAACGATAGTGAAGAGATAAAAGATAGTGTAGAGATCAACGATAGTGAAGAGATAAAAGATAGTAAAGATAAAAGATAGTGTAGAAATCAACGATAGTTAAGATATCAATGATAGTGAAGTGATCAACGATAGTGAATAGATAAAAGATAGTGTAGAAATCAACGATAGTGAAGAGATAAAAGATAGTGTAGAGATCAACGATAGTGAAGAGATCAACGATAGTGAAGAGATAAAAGATAGTGTAGAGATCAACGATAGTGAATAGATAAAAGATAGTGAAGAGATAAAAGATAGTTTAGAAATCAACGATAGTTAAGATATCAATGATAGGGAAGTGATCAACGATAGTGAAGAGATCAAAGATAGTGAATAGATAAAAGATAGTGTAGAAATCAACGATAGTGAAGAGATAAAAGATAGTGTAGAGATCAACGATAGTGAAGAGATCAACGATAGTGAAGAGATAAAAGATAGTGTAGAGATCAACGATAGTGAAGAGATAAAAGATAGTGTAGAGATCAATGACAGTGAAGAGATAAAAGATAGCGTATAGATCAACGGTAGTGAAGAGATAAAAGATAGTGAAGAGATAAAAGATAGTGTAGAAATCAACGATAGTGATGAGATAAAAGATAGTGTAGAGATCAATTATAGTGAAGAGATCAACGATACTGAAGAGATAAAAGATAGTGTAGAGATCAACCATAGTGAAGAGATAAAAGATAGTTAAGAGATCAATGATAGTGTAGAGATAAAAGATAGTGAAGAGATCAAATATAGTGAAGAGATAAAAGAGAGTGTAGAGATCAACGATAGTGAAGAGATAAAACATAGTTAAGAGATCAATGATAGTGTAGAGATAAAAGATAGTGTAGAGATCAACGATAGTGAAGAGATAAAAGATAGTGTAGAAATCAACGATAGTGATGAGATAAAAGATAGTGAAGAGATAAAAGATAGTGTAGAGATCAACGATAGTGAAGAGATCAACGATAGTGAAGAGATAAAAGATAGTGTAGAGATCAACCATAGTGAAGAGATAAAAGATAGTGTAGTGATCAACGATAGTGTAGAGATAAAAGATAGTGTAGAAATCAATGATAGTGAAGAGATAAAAGATAGTGAAGAGATCAACGATAGTGAAGAGATAAAAGATAGTGTAGAAATCAACGATAGTAAGAGATAAAAGATAGTGTAGAGATCAACAATAGTGAAGAGATAAAAGATAGTGTAGAGATCAACGATAGTGTAGAGATAAAAGAAAGTGAAGAGATCAATGATAGTGAAGAGATAAAAGATAGTGTAGAGATTAACGATAGCGAAGAGATAAAAGATGGTGAAGAGATAAAAAATAGCGTCGAAATCAACGATAGTGAAGAGATAAAAGATAGTGAAGAGATAAAAGATAGTGAAGAGATAAAAGATAGTGAAGAGATAAAAGATAGTGTAGAAATCAATGATAGTGAAGAGATAAAAGATAGTGTAGAGATTAACGATAGTGTGGAGATAAAAGATAGTGAAGAGATAAAAGATAGTATAGAAATCAACGATAGTGAAGAGATAAAAGATAGTGAAGAGATAAAAGATAGTGTAGAAATCAACGATAGTTAAGATATCAATGATAGTGAAGTGATCAACGATAGTGAAGAGATCAACGATAGTGAATAGATAAAAGATAGTGTAGAAATCAACGATAGTGAAGAGATAAAAGATAGTGTAGAGATCAACGATAGTGAAGAGATCAACGATAGTGAAGAGATAAAAGATAGTGTAGAGATCAACGATAGTGAATAGATAAAAGATAGTGATGAGATAAAAGATAGTTTAGAAATCAACGAAAGTTAAGATATCAATGATAGGGAAGTGATCAACGATAGTGAAGAGATCAAAGATAGTGAATAGATAAAAGATTGTGTAGAAATCAACGATAGTGAAGAGATAAAATATAGTGTAGAGATCAACGATAGTGAAGAGATCAACGATAGTGAAGAGATAAAAGATAGTGTAGTGATCAACGATAGTGAAGAGATAAAAGATAGTGTAGAGATCAGTGATAGTGAAGAGATAAAAGATAGCGTATAGATCAACGGTAGTGAAGAGATAAAAGATAGTGAATAGATAAAAGATAGTGTAGAAATCAACGATAGTGATGAGATTAAAGATAGTGAAGAGATAAAAGATAGTGTAGAGATCAACGATAGTGAAGAGATCAACGATACTGAAGAGATAAAAGATAGTGTAGAGATCAACCATAGTGAAGAGATAAAAGATAGTTAAGAGATCAATGATAGTGTAGAGATAAAAGATAGTGAATAGATAAAATATAGTGAAGAGATAAAAGATAGTGTAGAGATCAACGATAGTGAAGAGATAAAAGATAGTTAAGAGATCAATGATAGTGTAGAGATAAAAGATAGTGTAGAGATCAACGATAGTGAAGAGATAAAAGATAGTGTAGAAATCAACGATAGTGAAGAGATCAACGATAGTGAATAGATAAAAGATAGTGTAGAAATCAACGATAGTGAAGAGATAAAAGATAGTGTAGAGATCAACGATAGTGAAGAGATCAACGATAGTGAAGAGATAAAGATAGTGTAGAGATCAACGATAGTGAATAGATTAAAGATAGTGAAGAGATAAAAGATAGTTTTGAAATCAACGATAGTTAAGATATCAATGATAGGGAAGAGATCAACGATAGTGAAGAGATCAAAGATAGTGAAAAGATAAAAGATAGTGTAGAAATCAACGATAGTGAAGAGATAAAAGATAGTGTAGAGATCAACGATAGTGAAGAGATCAACGATAGTGAAGAGATAAAAGATAGTGTAGAGATCAACGATAGTGAAGAGATAAAAGATAGTGTAGAGATCAATGACAGTGAAGAGATAAAAGATAGCGTATAGATCAACGGTAGTGAAGAGATAAAAGATAGTGAAGAGATAAAAGATAGTGTAGAAATCAACGATAGTGATGAGATAAAAGATAGTGTAGAGATTAACGATAGCGAAGAGATAAAAGATGGTGAAGAGATAAAAAATAGCGTCGAAATCAACGATAGTGAAGAGATAAAAGATAGTGAAGAGATAAAAGATAGTGAAGAGATAAAAGATAGTGAAGAGAAAAGATAGTGTAGAAATCAATGATAGTGAAGAGATAAAAGATAGTGTAGAGATTAACGATAGTGTAGAGACAAAAGATAGTGAAGAGATAAAAGATAGTATAGAAATCAACGATAGTGAAGAGATAAAAGATAGTGAAGAGATAAAAGATAGTGTAGAAATCAACGATAGTTAAGATATCAATGATAGTGAAGTGATCAACGATAGTGAAGAGATCAACGATAGTGAATAGATAAAAGATAGTTTAGAAATCAACGATAGTGAAGAGATAAAAGATAGTGTAGAGATCAACGATAGTGAAGAGATCAACGATAGTGAAGAGATAAAAGATAGTGTAGAGATCAACGATAGTGAATAGATAAAAGATAGTGAAGAGATAAAAGATAGTTTAGAAATCAACGAAAGTTAAGATATCAATGATAGGGAAGTGATCAACGATAGTGAAGAGATCAAAGATAGTGAATAGATAAAAGATTGTGTAGAAATCAACGATAGTGAAGAGATAAAATATAGTGTAGAGATCAACGATAGTGAAGAGATCAACGATAGTGAAGAGATAAAGATAGTGTAGAGATCAACGATAGTGAAGAGATAAAAGATAGTGTAGAGATCAGTGATAGTGAAGAGATAAAAGATAGCGTATAGATCAACGGTAGTGAAGAGATAAAAGATAGTGAAGAGATAAAAGATAGTGTAGAAATCAACGATAGTGATGAGATTAAGATAGTGAAGAGATAAAAGATAGTGTAGAGATCAACGATAGTGAAGAGATCAACGATACTGAATAGATAAAAGATAGTGTAGAGATCAACCATAGTGAAGAGATAAAAGATAGTTAAGAGATCAATGATAGTGTAGAGATAAATGATAGTGAATAGATAAAATATAGTGACGAGATAAAAGATAGTGTAGAATCAACGATACTGAAGAGATAAAAGATAGTTAAGAGATCAATGATAGTGTAGAGATAAAAGATAGTGTAGAGATCAACGATAGTGAAGAGATAAAAGATAGTGTAGAAATCAACGATAGTGAAGAGATAAAAGATAGTGAAGAGATAAAAGATAGTGTAGAGATCAACGATAGTGAAGAGATAAAAGATAGTGTAGAGATCAACGATAGTGAATAGATAAAAGATAGTAAAGAGATAAAAGATAGTGTAGAAATCAACGATAGTTAAGATATCAATGATAGTGAAGTGATCAACGATAGTGAATAGATAAAAGATAGTGTAGAAATCAACGATAGTGAAGAGATAAAAGATAGTGTAGAGATCAACGATAGTGAAGAGATCAACGATAGTGAAGAGATAAAAGATAGTGTAGAGATCAACGATAGTGAATAGATAAAAGATAGTGAAGAGATAAAAGATAGTTTAGAAATCAACGATAGTTAAGATATCAATGATAGGGAAGTGATCAACGATAGTGAAGAGATCAAGATAGTGAATAGATAAAAGATAGTGTAGAAATCAACGATAGTGAAGAGATAAAAGATAGTGTAGAGATCAACGATAGTGAAGAGATCAACGATAGTGAAGAGATAAAAGATAGTGTAGAGATCAACGATAGTGAAGAGATAAAAGATAGTGTAGAGATCAATGACAGTGAAGAGATAAAGATAGCGTATAGATCAACGGTAGTGAAGAGATAAAAGATAGTGAAGAGATAAAAGATAGTGTAGAAATCAACGATAGTGATGAGATAAAAGATAGTGTAGAGATCAATTATAGTGAAGAGATCAACGATACTGAAGAGATAAAAGATAGTGTAGAGATCAACCATAGTGAAGAGATAAAAGATAGTTAAGAGATCAATGATAGTGTAGAGATAAAAGATAGTGAAGAGATCAAATATAGTGAAGAGATAAAAGATAGTGTAGAGATCAACGATAGTGAAGAGATAAAACATAGTTAAGAGATCAATGATAGTGTAGAGATAAAAGATAGTGTAGAGATCAACGATAGTGAAGAGATAAAAGATAGTGTAGAAATCAACGATAGTGAAGAGATAAAAGATAGTGAAGAGATAAAAGATAGTGTAGAGATCAACGATAGTGAAGAGATAAAAGATAGTGAAGAGATAAAAGATAGTGTAGAAATCAATGATAGTGAAGAGATAAAAGATAGTGTAGAGATAACGATAGTGTAGAGATAAAAGATAGTGAAGAGATAAAAGATAGTATAGAAATCAACGATAGTGAAGAGATAAAAGATAGTGAAGAGATAAAAGATAGTGTAGAGATCAACGATAGTGAATAGATCAATAGATAGATAGTGTAGAAATCAACGATAGTTAAGAGATAAAAGATAGTGTAGAAATCAACGATAGTTAAGAGATCAATGATAGTGAAGAGATAAAGATAGTGTAGAAATCAACGATAGTTAAGAGATCAATGATAGTGAAAGATAAATGATAGTGTAGAGATCAACGATAGTGAATAGATCGACGATAGTGAAGAGATAAAAATAGTGAAGAGATAAAAGGTAGTGAAGAGTTCAATGATAGTAAAGAGATCAATGATAGTGAAGAGATCAACGATAGTGAAGAGATAAAAGATAGTGTAGAGATCAACGATAGTGAATAGATAAAAGATAGTGAAGAGATAAAAGATAGTTTAGAAATCAACGAAAGTTAAGATATCAATGATAGGGAAGTGATCAACGATAGTGAAGAGATCAAAGATAGTGAATAGATAAAAGATTGTGTAGAAATCAACGATAGTGAAGAGATAAAATATAGTGTAGAGATCAACGATAGTGAAGAGATCAACGATAGTGAAGAGATAAAAGATAGTGTAGAGATCAACGATAGTGAAGAGATAAAAGATAGTGTAGAGATCAGTGATAGTGAAGAGATAAAAGATAGCGTATAGATCAACGGTAGTGAAGAGATAAAAGATAGTGAAGAGATAAAAGATAGTGTAGAAATCAACGATAGTGATGAAATTAAAGATAGTGAAGAGATAAAAGATAGTGTAGAGATCAACGATAGTGAAGAGATCAACGATACTGAAGAGATAAAAGATAGTGTAGAGATCAACCATAGTGAAGAGATAAAAGATAGTTAAGAGATCAATGATAGTGTAGAGATAAATGATAGTGAATAGATAAAATATAGTGAAGATAAAAGATAGTGTAGAGATCAACGATACTGAAGAGATAAAGATAGTTAAGAGATCAATGATAGTGTAGAGATAAAAGATAGTGTAGAGATCAACGATAGTGAAGAGATAAAAGATAGTGTAGAAATCAACGATAGTGAAGAGATAAAAGATAGTGAAGAGATAAAAGATAGTGTAGAGATCAACGATAGTGAAGAGATAAAAGATAGTGTAGAGATCAACGATAGTGAATAGATAAAAGATAGTAAAGAGATAAAAGATAGTGTAGAAATCAACGATAGTTAAGATATCAATGATAGTGAAGTGATCAACGATAGTGAATAGATAAAGATAGTGTAGAAATCAACGATAGTGAAGAGATAAAAGATAGTGTAGAGATCAACGATAGTGAAGAGATCAACGATAGTGAAGAAATAAAAGATAGTGTAGAGATCAACGATAGTGAATAGATAAAAGATAGTGAAGAGATAAAAGATAGTTTAGAAATCAACGATAGTTAAGATATCAATGATAGGGAAGTGATCAACGATAGTGAAGAGATCAAAGATAGTGAATAGATAAAAGATTGTGTAGAAATCAACGATAGTGAAGAGATAAAATATAGTGTAGAGATCACGATAGTGAAGAGATCAACGATAGTGAAGAGATAAAAGATAGTGTAGAGATCAACGATAGTGAAGAGATAAAAGATAGTGTAGAGATCAATGATAGTGAAGAGATAAAAGATAGCGTATAGATCAACGGTAGTGAAGAGATAAAAGATAGTGAAGAGATAAAAGATAGTGTAGAAATCAACGATAGTGATGAGATAAAAGATAGTGTAGAGATCAATTATAGTGAAGAGATCAACGATACTGAAGAGATAAAAGATAGTGTAGAGATCAACCATAGTGAAGAGATAAAAGATAGTTAAGAGATCAATGATAGTGTAGAGATAAAAAGATAGTGAAGAGATCAAATATAGTGAAGAGATAAAAGATAGTGTAGAGATCAACGATAGTGAAGAGATAAAACATAGTTAAGAGATCAATGATAGTGTAGAGATAAAAGATAGTGTAGAGATCAACGATAGTGAAGAGATAAAAGATAGTGTAGAAATCAACGATAGTGATGAGATAAAAGATAGTGAAGAGATAAAAGATAGTGTAGAGATCAACGATAGTGAAGAGATCAACGATAGTGAAGAGATAAAAGATAGTGTAGAGATCAACGATAGTGAAGAGATCAACGATAGTGAAGAGATAAAAGATAGTGTAGAGATCAACGATAGTGAATAGATAAAAGATAGTGAAGAGATAAAAGATAGTTTAGAAATCAACGAAAGTTAAGATATCAATGATAGGGAAGTGATCAACGATAGTGAAGAGATCAAAGATAGTGAATAGATAAAAGATTGTGTAGAAATCAACGATAGTGAAGAGATAAAATATAGTGTAGAGATCAACGATAGTGAAGAGATCAACGATAGTGAAGAGATAAAAGATAGTGTAGAGATCAACGATAGTGAAGAGATAAAAGATAGTGTAGAGATCAGTGATAGTGAAGAGATAAAAGATAGCGTATAGATCAACGGTAGTGAAGAGATAAAAGATAGTGAAGAGATAAAAGATAGTGTAGAAATCAACGATAGTGATGAGATTAAAGATAGTGAAGAGATAAAAGATAGTGTAGAGATCAACGATAGTGAAGAGATCAACGATACTGAATAGATAAAAGATAGTGTAGAGATCAACCATAGTGAAGAGATAAAAGATAGTTAAGAGATCAATGATAGTGTAGAGATAAATGATAGTGAATAGATAAAATATAGTGAAGAGATAAAAGATAGTGTAGAAATCAACGATACTGAAGAGATAAAAGATAGTTAAGAGATCAATGATAGTGTAGAGATAAAAGATAGTGTAGAGATCAACGATAGTGAAGAGATAAAAGATAGTGTAGAAATCAACGATAGTGAAGAGATAAAAGATAGTGAAGAGATAAAAGATAGTGTAGAGATCAACGATAGTGAAGAGATAAAAGATAGTGTAGAGATCAACGATAGTGAATAGATAAAAGATAGTAAAGAGATAAAAGATAGTGTAGAAATCAACGATAGTTAAGATATCAATGATAGTGAAGTGATCAACGATAGTGAATAGATAAAAGATAGTGTAGAAATCAACGATAGTGAAGAGATAAAAGATAGTGTAGAGATCAACGATAGTGAAGAGATCAACGATAGTGAAGAGATAAAAGATAGTGTAGAGATCAACGATAGTGAATAGATAAAAGATAGTGAAGAGATAAAAGATAGTTTAGAAATCAACGATAGTTAAGATATCAATGATAGGGAAGTGATCAACGATAGTGAAGAGATCAAAGATAGTGAATAGATAAAAGATAGTGTAGAAATCAACGATAGTTAAGAGATAAAAGATAGTGTAGAGATCAACGATAGTGAAGAGATCAACGATAGTGAAGAGATAAAAGATAGTGTAGAGATCAACGATAGTGAAGAGATAAAAGATAGTGTAGAGATCAATGACAGTGAAGAGATAAAAGATAGCGTATAGATCAACGGTAGTGAAGAGATAAAAGATAGTGAAGAGATAAAAGATAGTGTAGAAATAAACGATAGTGATGAGATAAAAGATAGTGTAGAGATCAATTATAGTGAAGAGATCAACGATACTGAAGAGATAAAAGATAGTGTAGAGATCAACCATAGTGAAGAGATAAAAGATAGTTAAGAGATCAATGATAGTGTAGAGATAAAAGATAGTGAAGAGATCAAATATAGTGAAGAGATAAAAGATAGTGTAGAGATCAACGATAGTGAAGAGATAAAACATAGTTAAGAGATCAATGATAGTGTAGAGATAAAAGATAGTGTAGAGATCAACGATAGTGAAGAGATAAAAGATAGTGTAGAAATCAACGATAGTGAAGAGATAAAAGATAGTGAAGAGATAAAAGATAGTGTAGAGATCAACGATAGTGAAGAGATAAAAGATAGTGAAGAGATAAAAGATAGTGTAGAAATCAATGATAGTGAAGAGATAAAAGATAGTGTAGAGATTAACGATAGTGTAGAGATAAAAGATAGTGAAGAGATAAAGATAGTATAGAAATCAACGATAGTGAAGAGATAAAAGATAGTGAAGAGATAAAAGATAGTGTAGAGATCAACGATAGTGAATAGATCAATAGATAGATAGTGTAGAAATCAACGATAGTTAAGAGATAAAAGATAGTGTAGAAATCAACGATAGTTAAGAGATCAATGATAGTGAAGAGATAAAAGATAGTGTAGAAATCAACGATAGTTAAGAGATCAATGATAGTGAAAAGATAAATGATAGTGTAGAGATCAACGATAGTGAATAGATCGACGATAGTGAAGAGATAAAAAATAGTGAAGAGATAAAAGGTAGTGAAGAGTTCAATGATAGTAAAGAGATCAATGATAGTGAAGAGATCAACGATAGTGAAGAGATAAAAGATAGTGTAGAGATCAACGATAGTGAATAGATAAAAGATAGTGAAGAGATAAAAGATAGTTTAGAAATCAACGAAAGTTAAGATATCAATGATAGGGAAGTGATCAACGATAGTGAAGAGATCAAAGATAGTGAATAGATAAAAGATTGTGTAGAAATCAACGATAGTGAAGAGATAAATATAGTGTAGAGATCAACGATAGTGAAGAGATCAACGATAGTGAAGAGATAAAAGATAGTGTAGAGATCAACGATAGTGAAGAGATAAAAGATAGTGTAGAGATCAGTGATAGTGAAGAGATAAAAGATAGCGTATAGATCAACGGTAGTGAAGAGATAAAGATAGTGAAGAGATAAAAGATAGTGTAGAAATCAACGATAGTGATGAGATTAAAGATAGTGAAGAGATAAATGATAGTGTAGAGATCAACGATAGTGAAGAGATCAACGATACTGAAGAGATAAAAGATAGTGTAGAGATCAACCATAGTGAAGAGATAAAAGATAGTTAAGAGATCAATGATAGTGTAGAGATAAATGATAGTGAATAGATAAAATATAGTGAAGAGATAAAAGATAGTGTAGAGATCAACGATACTGAAGAGATAAAAGATAGTTAAGAGATCAATGATAGTGTAGAGATAAAAGATAGTGTAGAGATCAACGATAGTGAAGAGATAAAAGATAGTGTAGAAATCAACGATAGTGAAGAGATAAAAGATAGTGAAGAGATAAAAGATAGTGTAGAGATCAACGATAGTGAAGAGATAAAAGATAGTGTAGAGATCAACGATAGTGAATAGATAAAAGATAGTAAAGAGATAAAAGATAGTGTAGAAATCAACGATAGTTAAGATATCAATGATAGTGAAGTGATCACGATAGTGAATAGATAAAAGATAGTGTAGAAATCAACGATAGTGAAGAGATAAAAGATAGTGTAGAGATCAACGATAGTGAAGAGATCAACGATAGTGAAGAAATAAAAGATAGTGTAGAGATCAACGATAGTGAATAGATAAAAGATAGTGAAGAGATAAAAGATAGTTTAGAAATCAACGATAGTTAAGATATCAATGATAGGGAAGTGATCAACGATAGTGAAGAGATCAAAGATAGTGAATAGATAAAAGATAGTGTAGAAATCAACGATAGTGAAGAGATAAAAGATAGTGTAGAGATCAACGATAGTGAAGAGATCAACGATAGTGAAGAGATAAAAGATAGTGTAGAGATCAACGATAGTGAAGAGATAAAAGATAGTGTAGAGATCAATGACAGTGAAGAGATAAAAGATAGCGTATATATCAACGGTAGTGAAGAGATAAAAGATAGTGAAGAGATAAAAGATAGTGTAGAAATCAACGATAGTGATGAGATAAAAGATAGTGTAGAGATCAATTATAGTGAAGAGATCAACGATACTGAAGAGATAAAAGATAGTGTAGAGATCAACCATAGTGAAGAGATAAAAGATAGTTAAGAGATCAATGATAGTGTAGAGATAAAAGATAGTGAAGAGATCAAATATAGTGAAGAGATAAAAGATAGTGTAGAGATCAACGATAGTGAAGAGATAAAACATAGTTAAGAGATCAATGATAGTGTAGAGATAAAAGATAGTGTAGAGATCAACGATAGTGAAGAGATAAAAGATAGTGTAGAAATCAACGATAGTGATGAGATAAAAGATAGTGAAGAGATAAAAGATAGTGTAGAGATCAACGATAGTGGAGAGATCAACGATACTGAAGAGATAAAAGATAGTGTAGAGATCAACCATAGTGAAGAGATAAAAGATAGTGTAGTGATCAACGATAGTGTAGAGATAAAAGATAGTGTAGAAATCAATGATAGTGAAGAGATAAAAGATAGTGAAGAGATCAACGATAGTGAAGAGATAAAAGATAGTGTAGAAATCAACGATAGTAAAGAGATAAAAGATAGTGTAGAGATCAACATAGTGAAGAGATAAAAGATAGTGTAGAGATCAACGATAGTGTAGAGATAAAAGAAAGTGAAGAGATCAATGATAGTGAAGAGATAAAAGATAGTGTAGAGATTAACGATAGCGAAGAGATAAAAGATGGTGAAGAGATAAAAAATAGCGTCGAAATCAACGATAGTGAAGAGATAAAAGATAGTGAAGAGATAAAAGATAGTGAAGAGATAAAAGATAGTGAAGAGATAAAAGATAGTGTAGAAATCAATGATAGTGAAGAGATAAAAGATAGTGTAGAGATTAACGATAGTGTGGAGATAAAAGATAGTGAAGAGATAAAAGATAGTATAGAAATCAACGATAGTGAAGAGATAAAAGATAGTGAAGAGATAAAAGATAGTGTAGAAATCAACGATAGTTAAGATATCAATGATAGTGAAGTGATCAACGATAGTGAAGAGATCAACGATAGTGAATAGATAAAAGATAGTGTAGAAATCAACGATAGTGAAGAGATAAAAGATAGTGTAGAGATCAACGATAGTGAAGAGATCAACGATAGTGAAGAGATAAAAGATAGTGTAGAGATCAACGATAGTGAATAGATAAAAGATAGTGATGAGATAAAAGATAGTTTAGAAATCAACGAAAGTTAAGATATCAATGATAGGGAAGTGATCAACGATAGTGAAGAGATCAAAGATAGTGAATAGATAAAAGATTGTGTGGAAATCAACGATAGTGAAGAGATAAAATATAGTGTAGAGATCAACGATAGTGAAGAGATCAACGATAGTGAAGAGATAAAAGATAGTGTAGAGATCAACGATAGTGAAGAGATAAAAGATAGTGTAGAGATCAGTGATAGTGAAGAGATAAAAGATAGCGTATAGATCACGGTAGTGAAGAGATAAAAGATAGTGAATAGATAAAAGATAGTGTAGAAATCAACGATAGTAATGAGATTAAAGATAGTGAAGAGATAAAAGATAGTGTAGAGATCAACGATAGTGAAGAGATCAACGATACTGAAGAGATAAAAGATAGTGTAGAGATCAACCATAGTGAAGAGATAAAAGATAGTTAAGAGATCAATGATAGTGTAGAGATAAAAGATAGTGTAGAGATCAACGATAGTGAAGAGATAAAAGATAGTGTAGAAATCAACGATAGTGAAGAGATAAAAGATAGTGAAGAGATAAAAGATAGTGTAGAGATCAACGATAGTGAAGAGATAAAAGATAGTGTAGAGATCAACGATAGTGAATAGATAAAAGATAGTAAAGAGATAAAAGATAGTGTAGAAATCAACGATAGTTAAGATATCAATGATAGTGAAGTGATCAACGATAGTGAAGAGATCAACGATAGTGAATAGATAAAAGATAGTGTAGAAATCAACGATAGTGAAGAGATAAAAGATAGTGTAGAGATCAACGTAGTGAAGAGATCAACGATAGTGAAGAGATAAAAGATAGTGTAGAGATCAACGATAGTGAATAGATTAAAGATAGTGAAGAGATAAAAGATAGTTTTGAAATCAACGATAGTTAAGATATCAATGATAGGGAAGAGATCAACGATAGTGAAGAGATCAAAGATAGTGAAAAGATAAAAGATAGTGTAGAAATCAACGATAGTGAAGAGATAAAAGATAGTGTAGAGATCAACGATAGTGAAGAGATCAACGATAGTGAAGAGATAAAAGATAGTGTAGAGATCAACGATAGTGAAGAGATAAAAGATAGTGTAGAGATCAATGACAGTGAAGAGATAAAAGATAGCGTATAGATCAACGGTAGTGAAGAGATAAAAGATAGTGAAGAGATAAAAGATAGTGTAGAAATCAACGATAGTGATGAGATAAAAGATAGTGTAGAGATTAACGATAGCGAAGAGATAAAAGATGGTGAAGAGATAAAAATAGCGTCGAAATCAACGATAGTGAAGAGATAAAAGATAGTGAAGAGATAAAAGATAGTGAAGAGATAAAAGATAGTGAAGAGATAAAAGATAGTGTAGAAATCAATGATAGTGAAGAGATAAAAGATAGTGTAGAGATTAACGATAGTGTAGAGATAAAAGATAGTGAAGAGATAAAAGATAGTATAGAAATCAACGATAGTGAAGAGATAAAAGATAGTGAAGAGATAAAAGATAGTGTAGAAATCAACGATAGTGAAGAGATAAAAGATAGTGTAGAGATCAACGATAGTGAAGAGATCAACGATAGTGAAGAGATAAAAGATAGTGTAGAGATCAACGATAGTGAATAGATAAAAGATAGTGAAGAGATAAAAGATAGTTTAGAAATCAACGAAAGTTAAGATATCAATGATAGGGAAGTGATCAACGATAGTGAAGAGATCAAAGATAGTGAATAGATAAAAGATTGTGTAGAAATCAACGATAGTGAAGAGATAAAATATAGTGTAGAGATCAACGATAGTGAAGAGATCAACGATAGTGAAGAGATAAAAGATAGTGTAGAGATCAACGATAGTGAAGAGATAAAAGATAGTGTAGAGATCAGTGATAGTGAAGAGATAAAAGATAGCGTATAGATCAACGGTAGTGAAGAGATAAAAGATAGTGAAGAGATAAAAGATAGTGTAGAAATCAACGATAGTGATGAGATTAAAGATAGTGAAGAGATAAAAGATAGTGTAGAGATCAACGATAGTGAAGAGATCAACGATACTGAATAGATAAAAGATAGTGTAGAGATCAACCATAGTGAAGAGATAAAAGATAGTTAAGAGATCAATGATAGTGTAGAGATAAATGATAGTGAATAGATAAAATATAGTGAAGAGATAAAAGATAGTGTAGAAATCAACGATACTGAAGAGATAAAAGATAGTTAAGAGATCAATGATAGTGTAGAGATAAAAGATAGTGTAGAGATCAACGATAGTGAAGAGATAAAAGATAGTGTAGAAATCAACGATAGTGAAGAGATAAAAGATAGTGAAGAGATAAAAGATAGTGTAGAGATCAACGATAGTGAAGAGATAAAAGATAGTGTAGAGATCAACGATAGTGAATAGATAAAAGATAGTAAAGAGATAAAAGATAGTGTAGAAATCAACGATAGTTAAGATATCAATGATAGTGAAGTGATCAACGATAGTGAATAGATAAAAGATAATGTAGAAATCAACGATAGTGAAGAGATAAAAGATAGTGTAGAGATCAACGATAGTGAAGAGATCAACGATAGTGAAGAGATAAAAGATAGTGTAGAGATCAACGATAGTGAATAGATAAAAGATAGTGAAGAGATAAAAGATAGTTTAGAAATCAACGATAGTTAAGATATCAATGATAGGGAAGTGATCAACGATAGTGAAGAGATCAAAGATAGTGAATAGATAAAAGATAGTGTAGAAATCAACGATAGTGAAGAGATAAAAGATAGTGTAGAGATCAACGATAGTGAAGAGATCAACGATAGTGAAGAGATAAAAGATAGTGTAGAGATCAACGATAGTGAAGAGATAAAAGATAGTGTAGAGATCAATGACAGTGAAGAGATAAAAGATAGCGTATAGATCAACGGTAGTGAAGAGATAAAAGATAGTGAAGAGATAAGAGATAGTGTAGAAATCAACGATAGTGATGAGATAAAAGATAGTGTAGAGATCAATTATAGTGAAGAGATCAACGATACTGAAGAGATAAAAGATAGTGTAGAGATCAACCATAGTGAAGAGATAAAAGATAGTTAAGAGATCAATGATAGTGTAGAGATAAAAGATAGTGAAGAGATCAAATATAGTGAAGAGATAAAAGATAGTGTAGAGATCAACGATAGTGAAGAGATAAAACATAGTTAAGAGATCAATGATAGTGTAGAGATAAAAGATAGTGTAGAGATCAACGATAGTGAAGAGATAAAAGATAGTGTAGAAATCAACGATAGTGAAGAGATAAAAGATAGTGAAGAGATAAAAGATAGTGTAGAGATCAACGATAGTGAAGAGATAAAAGATAGTGAAGAGATAAAAGATAGTGTAGAAATCAATGATAGTGAAGAGATAAAAGATAGTGTAGAGATTAACGATAGTGTAGAGATAAAAGATAGTGAAGAGATAAAAGATAGTATAGAAATCAACGATAGTGAAGAGATAAAAGATAGTGAAGAGATAAAAGATAGTGTAGAGATCAACGATAGTGAATAGATCAATAGATAGATAGTGTAGAAATCAACGATAGTTAAGAGATAAAAGATAGTGTAGAAATCAACGATAGTTAAGAGATCAATGACAGTGAAGAGATAAAAGATAGTGTAGAAATCAACGATAGTTAAGAGATCAATGATAGTGAAAAGATAAATGATAGTGTAGAGATCAACGATAGTGAATAGATCGACGATAGTGAAGAGATAAAAAATAGTGAAGAGATAAAAGGTAGTGAAGAGTTCAATGATAGTAAAGAGATCAATGATAGTGAAGAGATAGACGATAGTGAAGAGTTCAAAGATAATGAAGAGATCAAAGATAATGAAGAGATCAATAATAATGAAGATCTCAATAATAGTGAAGAGATCGAAGATTATGAAGAGATCAAATATAATGCAGAGATCAAAGATAATTAAGAGATAAATGATAGTGAAGTGATCAATGATAATGAAGAGATCAAAGATAATGAAGAGATCAATTATAGTGAAGGTATCAATGATGGTGAAGAGATCAAAGATAGTGACGAGAACAATGATATGAAAATATTAATGATAGTGAAGAGATCAAAGATAGTGAAGAGATCAAAGATAATGCAGAGATCAAAGATAATTAATAGATAAATGATAGTGAAGTGATCAACGATAGTGAAGAGATCAATGATAGTGAAGAGATCAATGATATGAAGAGATTAATGATAGTGAAGAGATCAATGATAGTGAATAGATCCATGATATGAAGAGATTAATGATAGTGAAGAGATCAATGATAGTGAAGAGATCAATGATATGAAGAGATTAATGATAGTGAAGAGATCAATGTTGATCGCTGCAGAAATTGCATTGGGATCTGATTAATTTCGGCTTTCCATTGCAATTTTCTGCATTCAAGTCGAAATGATGTTCTACTTAACACATCTGCGCGGATGAATTGGCGTTGCACGCACGGCAATATTCCGTTTTGACAAATCGAGTGTTGTGAATGCGACCTTCCACCGTCTAGAGCTGATCTGCGTTTTACGTCACACTGAGTGCTGTTCAATGACCGTTGTTGGAGTTGTTTGACGCAAGTTATTTACATTTTACAACGCATTAATGTGGTGAGCTCCGTCAAGTCAGCCGAAGTTTTATCTCTTTGGGGAATTTGCACCGCGTTTCGTTTCTTGTAGACTGCATTCACTAGAGTAATCATTGTGTGTGTGCTACGTCATCATAATGGCTCATCTTATATCCCAAGACCGGCCATACGCTAATCTTACGGTCTGTTGTTTGATGTGCGACCGGGATGATCTGACGACTAACTGTGTTTTATATGTTCGGAATTGGAGTTAAACACGATATCCTAACATCAACAAGCGCTATACATTTTTAAAATATGACGATCATCATTTTCAGGAGGACGTGAACTTCCGGTCAATATGGTGAATAGGCGGCAGGAACCATTGAGGGATATGTCTGAAAGGTGTTCCTGGTTGCAGTTTCCTCATATTCCAAGTGCGGCTTGTTGCAGGAGCTACTGAATTAGGTGCTTTGTGCACACCGTGAGCTGTGTGTTTCATCTGTTTTGATCATGTTCCGATATTCCAATTGTTTACAATGAATGCTGATATTGTATGGCAGGGAACAGTTGACTGTGTTCACTTTCTGTGCGGTTTCGCCTTGTGTCTTTTGGCGTGTGCTGAGACTGCTATGATGGGGACTACAGCTACCTTTCTTTGTTTGGGAGATGGGTTAGTAATTCGGATGATTCCACTGGCACGGGCGGTTGAGCAATTATGGATTTTAATTCGTTTGCAGTGATACCGGGGCCTTCCATAAGCAAATAACCAACCAACCAAATAGACACATTCTGCACATTGAGCGGGAACAGAAGGTCTTTATTTCTTCACGAAAAAGATGCAATCCGTTAAGCAAAGACATAGCATAGAGAGCAACGTTTATATCGTTCACTAAACGTGGTCTCTAGTGATGCTGTTGAAGGTCATTTCTTGTCCACATATCGCACATCTATCTGCACAAACCGGAAGTGCTACTTAATCTGCCATTCCCGCTAACTCCGTCGACGTTTTTCATTTTCGTGTCTACAGTCTTCACAATCATATTTAGAAATCATATTTAGAAATCATATTTAGAAATCATATTTAGAAATCATAATTAGAAATCATATTTAGAAATCATATTTAGAAATCATATTTAGAAATCAGCCAAAACATGGACAGGATTTCGATCAAGATCCTTTTTTTTATGTTATCGTACAATATGACATGATACAATAAGTTATGGTACAATGTGTTATGGTACAATGTGTTATGGTACAATATGTTATGGTACAATATGTTATGGTACAATGTGTTATGGTACAATGTGTTATGGTACAATACGTTATGGTACAATACGTTATGGTACAATGTGTTATGGTACAATATGTTATGGTACAATACATTATGGTACAATGTGTTATGGTACAATATGTTATGGTACAATATGTTATGGTACAATATGACATGGTACAATACGTTATGGTACAATGTGTTATGGTACAATATGTTATGGTACAATATGTTATCGTACGATATGACATGGTAAATACGTTATGGTACAATGTGTTATGGTACAATATGTTATGGTACAATATGTTATCGTACGATATGACATGGTACAATACGTTATGGTACAATATGTTATGGGGTAGCCGTTTTTGTCACTTCATTTCCACTCTATGTATCATTAAGCACAACACAATGGCTATACTAACAAATGTGTTTTACTCTTGTGTTGGGGCCCTGCTGTATTGACGTGTTACTGAATAACTAAACTAAGGAAGTTATACATAATATTAGCGGGCACTAGCATTGAATTTGTCAGTACTCGTTCTGTGACAGACGCTGTGTTGAAGTTTGCGATTATGTTTCCTTAAGTAAATTGCTAATTATTTCTGATGTTTACTAAGTTTTTATTGTAGTTGTTACATTTATGGCAATGTGTATGTTTTTGTGTCATAGTTCATTTTGCCTTAGCGCTTTTTAAAAAAATAAATGCGTTCAATATGATGACCACGAATCAAGAGAATAAACCTACGTTTACCATCTCAAACTACAGAACCAACAGGTCACGTTACAAGTTGTCGTGGCATTGATGATTTCATTCAACATGTTAGTTGAATGGTTCACGCTTCACCATGAAGAACGAACCCACCCCCACTACACCTCCAAGACTAACCGGCCGTATATTTTGGATCTTTTAACCATAATTCATATTACCAACACGATTATCACTTGTTTTGGGCTTGCTTGTTCTAGAAAAGTCAAAACAAACGGGTATGTAAAACTATTCCTAATTGTTCTATAGACCCCGTCTTTCTCATGCAAATGGTGTTAACGTGGCAATGAAAGAGTCCCTGATTAGCCACATTAGGTCTTATGCTCAAGTCACTTAGATCATGTGTTTGTGGAAGACTGAACACGCTCGTCTGAGTGCTACTGTCCTGATGTGTTAGTGAACACACTAGTCTGAGTGCTACTGTACTGATGTGTTAGTGAACACACTAGTCTGAGTGCTACTGTCCTGATGTGTTAGTGAACACACTAGTCTGAGTGCTACTGTCCTGATGTGTTAGTGAACACACTAGTCTGAGTGCTACTGTCCTGATGTGTTAGTGAACACACTAGTCTGAGTGCTACTGTCCTGATGTGTTAGTGAACACACTAGTCTGAGTGCTACTGTCCTGATGTGTTAGTGAACACACTAGTCTGAGTGCTACTGTCCTGATGTGTTAGTGAACACACTAGTCTGAGTGCTACTGTCCTGATGTGTTAGTGAACACACTAGTCTGAGTGCTACTGTCCTGATGTGTTAGTGAACACACTCGTCTGAGTGCTACTGTCCTGATGTGTTAGTGAACACACTCGTCTGAGTGCTACTGTCCTGATGTGTTAGTGAACATATTCGTCTGAGTGCTACTGTCCTGATGTGTTAGTGAACACACTCGTCTGAGTGCTACTGTCCTGATGTGTTAGTGAACACACTAGTCTGAGTGCTACTGTCCTGATGTGTAAGTGAACACACTAGTCTGAGTGCTACTGTCTTGATGTGTTAGTGAACACACTCGTCTGAGTGCTACTGTCCTGATGTGTTAGTGAACACATTCGTCTAAGTGCTACTGTCCTGATGTGTTAGTGAACACACTAGTCTGAGTGCTACTGTCCTGATGTGTTAGTGAACACACTAGTCTGAGTGCTACTGTCCTGATGTGTTAGTGAACACGCTCGTCTGGACAATAGAATGCCGAATCGTGTTTCTCCAGCACATTGTGTGGTTGTCCTTTCTGTTTGTGTGGCGACAGCTACAATAAAAATATGTTCAAGTTATAAATGAGACACTTAACAATAAAGAACACAGCCTGGCTACTGACATCGAGGGATGAAACACAAACATTAACATGAATCATTGATGGCAACTCCTGACGACGTTTGAACAATTTCCTTCCAACCTTCAAGAGATAATTTCTGAGATGTGACCAATCCTGTCTGTTCTCTGATGTCGTTCTCCCGCCACTTTCTTTGTCTGATTTTGCCTACTACTGTGCTCTGTAGACTCGCCTTGGCAAAGGCTATAGTATAAGGTGTCCTTACTATTTTACATTTCTTCCTTTATCTTGATAGTAAGTCTGGAATTATTTCTTTTCATTATTGGCTTTTGTTGTACACTTCGTTCGTAATGTGATCTATATAGGATATGTCCAAGATCTTTCTATATCACCTCTTTTCCAAAGTCTCTATTGTTCTTTCAAGATCAACATTCAGTGTCCATGTTTCGCTACGGTATAGAAATATATATGCTACTATTGTTCGTAATAGTCTCATCTTTGCCCGTAGTGAGGTGGTTTTGCTTAGTCTCATCAGGATGTCATTGGCTGTGAAACTCTAACAAATACTTCAGGATTTGAGTCCATGACAGCGACAATAGTTCCCAGACATTTCAAATGTTGACTCTTTCTAGGACCTCTCCGTTTATTGTGATTCTTCTTTCTATGCCCTGAGTCTTGTTTGCCATTAGTTTGCTTTTCTCAGTATTGGTATTTATGCTGTATGTTCTTGATGGCACTCAACTGGGGTAACCGACTGAACTGATGTTAACCCAAGAAATGTCAATACAAATAACAACGCCTTCAGAGATGCCTTAGAGGAATACTGAAAGAAAGATTACAAATAATCATCATGGATGAATTACAAGAATTGTGGGTGTTACTCTAATTGTGAGTGACATCCAACGAAAACCAATAAAAATAAGCAAGACATAAGACTCATCCACCAGCAATACTAAATCCCACATCAACAACTGTATGCCATCACAAGAGAGAACAATGGAGATCTTCATTGTTACGCGTTCACGAAATATAAAAAAAACCGCACAAACTAATGTGTTGAAAACAGAGCTCGGCCAACATTTCCCCAACATGGCCGCCGATTGCTAAAGAGAACAGAACTTGGTTGCTGTAGTAATTATTTAAGCAAACTTCACTAGCTCTTCTGTACCGGAAATCAGTTCAGTCTGGGATACACAGAAATGTAAAAACGGCAAGCGCTGCCAATCAAACGGCAGACTGTTTAATCGCAGCAAGCAGTCCAACGTTCAGTAAACAATTCGAATGTCGCTGTTTATCTGTTTACAATTTAATCAGTTTGATCCAAACAAAAAAAGTACACGGCTTTAAATGTTACAATGGAAACTGGTGGAGAAAAGGTAATTTCAAGAGAACATCGCCCAAACATTGTTTCACCTCTCGTGATCAATTGATTGTCATGTCAACTTCCTCCACCACAACAAAGTCTCTTTCTCTTCCTACTGTCACAACTTTTGTAAATATGTGTGTCCAGACCGAGTTATCTGCTTCTTTAACCAAGATCCCTAGCAGCTGCCACACTAAGAGTCATTAACTCACAGTCAAGTTTTGCACAAGAAAAGTTGGATGCTTCATCTGAAAAAAGGAATATTTCCTTCCCACCAAAAAGTGGGACCCTTTATCTGAAAAAAGGAAGATTTCCTTCCCATTAAAAAGTTGGACCCTTTATCTGAAAAAAGGAAGATTTCTTTTCCACCAAAATGTTAGACCCTTAATCTAAAAAAGGAAGATTGTTTTCCCACCAAAATGTTGGACCCTTCATCTGAAAAAAGGAAAATTTCTTTCCCACCAAAATGTTGGACCCTTCATCTGAAAAAAAGAAAGATTTCTTTCCCACCAAAATGTTGGACCCTTCATCTGAAAAATGGAAGATTTCTTTCCCACCAAAATGTTGGACCATTCATCCGAAAATGGAAGATTTCTTTCCCACCAAAATGTTGGACCCTTCATCTGAAAAAAAGGAAGATTTCCTTCCCACCAAAAGTTTGACCCTTCATTTGAAAAAAAGGAAGATTTCCTTCCCACCAAAAAGTTTGACCCTTCATATGAAAAAAAAGACAAACAAAAAGCAGGACATGCCAATGTGAGACTTATTTTTAAAATTGTTGACCTTCCATCATTCCTGATATCAAGTTTGTTTTCATGTTCTTCTCTGTACGTACTGGCCTGCTGTACCATGCCAGCTCGATAACGTACATTGTTGATCTGTTTATTTACTCATATATAAAATGTATAATAAATCTGTAATTAGCTTAACCAGTATCAAAGCAACCATTCTAGTATGTCTTACATTTGACTATTTTGTTTACGACAGGGATCAATTCACTGCGAGTCTAGCATTGCCGACATCATTGCTGTTTAATAACGCAGAGCTTCATGAGATGAACATTTTTAATGATGTAACTAAGGCCGATAATTCCTGGATAGTTTACTCATAGAAATCTAGGAATGGCTGCCTTGGACGGAGACATGATACAAGTGATGATGAAAGGTCAGAGAGACAGAGGGAAAGAGAACGCGGTAGTAGAGGTTTTAATGATAACACGGAAGTGTAATTGAAACAAAACACGCCAATCTCTCAGGAAACTAGATTGTTGTTATTGTAGTAGGCATGTTTGACAAGTGAAAGCATTTTAGTGTAGCACTCTGCTCTAGTGGTCTACTCCTTGCTGCTTGTTTACTACCTCACGGACACTCCACTCACAAACGATCTAACTGTATATAAATGTGAGTATCTGCTTTCAGACTTAGGGGAGATCAATAACAACATCCCAGAACACATGTTGCCTTGCCTCAAGATATCCAGGGGGGGGGGGGGGGGGGGGGGGGGGAGGAGAGTGTTTACTAGGGAGGGAGCGGGATGGTTGCAATGTTTTCATGAGTTGTCTCATTTGGCTCATAGCATCGTAAGTTTTTCATCATCTCCCCGTTCGATGCCAGTTCAGTGTCTACACAAGAGCTTTGTTTCGTTGGCTTTAGTTTCTAGAGGGTGCAACAATGCAGTTAGGACATTAATATATCCTCACTACATCTCTTTCCAAAAGTCGCAGAATGGTGTGTACAGTTATCATTTCTGTTATATAAGATCATTTCTGTTATATAAGATCATTTCTGTTATATAAGAACATTTCTCTTATATAAGAACATTTCTGTTATATAAGATCATTTCTGTTATATAAGAACATTTCTGTTATATAAGATCATTTCTGTTATATAAGAACATTTCTGTTATATAAGATCATTTCTGTTATATAAGAACATTTCTGTTATATAAGATCATTTCTGTTATATACGATCATTTCTGTTATATAAGAACATTTCTGTTATATAAGAACATTTCTGTTATATAAGAACATTTCTCTTATATAAGAACATTTCTGTTATATAAGAACATTTCTGTTATATAAGAACATTTGTGTTGTATAAGTCGGAAGGCATTGAAACCACACTGTACCTTATTTCATCTAATCTAATAGCGTGTCTGACGGCGTTGGTGTTCATGTCTCTTCACAACAAATTCTTTCAATCGTTATACTAATTGAAATATATGAATATATACCTTTAAGAAAACTATGTTCGTAAAGCGATGAGCTATGGTTATGGTTATTCGAAGGCCCCGGTTTCACTGCAAACAAATTAAAATCCATATTTAAAACTCATCTCACTGAAGGATCCAAATAAAGAAAGGTAGCTGCAGTTTCAATCATAGCAGCTACAGCATACGCCAAAAAACATAAGGCCAAGCGGCACCGAAAGTGAACGCAGCTGAACTGCCCTTCGTCATACGATATCATCATTCATCTTAAGTAATCGTAATATCGAAACTCTATCCGGATGAAAAACGCAGCTCATGGTGTGCACAGAGCATTAATCTCAGTAGCTCCGGCAGTAAGGTAGACTTGAAATATGAGGAAACTGCAACAAGGAACACTTTTCAGACAGCGCCTCGATGATTCCTGCCACCAATGCGCCATATTGACCGGAAGTTAAAGCGATGGGATATTCTCTAGGTATTAGTCAATCCTAGACGAGAGTTCGTTTTCTCGTTGACATGTTCTAATTATGCAACGATTTATGCCGACATTACAGACCTTAACTATTTCCTTTTCCCTGTCCATTATGTGCGATCTATGCCTGGACTATTTCCTTTCCCGTGTACATTAAGTGCGATTTATGCCTAGATTATTTCCTTTTCCCTGTCCATTATGTGCGATTTATGCCTGGATTATTTCCTTTTCCCTGTCCATTATGTGCGATTTATGCCTGGATTATTTCCTTTTTCCCTGTCTATTATGTGCGATTTATGCCTGTATTATTTCCTTTTCCCTGTCCATTATGTGCGATTTATGCCTGGATTATTTCCTTTTCCCTGTCCATTATGTGCGATTTATGCCTGGATTATTTCCTTTTCCCTGTATATTATGTGCGGTTTATGCCTGGATTATTTCCTTTTCCTGTCTATTATGTGCGATTTATGCCTGGATTATTCCTTTTCCCTGTCTATTATGTGCGATTTATGCCTGGATTATTTCCTTTTC
This sequence comes from Megaustenia siamemsis, assembly GCA_032433765.1. NCBI lineage: Eukaryota > Metazoa > Mollusca > Gastropoda > Stylommatophora > Ariophantidae > Megaustenia > Megaustenia siamemsis. The sequence goes on along the minus strand of JAVIAB010000106.1, from coordinate 42,678,866 downwards.
CCTATCTATTATGTGCGATTTATGCCTGGATTATTTCCTGTTCCCTGTCCATTATGTGCGATTTATGCCTGGATTATTTCCTTTTCCCTGTCCATTATGTGCGATTTATGCCTGGATTATTTCCTTTTCCCTGTCCATTATGTGCGATTTATGCCTAGATTATTTCCTTTTCCCTGTCCATTATGTGCGATTTATGCCTGGATTATTTCCTTTTCCCTGTCCATTATGTGCGATTTATGCCTAGATTATTTCCTTTCCCCTGTCCATTATGTGCGATTTATGCCAGGATTATTTCCTTTTCCCTGTCCATTATGTGCGATTTATGCCTGGATTATTCCTTTTCCTTGTCTATTATATGCGATTTATGCCTGGATTATTTCCTTTTCCCTGTCCATTATATGCGATTTATGCCTGGATTATTTCCTTTTCCCTGTCCATTATGTGCGATTTATGCCTGGATTATTTTCTTTCCCTGTATATTATGTGCGATTTATGCCTGGATTATTTCCTTTTCCCTGTCCATTATGTGCGATTTATGCCTGGATTATTTCCTTTTCCCTGTCTATTATGTGCGATTTATGCCTGGATTATTTCCTTTTCCCTGTCTATTATGTGCGATTTATGCCTGGATTATTTCCTTTTCCCTGTCCATTATGTGCGATTTATGCCTGGATTACTTCCTTTCCCTGTCCATTATGTGCGATTTATGCCTGGATTATTTCCTTTTCCTGTCCATTATGTGCGATTTATGCCTAGATTATTTCCTTTTCCCTGTCCATTATGTGCGATTTATGCCTGGATTATTTCCTTTTCCCTGTCCATTATGTGCGATTTATGCCTGGATTATTTCCTTTTCCCTATCCATTATGTGCGATTTATGCCTGGATTATTTCCTTTTCCCTGTCCATTATGTGCGATCTATGCCTGGATTATTTCCTTTTCCCTGTCCATTATGTGCGATTTATGCCTGGATTATTTCTTTTCCCTGTCCATTATGTGCGATCTATGCCTGGATTATTTCCTTTTCCATAACTTATTTTTTTTCAGATTGTCACATTGAAGGTGGTCTAATCTTTACTTTTAAAATTGTGGCCCTGGCAGTAGCATGCAACCTATTTGTTTCTTCTCCTTCTTCGTCAGCGCAGAAGTCTTGTTATCCGAACTTGGTTACTTGTCATGTCTCACGATGAAGGAACAACAACATGATACAAGGCTATGTTTCAAAGATTGACTGACAAGAGTTTTTTTTTTCTTACTCAACTTGAACACGGGATCTTTTTTGTCTTACCCATACCTGAGAGGACTTGATCTCATCGAGCTTGAGATTACAGATCACTGGGAACTGTTTTGATGGGATTGAAACAGGATACCCTCTGATTGCTTGGCTACTGTCGGCGTCTCTGACGCGGATATGTTGACTATTAAACTGCAGAACTCTGTAAAATGTACTCTGTTTGTCCACATTTGTTTCCTCGACGTTGTAAGACCGAACAGTAGGACTGAGAACAAAGTAAAACATATCTGCCTGAGCATAAACTGACAGAGAGGCTACAGGGTTTCTCTTCGCAAGCGTCCACACGAAAATAAAGAAAACCTGCAAGAACAACTGAATAAGTTAGACAATCAAACAACTGTAGAAGTTAGACTAGACAATCATACAACTGTAGAAGTTAGACTAGACAATCATACAACTGAACAAGTTAGACTAGACAATAAAACAACAGCGATAAACGAGAAGCTCAGTGGGCGTGTAAGAAGACTTATCAACCAACACAGAACGGGAGTCGCCAGTCGCTGGACACTTCGGGACTTGCTGACGAGGGAATCTGAGCACCTATGGACATGTTCGGAGTGTAATGATGCCCCGCAAATAATTCAATGGGATTAATTGATGCCCCTACAGAGAGACAAAACATCATCATAACGATAGGTAGCAAGCAAGTAAACAAGCAGAAGAATTCAAGTATCCAAACTAAGCAGTGGGGACATACGATAACAATCAAACAACGAAAATAAAATGTAGGTACCCTAAAGCGTACCTGACTATTGGTAAAGGGTATCATTATTAGCCAGCAAAGAAATCAAAATATAACTAAAAGAGTGATCTTAAAAGCCAACATGACCCAGAATTGAGCTATCAAGGTTATCCTTATACTAGAACAAGCCGTAAGATGACACCATAAAAATTAAATGTGTCAGCCGCATGATTAGAGTCAACTTGAGAGACAAAATTAGAAGTGAAGAACTAAGAAAACAGGGAGTAGAATGTATGAAAAAATTAAAAAAATAAATAGTTTCGGACATGTATAAAGACAGATACAGGTGGACACAGTCCACAAAGCTGTTAACAAAAGATGCAAAAACATAGAAGACATCATAGACAAGTGGTTCAGGCAGAATACACAAAAACACTCTGACTTCTGAAAACAGAAGAGCCCTAACTAAAGACAAAGGACTGCATCTCCCATCGACGCTAAAAGGCACCTCAAGAAGAAAAGAAGAGGTAAACATTAATGGTTATAGATCAGTCAAGAGTTGCAGCAAAAATGATGTATCATCACATAATACAATCTAGATGACGTCATCACTTAACAAAGAGTGCAGAAGACGGCTACCATTTGAGGTACAGAAGCAGTGATTGATTGAAACAGACGACCAGGATTCTAGCTTATTGCTTCCGCGGGACACGATAAATTCACTTCAGAAATGGCCAGCACAAGAATGTCACAGATGCCAGGGAACTGTCGCGAACGGCTTTGTCGTCCATTTGTTCCAAATCGATGGCTAGTGTGCCTTAAAATGAAGATGGCACACACTGTGTGAAACGAGACAGCTTGGAGTCCATTTGTTCGGAGACATTTATGTATTGATCTGTGAAATGGAGATTTCCTCTGTCAAAAGTGGAAGATCGTGTCTACTATGGATCACACATTTTTAGAGCTTCATCGACCATGTTGGTATACTTTTTTACTCCATTCAGTTGTAAAAGCTCTAGTCAGCTTTCTCTTTTTAAAAAAAATTTTTTTTTACCTTCCGTTTCTCAAAACCTTTCTCGAAATTATAAGTTTGTTAATATTGCCACAAGGAAGTTACACCTGCCACACCCCCTCCTCCCTTTTCTCAATTAATTTCCTGCTTGTTGAAACTTTCTTCTATATCGTGTCATGGGAGAGAAAAATATGGACACAGTCACGTGTCCAAGTTAGGAATTATGTCTTCTTCATCATCGTCACTTCAACACTTGTCTTTCACTGTCGAGAGGAGATACAATTTGAGGTCTTTTGCTCATCTCTTAGCCTCTCCTTCTGTTATGTTTCCCAGTGTTTCTAATATTCCATCACTCCATCTTTTGCTCCTCTGGCTGTTCTGTTTAATTATCTGATGTACTTCCGTTATAAAGATGGTGGATCTAGGTCCCGTTCTCTCAATCACTGCAGAAAGTGCATTCGGGGTCTGATTAGTTCCGGTTCTCCATTGTACTTTTCTGCGTAAAAGTAAAAATGATGATCTACTTATTACATCTGCGCCGCTAAAGCGAAGTCATACGCCGGCGACAGTCCCCTTTTGACAAATCAAGTGTTGCGAATGCGACCTTCCAACGTCTAGACTTGATCTGCGCTTTACGTCACTTTGGTGCTGTTAATGACCGTTGTTGGAATTCCTTGACGCAAGTTATTTCCATGTTACCCATTAATGTAAACTACTTCGTCAGCCGCAGTTTTATCTCTTTAGGGAATTTGTACCGTGTTTTGTTCGTCGTAGGCTACTTTCACTAGAGTAATCAGGAATCTTAAGGGAACGAAATTGTTGTGTACGACATTGTTGTGTGGTACGTCATCGTAATGGCTCATCATACATCCCTAGAACGGCCGTACACTAATCTTACGGTCTGTTGTTTGATGTGCGACGGGGATAATCTGACGACTAACTGTGTGTTTATATGTTAGAAATTGGAGTCAACAACGATGGCCTAACATCAAACGCTATACATTTTTTTTTAAAATTCGACGATCATCATTTTCAAGAGGATGTGAACTTCCGGTGGATAGGCGGCGGGAACAATTGAAGGCTATGCATGAAAAGTGTTCCTTGTTGCAGTTTCCTCATATTCCAAGTCCGGCTTGTTGCAGGAGCTACTGAGTTAAGTGCTCTGTGCACACCGTGAGCTGTGTGTCTCATCCGTTTTGATCATTTTTCGATATTCCAATTGTTTACGATGAGTGATGATATCGTATGACAGGGAACATTTGGCTGTGTTCACTTTCTGCGCGGTTTCGCCTTATGTCTTTTTGCGTGTGCTGAGACTGCTATGATGGGGACTACAGTTACCTTTTTTTGTTTGGGAGATGAGATATTAATTTGGATGATTACGCTGGCACGGGCGGTTGAGCAATTATGGATTTTAATCAGTGATAACCGGGCCTTCCATAACCAAATAACCAAATTAGCTGATGTCTATTGTTATGTTGAAACAAAGCTTCCTTTTGCGATGTTCATGACATCTGTCCTGCTGGTGTTGATTCTCATGCTGTATTGGAGGCCTTTGCTGTTAAGTCTGTTTAAGTGTTCTTGTAGGCCTTCTATGTTTTAATATTTTAGAAGAAGGAAGTATGATATGTTAACAATTGTAAAAATGCGAAGGTGTTATTTTTTATTCACAAAGTTTAAACTAATTTGTCATGGAAAATTCGTCGATTATGTGAAATTTAAAACATGAATTTTCAGATTTAGAAAAAAAAAAAGATGAAAACTAAGACATTGATTTAAGGATCAAAATAAAACTTCAGATTCTGAATTCAACATGACGATTGGTTGAGACATGAACAAGGCGTCGAAGTCTAGCACAACCAAATGTTCAAATTGCTTGCTGAAGATGTAAACCTTGGAACACAAGGTGCAACGCCCAGTACAGCACATGCTCGTCAACAATTCAACAGCAGAAAAAAAGTGACGACGAGTTTCGGATTGTCAGCAAATTGTTGTTGAGTTAAAACAGAGGCAGGAAAACCTGACGAGGGGCAATCATTTCTTGTGACGGCGAAATACAAGACATGGACAAACATGAGCAAGGTCAAGGGAGAAACAACGTACTGGGAGGAGAACGCAAAGTTGAGTTGACGACATGAAATGACAACAGTTGAAGCTGTTGGACAATTGATAACTTGTACTTTGTATAGTTCATCATTATCACTGAGTGCCGTCTCCGCATCGAAGAATGGCTACCATGAAACGCCATTCCGCTCAGTCTCTTGCTTTGATAGTACAGATTACCAGAGACTGACCTGCCCACCTCTTGGTGTTACTAGTCCATGTTAGTTATGGTCTGCCTCTTTTACCCCTTATTTTCCCTTCCAATAAGACTTTTAGTATGCTGCTTTATAGTTCTGTCGCCTTATAAGTGGAGTTTAGACTTATCCTTAATAACATCTCCCTTGTACAAGGGACAACTCGAAAGTGCAGAGATCTTTCTCATCATGCCCCCCAGGCATGAAGCACGCTCCCCAGGTATGAACACGCTCCCCAGGTAAGAAACACGCTCCCCCAGTATGAAACAAGCTCCGCAGGTATGAAGCACGCTCCCCCAGGCATGAAGCACGCTCCCCAGGTAAGAAACACGCTCCCCCAGGTATGAAACAAGCTCCGCAGGTATGAAGCACGCTCCCCCAGGCATGAAGCACGCTCCCCAGGTATGAAACACGCTCCCCCAGGTATGAACACGCTCCCCCAGGTATGAAACACGCTCCCCCAGGTATGAAACACGCTCCCCCAGGTATGAAACACGCTATTACAGGTATGAAACACGCTCCCCCAGGTATGAAACACGCTCCCCCAGGTATGAAACACGCTCCCCCAGGTATGAAACACGCTCCCCCAGGTATGAAACACGCTCCCCCAGGTATGAAACACGCTCCCCAGGTATGAAACACGCTCCCCCAGGTATGAAACAAGCTCCCCCAGGTATGAAACACGCTCCCCCAGGTATGAAACACGCTCCCCCAGGTATGAAACACGCTCCCCCTGGTATGAAAACACGCTCCCCAGTTATGAAACACGCTCCACAGGTATGAAACACGCTCACCAGGTATGAAACACGCTCCCCAGGTATGAAACACACTCTCCAGGTATGAAACACGCTTCTCACGTATGAAGCACGCTTCCTAGGTATGAAACACGCTCCCCAGGTATGAAGCACGCTCCCCAGGTAAGAAGCACGCTACCCAGTTGTGAAGCACGCTCCCCAGGTATGAAGCACGCTCCCCAGGTATGAAGCACGCTCCCCAGGTGTAAAGCACGCCTCCCAGGTATGAAATACGCTACCCAGTTATGAATCACGCTACCCAGGTGTGAAGCACGCTCCCCAGGTATGAAGCACGCTACCCAGGTGTGAAGCACGCTTCCCAGGTATGAAACACGCTCCCCAGGTATGAAACACCTACCCAGATATGAAGCACGATCCCCAGGTACGAAGCACGCTACCCAGGTGTGAAGCACGCTTCCCAGGTATGAAACACGCTCCCCAGGTATGAAGCACGCGCCCCAGGTATGAAGCACGCTCCCAAGGTATGAAGCACGCTTCCCAGGTGTGAAGCACGCTCCCAAGGTAGGAAGCACGCTTCCCAGGTATGAAGCACGCTCCCAAGGTATGAAGCACGCTCCCCAGGTATGAAGCACGCTCCCCAGGTAAGAAGTACGTTACCCAGGTGTGAAGCACGCTCCCAGGTATGAGTCACGCTCCCCAGGTATGAAGCAAACTACCCAGGTATGAAGCACGCTACCCAGGTGTGAAGCACGCTCGCCAGGTGTGAAGCACGCTTCCCAGGTATGAAACACGCTCCCCAGGTATGAAACACGCTTCCCAGGTATGAAGCACACTCCCCAGGTGTGAAGCACGCTCCCCAGGTATGAAGCACGCTCCCGAAACACTAGTGAAAGCACACAAGATGGCTTCACCTCAGATGTACGAACTCCATAATACCAACGAAGACCTTAACCCTAACCTACTTAGTGTCATCTTGTGACATGCATGACAGGTGACATTACTTTCTCTCCTCATCGTCGCCGGGTTGGTCATACATGCTGAGAACAAGAATGCTGCAAGGAAGTGAGGAAGATGAAGATAAAACGAAGAAGAGGAAACATAAAATATGAAATAAGAGAAAGAAAAACGATGACGCAAAGACAGAGAAGTTAACAAGCAACAGAGGAAGAGGAGAAAAAGAGAAATAAGAAAAAGGAGGAATAGAAAGAAAAGGAGGAATAGAAAGAAAAAGGAGGAATAGAAAGAAAAAGGAGAATAGAAAGAAAAAGGAGAATAGAAAGAAAAAGGAGGAATAGAAAGAAAAGAAGACAACAAGCGGATGAGGAAGATGAAGTAACATTAGAAAAGAAAAAAGAAGAAAAATAACTGAAAGAATAAAAGCAGAAAGCTTAATAGAAAGATACAGAAGAAGAGGAGGAGGAGCAAATAAAGGAGGAGAGTTCCGACTTGAAAGATGACAAGTCAATAATCATATAGAACAACAGTGTGATTTGTGTTGTCACCGAATATTGATATTTAACATCGGCACGAGGTTCGTTCCGAGTGCGATAACGACAACAATTGATGGAGTCCACGAACACGTGACTTGAACAGGGATTCTGTCAGGGCTTAGGGGCGGGCGGAAAGTGGGGGGATGGGGTTAGGAATTTAGAAAATGTTAGAAATGTATATTACTCGTGATAGCAATGTAATGTAAGATTATAGTAATAATTATAATGAACATGAAAAAAAAGAAGGAAGATTCTATTAACGAAGAATACAGAATTGAGATTTAAAAATCAGGGCACTATCAGTGAATGTATAGTTTTCCAGGAATAAATTGTGATGGGTACTCGTTGATTCAACATGTTGAATCTTTAGAATAGTTTCAAATTCGACAAGTCATTGTCACTGCACATAGGACCAGCCCTTAACTGCTCAGATTTCTGCTGTGCTGTCTCCGCGGATTCTCCTACATAATTTACTTTCATCTGCTATTGAGATATGTGTATCATCATCATCATCGAGTGTCATTCTCCGCTACGAAGGTTAGTTTACCATAAGCGCCCTTCTGCTATGTCTCTTGCTTTGATGGTGCAGGTTGTCATAGGCTGATTTGTTCATCTTTTGATGTTACTCGTCCATGTTAGTCTTGGTCTGTCTCTGCCTCTTTTACCTTGTATTTTCCCCTCCAGGATTACTTTTAGTAGGCTGTTGTCTCTTTTAACATGGCCCAAAATGGCATTTGTCTTTGCTTGAGTTTGTATTTAGTACTTATCTTTTTATTGTTAGTTGTTTTAAAACTTCATCGTTTGTTTTCTTTTCTTTCCATCCAATTCTACATATTCTTCTATGTATCCACATTTCAAAGGCTGAAATTTTCTATTCTGTTTTCTTGTCTAATGTCCATGTTTCTGCACCACCATATAGGAATGTCGAAAAGATATACCATTTTACTATTCTTAGTTTTAGCCCTGGTGTTATTTGTCTTGATGTTAATATATTTGTGTATACATATAAAGATCCTACTGAATAAAGAGGTAGCTCATATAACCAAATATGAAGAGATTGTGAGAAATATGATGGGACCGTGTGTTAAGAGTTGAAGTGATTGGTTTCAGAAACAGAGTGAACGAGCTACATACTGCAGTAAAGACAGCTTGTGAAATGTTACGTTGGAGAGGTTACTTGATAGACAGATCTGACATAGACAAAAGGTTAAGTAAGCAAATCTTGCAATTAACTTCAGCGTCTTCATTTTAAAAATCATTTTATGACATTCAACAGGTGAAAGAGTCAGATGTCAACATTCCATGTCAGTTTTTGACATAGTTCAAGATTGTTTGTGAGGACATCTGAAGGTTTTCTTTAATATTTGGTCTTAAATGTGGCGGTTTTTTAATATTTGGTATCAAATGTGGCGGTTTTTTATATTCGGTCTTAAATGTGACGGATTTTATTAATATTTGGTATTGAATGTGACGGTTTTTTATATTTGGTCTTAAATGTGGCGGTTTTTTTTATATTTGGTCTTAAATGTGGCGGATTTTATTAATATTTGGTATTGAATGTGACGGTTTTTTTATATTTGGTCTTAAATGTGACGGATTTTATTAATATTTGGTATTGAATGTGACGGTTTTTTATATTTGGTCTTAAATGTGACGGATTTTATTAATATTTGGTATTGAATGTGACGGTTTTTTTATATTTGGTCTTAAATGTGGCGGTTTTTTTATATTTGGTCTTAAATGTGACGGATTTTATTAATATTTGGTCTTAAATGTGACGGTTTTTTAAATATTTGGTCTTAAATGTGACGGTTTTTTAAATATTTGGTCTTAAATGAGGCGGTTTTTTAAATATTTGGTCTTAAATGTGGCGGGTTTTTTTAATTTTTGGTCTTAAATGTGACGGTTTTTTAAAATTAATATTTGGTCTTTATGTGGCGGTTTTTTTTTTAAATATTTGGTCTTAAATGTGAAAACAATTTTGGCGAACGATGAAGACAACATATCAGTCCGGCAGGGATTTTTTTTAAAACCGGAAGCCCGAAATAAAATGTAAACGTTTCAATTATAAAATGAAGTCAATTGAGGCAAATTAATCATGATTTACTTACTTAGAATGTCAGTGAGCTATTCGGTTAGTCAGTATATCAGTCAGTGCCTCAATCGGTTAGTTGGTCAATCGATTAGCTAGTAAATCGGTTAGACAATCAATCGTTTGATCAGTTACTTAATCAGTTAGTCAAGTAATTATTTAATCTATTGGTTATTCACTTAGCTAGTAAATTGTTTAGTCATCCATTTTATCAATCAGTTATCAAGTTAGTTATTCGATCAATTAATCAGTCAATTAATCAATCAGGTTAGTCAGGCGATCGTTAACTCGGCTAGTTAGTCCATCAACTAGTTTATGATAACTTCCACAGAATAGAAAAAACAAATGTGAACTTGTATACAAACCTTGGCTCAACAGCTTGTAAACCTAATCACATTTCATGCGCTCCTCAAAATGTTCCCTACTTGTGCCACGCTGTACTTAAAATTCTGAATACCTGAAGAGTGTATTTTTATGATTTGTCTTGTTTTGATCTGAAAACAAAACGATCACAGAAGACCTTTGGTTAATCCCCGTTGTCAATATCTGGTTCTTAAAAACTATCCGTTGTAATCCATTCTTTCAGATGTGCACATGCGCAGGACTCCTGGATGTCTAGGCGAGTAGTTAGGCAGGCAAAAACAAGAACACCGAATTTGATAACAATAATTGGATTGAACCGTCGCTCTGCCAGGCTGGCTCAGATTGGATCACTCACGAGTCAAGTTGTCGGACTTTTTCTTGTAGTCACACACACCGCTCGCACGTGCACACATGCACGTGCGCGTGCGCATAAACACACAGGCGCGCGTTCAGTGGGGATTATCACTGCCACTGAAAGGTTAAGGATAATAGAGGATGAGTGAGATCTGTTCTTGTCTGTTAACTTTCTTGGCTTCCTCCAGTGAGAAATGCTCAAAGTTGTGAGCTCACTGAACCAGCTTCTGTTACAATGTAGATTATTCTAACGTTGACGTTGACGAACTGCTAAATGTTGTCGGTTTAACACTATTTGATAGTTCCAGACTAGGTAAACAGATCAAAGACGTGAAACGGGCTCAATCGATCTTCTTCTCTATTTTAGGTTTCATTTAGCGCCGAGAACGGCAGAACGCGTCTTTGATTTACTGCTTGCTTTCAAAGTTCTTTGTCCTACCGAGGGTGAAATAAAAACTCATACCCGTAGACCTCGTGACGACTGCACTGGGTAAGTGACCTTTAATCTCCGGTCCTACACTCTCTCAACAGACCTCAGAAATAGATAATGGGGTAAAGATGATTTTTTTTTTTTTAGCCGAGAGTACATGGAGCGTTCATGGCAGTTCTCCATAAACATGGTTGCTTTGTGTGGAGTCACATATTTTGTTTCTTCTTTAATTGTTCAGAGTTGTTTGTTCTTTATTTGTTCATAATTGTGTGTTCTTTAAATGTTCAGAATTGTGTGTTCTTTAATTGTTCAGAATTGTTTGTTCTTTAATTGTTCAGAATTGTTTGTTCAGAATCTCTGTGATAGAAGCAAATCGACAGATAAACTAAACAAAGTGTAGCATCAAAAGACTAACACTTTGCAATTAACATACATCTGCATAACAGCTTATGATGGACATTGAAAACAAGCTTCCATTGTTTAACTAGACACTTCGATTGTTTAACTAGACACTTTGATTGTTTAAACTAGACACTTTGATTGTTTAACTAGAGACTTTGATTGTTTAACAAGACACTTCGATTGTTTAACTAGAGACTTTGATTGTTTAACTAGACACTTTGATTGTTTAACTAGACACTTCGATTGTTTAACTAGAGACTTTGATTGTTTACTAGACACTTCGATTGTTTAACTAGAGACTTTGATTGTTTAACTAGACACTTCGATTGTTTAACTAGAGACTTTGATTGTTTACTAAACACTTCGATTGTTTAACTAGACACTTCGATTGTTTAACTAGAGACTTCGATTATTTAACTAGACACTTCGATTGTTTTAACTAGACACTTCGATTGTTTAACTAGAGACTTTGATTGTTAACTAAACACTTTGATTGTTTAACTAAACACTTCGATTGTTTAACTAGACACTTCCATTGTTAACTTTGATTGTTTAACTAGACACTTCCATTGTTAACTTTGATTGTTTAACTAGACACTTCGATTGTTTAACTAGAGACTTTGATTGTTAACTAAACACTTCCATTCTTAACTTTGATTGTTTTAACTAAACACTTTGATTGTTAACTTTGATTGTTTAACTAAACACTTCCATTGTTAACTTTGATTGTTTAACTAGACACTTCGATTGTTTAACTAGAGACTTTGATTGTTTAACTAAACACTTCCATTGTTAACTTTGATTGTTTAACTAAACACTTCCATTGTTAACTTTGATTGTTTAACTAAACACTTCCATTATTATTTTGATTGTTTAACTAAACACTTCCATTGTTAATTTTGATTGTTTAACTAAACACTTCTATTGTTTAACTAGAGACTTTGATTGTTTAACTAAACACTTCCATTGTTAACTTTGATTGTTTAACTAAACACTTCCATTGTTAACTTTGATTGTTTAACTAAACACTTCCATTGTTAACTTTGATTGTTTAACTAAACACTTCCATTGTTAACTTTGATTGTTTAACTAAACACTTCCATTGTTAACTTTGATTGTTTAACTAAACACTTACATTGTTAACTTTGATTGTTTTAACTAAACACTTCCATTGTTAACTTGATTGTTTAACTAAACACTTCGATTGTTTAACTAGAGACTTTGAATGTTTAACTAAACACTTCCATTGTTAATTTTGATTGTTTAACTAACACTTCCATTGTTAACTTTGATTGTTTAACTAAACACTTCCATTGTTAACTTTGATTGTTTAACTAAACACTTCCATTGTTAACTTTGATTGTTTAACTAAACACTTCCATTGTTAACTTTGATTGTTTAACTAAACACTTCCATTGTTAACTTTGATTGTTTAACTAGAGACTATGATTGTTAACTTTGATTGTTTAACTAAACACTTCGATTGTACCCTTGTATCTACCTACATGGTGACTGAAGTGTCTCAGAATACCTGTGAAGGACACAGTGAAGAAACATCAGACAGACAAATATATGGTCAGTCATCGAAAATCGCGTAGGAACTCCAATCTGCTGTAGCCGCCTTATATTTGAAATGAAATGACTGTGTCGAGGAAACGGTAAAACAGAGAATAATGTGTAATTGAAGATGGCAGGGAAAATCAGCTATTGGGGGAGAGGGGGGGGGGGCGGAAGAAAGAGAGAGATTGTGAGAGGGAGAAAAAGGGAATATGTGAGTAAATAAAACACTATCGTTACGGCATTTATCTAATATCATATCATATCTGGAATACGCAGATGGGAGCTTGTAGGGTCGGAGAATAGAGGCCGCGTGTATACTGTCGCAACAATATTTTCGTGTCAGTGTTTTCATTTCACCCAAGATAGAAACCAAAATTAGGTAGTATCTATGATTGTAAATCAGAATCAGAGAGGAGGAAGATGGAGAGAGGGGGGGAGATGAAGAGAGGAGGGGGGAGATGGAGAAAAATGGTGAAGATGAAGAGAGGGAGAGAGGGGAGATGGAGATAAAGACGGGCGATGGAGAGAGATAAGGGAAGATGGAGAGAAAGAGGGGCGATGGAGAGAGAGAGGGGGAAGATGGAGAGAAAGGGTGAAAGCTGAAGAGAGAGAGAGAGGGGAGATGGAGAGAGATAGGGACGCGAAAGGAGAGATGGAGTGAGAGAGGGAGATGGAGAGAGAGGGGGGAGATGGAGTGAGAGAGGGAGATGAAGAGAGAGAGGGAAATGGAGTGAGAGAGGGAGATGAAGAGAGAGAGGGAGATGGAGTGAGAGAGGGAGATGAAGAGAGAGAGGAAGAGATGGAGTGAGACAGGGAGATGGAGAGAGAGGGGGAGATGGAGTGAGAGAGGGAGATGAGAGAGAGATGGAGATGGAGTGAGAGAGGGAGATGAAGAGAGAGAGGGAGAGATGGAGTGAGAGAGGGAGATGGAGAGAGAGGGGGTAGATGGAGGGAGATGGAGAGAGGGGGGAGATGGAGTGAGAGAGGGAGAGGGAGAGAGAGGGGGAGATGGAGTGAGAGAGGGAGAAGGAGAGAGAGGGGGGCGATGGAGAGAGGGGGAGATGGAGGGAGACAGGGAGATGGAGAGAGGGGAGATGGAGTGAGAGAGTGAGATGGAGAGAGAGTGGGAGAGATGGAGTGAGAGAGGGAATGGAGAAAGAGGGGGAGATGGAGTGAGAGAGGGAGATGGAGAGAGAGGGGGAGATGGGGTGAGAGAGGGAGATGGAGAGAGGGGAGATGGAGGGAGACAGGAAGATGGAGAGAGAGGAGGAGATGGAGTGAGAGAGTGAGATGGAGAGAGAGTGGGAGAGATGGAGTGAGAGAGGGAGATGGAAAAAGAGGGGGGAGATGGAGTGAGAGAGGGAGACGGAGAGAGAGGGGAGATGGAGTGAGAGAGGGAGATGGAGTGAGAGAGGGAGATGGAGAGAGAGGAGAGAGATGGAATGAGAGAGGGAGATGGAGAGAAAGGGGGCGATGAGAGAGAGAGGGGAAGATGGAGAGAATGAGGGGCGATGGAGAGAGATATGGGCGAGAAAGGGAGAGATGGAGTGAGAGAGGGAGATGGAGTGAGAGAGGGAGATGGAGAGAGAGGGGGAGATGGAGTGATAGAGGGAGATGGAGAGAGAGGGGGAGATGGAGTGAGAGAGGGAGATGGAGAGAGAGGGGGAGATGGAGTGAGAAGGGAGATGGAGAGAGAGGGGAGATGGAGTGATAGAGGGAGATGGAGAGAGAGGGGGGAGATGGAGTGAGAGAGGGAGATGGAGAGAGAGGGGGGGATGGAGTTAGAGAGGGAGATGGAGAGAGAGAGGAAGAGATGGAGTGAGAGAGGGAGATGCAGAGAAAGGGAGGCGATGGAGAGAGAGAGGGGAAGATGGAGAGAACGAGGGGCGATGGAGAGAGATAGGGGCGAGAAAGGGAGAGATGGAGTGAAAGAGGGAGATGGAGAGAGAGAGGGAGATGGAGAGAGAGAGGGGAGATGGAGTGAGAGAGGGAGATGGAGAGAGAGAGGGAGAGATGGAGTGAGAGAGGGAGATGGAGAGAGAGGGGGGAGATGGAGTGAGAGAGGGAGATGGAGAAAGAGAAGTAGAGATGGAGAGAGAGGGAGATGGAGAGAGATGGAGATGGAGTGAGAGAGGGAGATGGAGAGAGAGGGAGAGATGGAGTGAGAGAGGGAGATGGAGAGAAAGAGGGCGATTTAGAGGGAGAGGGGGAAGATGGAGAAAAGAGGGGGCGATGGAGAGAGAGGGGGAAGATGGAGAGAAAGAAGGGGCGATGAAGAGAGAGAGGGGGATGAAGAGAAAGAAGGGGCGATGAATAGAGAGAGGGGGATGAAGAGAGAGAGGGAGATGGAGTGAGAGAGGGAGATGAAGAGAGAGAGGGAGATGGAGTGAGAGGGAGATGAAGAGAGAGAGGGAGAGAGGGAGTGGAGAGGGGAGATGAAGAGAGAGGGGGAGATGGAGTGAGAGAGGGAGAGGGAGAGAGGGGGAGATGGAATGAGAGAGGGAGAGGGAGAGAGAGTGGGAGATGGAGTGAGAGAGGGAGAGGAGAGAGGTGGAGATGGAGGGAGACAGGGAGAAATGGAGAGAGAGGGGGAGATGGAGTGAGAGAGTGAGATGGAGAGAGAGGGAGAGATGGAGTGAGAGAGGGAGATGGAGAGAGAGGGAGAGATGGAGTGAGAGAGGGAGATGGAGAGAGAGGGGAGATGGAGTGAGAGAGGGAGATGGAGAGAGAGAAGTAGAGATGGAGAGGGAGGGAGATGGAGAGAGAGGGAGATGGAGTGAGAGAGGGAGATGGAGAGAAAGGGGGGCGATGGAGAGGGAGAGGGGGAAGATGGAGAAAAAGAGGGGGCGATGGAGAGAGAGAGGGGGGAAGATGGAGAGAAGAAGGGGCGATGAAGAGAGAGAGGGGGAAGATGGAGTGAAAGAGGGGTCGATGGAGAGAGAGAGGGGGAAGATGAGAGAAAGAGGGGCGATGTAGAGAGATAGGGGCGAGAAAGTGAGAGATGGAGTGAGAGAGGGAGAGATGGAGTGAGAGAGGGAGATGAAGAGAGAGGGAGAGATGAAGTGAGAGACGGAGATGGAGAGAAAGGGGGGGCGATGGAGAGAAATAGGGGCGAGAGAGGGAGAGATGGAGTGAGAGAGGGAGAGATGGAGTGAGAGAGGGAGATGGAGAGAGAGAGGGGGAGATGCAGAGAGAGGGGGGAAGATGGAGAGAAAGAGGTGGAGATGCAGGGAGAGGGGGAAAGATGGAAAGAGAGGGGTAGATAGAGAGAGATAGAGGCGAGAGAGGAGAGATGGAAAGAGAGAGGGAGATAGAGAGAGGGGGAGTGATAGAGGAGAGATGGAGAGAGAGGGGAGATGGAGAGATAGGGGAGATGGAGAGAGGGGGGAGATGAAGATAGATAGAGGCAAGAGGGGGGAGATGGAGAGAGAGGGGGGAAATGGAGAGAGATAGGGGCGAAAGAGAAGGAGATGGAGAGAGAGGGGAGATAGAGAGAGAGAGGAGGAGATGGAGAGAGAGAAGGAGATGGAGAGAGAGAGGGTAATAGATGGGGAGATGGAGAGAGGATGGGGAGATGGAGAGAGAGGAGGGAGATGGAGAGAGAGGGAGAGATGGAGAGAGATGGGGAGATGGAGAGAGAGGGGGAGATGGAGAGAGAGGGGAGATGGAGAAAGAGGGGAGAGATGGAGATAGAGAGGGGAGATGGAGAGAGATATTGGCGAGAGAGGGGCAGATGGAGAGAGAGCGGGAGAGAGGGGGAGAGAGGGTGAGAGAGGGGGAGATGGAAGAGAGAGGGGAGATGGAGAGAGAGAAGGGGAGAGAGGGGAGGTGGTGAGAGGGGGGAGATGGAGAGAGAGGGGAGATGGAGAGAGAGAGAAGGGGAGAGAGGGGAGGTGGTGAGAGGGGGGATGGAGAAAGAAAGGGGGGAAGAGGGGATATGGAGAGTGAGAGAAGGAACGTAAAATCCAGATAGAAAATATAAATCTAAAATAGGATAGAGAAAATAAGAGCGCGATAGAGAGTTGTAATAAAGTATGTGATAGAGAGTTGTAATAAAGTATGTGATAGAGAGTTGTAATAAAGTATGAGATAGAGAGTTGTAATAAAGTATGAGATAGAGAGTTGTAATAAAGTATGTGATAGAGAGTTGTAATAAAGTATGTGATAGAGAGTTGTAATAAAATATGTGATAGAGAGTTGTAATAAAGTATGTGATAGATAGTTGTAATAAAGTATGTGATAGAGAGTTGTAATAAAGTATGTGATAGAGAGTTGTAATAAAGTATGTGGTAGAGAGTTGTAATAAAGTATGTGATAGAGAGTTGTAATAAAGTATGTGATAGAGAGTTGTAATAAAGTATGTGATGGATAGTTGTAATAAAGTATGTGATAGAGAGTTGTAATAAAGTATGTGATAGAGAGTTGTAATAAAGTATGTGGTAGAGATTTGTAATAAAGTATGTGATAGAGAGTTGTAATAAAGTATGTGATAGAGAGTTGTAATAAAGTATGCGATAGAGAGTTGTAATAAAGTATGCGAGAGCGAGTGAGAGGTAATGATCAAGGAGACTTGCTTTAAAGAAATGCGTCTTGTCCTTATCTAATCAGTTACGGTCGATCTCTTCCAGCAAATTTTCGGATTGCTCGCTTGTGTGTGCGTGCATGTGTGTGCGTGTTTTTATTGTAGAATCTTATTTATATCTTATTTATGAGTGCCTGTGTGTTTACCCCTTGCGTGTTTGTTTACCTAGTGCGCGTGTGTTTACCTAGTGCGTGTGTGTGTATGTGCAAAGTAATGGAAACGAACTGAAGCCGAATGTGATTGCCAGTTGAACCGAGCTCTCTCGCACAGAACAAAGTGTAATGACTACTACGCTAGGCGGATCTTATTTTACATTAGGATCATCATCACCACAGTCTTGGCGCGCCCATTGGTGCCCGATATTTTCCTTGAAATAATGAGAACATCCATGGAGAAACCCGACCCTTGTGCACGGCCTGGGTCTGGACTACTACGCTAGGCGGATCTTATTTTACATTAGGATCATCATCACCACAGTCTTGGCGCGCCCATTGGTGCCCGATATTTCCTTGAAATAATGAGAACATCCATGGAGAAACCCGACCCTTGTGCACGGCCTGGGATCCATAAGTTGTACAGGTCAGATTGCAAAGCAAGGAACCTGCTGTGCGAAGGAGTACGGGTTCGATTCTGCTTCGAACCATATATTGTTCTTTGTTTTTTTTCTATTGTTGATTATTTGTCATTTTTTTCCCCAGTGTTGTTAACATACCTCTTCGTCTGAATTGATTCGCTGATTATCGCCTCAGAAGTTCCCTCTATAATAATATTCATTTATTATTTAAGGCGTATAGGGAATATGATGTTAGTGGCTTTAATTTTTACAGACCTTCGGCGCATGATTTTTGGGGTAATGTGGTCGGTATTATGCCTGTGCCGCTTTACTTTCCCAGAAAAAAAATCCTGTACCCATTTATGGCTGGGTGAACCCGGAAGCCGTCGGTTGAGATCGAACCCTACCCCTTGTCCTTTGTAGTCCAGTTCACTAATCACTGAGCTATCGCGGCTCCCGTCATAGTTCCTTACCCATAGAATAATTATGATATTCCCTCAATTTTAAACCACAGGGATGAAGTAGGAAGAGTGGAAATGGTAAAAACGATTTAACTAAAACATTAGACGTCAGTACATTGACCTACGATGACAGAGCAAAAGAGAGTCAGTGTTGGACCTACAAAGCTTTCTCGTGTATACACCGGGGATTACCTCTAGTGTTTCTTTTTGTTTTGTGATCATAGAAAATAATGCAAGGAAACAAAATGTTGCTACAGTCTAACTAACCATTGTCACCTGTGTTGTGATCATAGAAAATAATTCTAGGAAACAAAATGTTGCTACAGTCTAACTAACCATTGCCAACTGTGTTGTGATCATAGAAAATAATTCTAGGAAACAAAATGTTGCTACAGTCTAACTAACCATTGGCAACTGTGTTGTGATCATAGAAAATAATGCAAGGAAACAAAATGTTGCTACAGTCTAACTAACCATTGGCAACTGTGTTGTGATCATAGAAAATAATGCAAGGAAACAAAATGTTGCTACAGTCTAACTAACCATTGGCAACTGTGTTGTGATCATAGAAAATAATGCAAGGAAACAAAATGTTGCTACAGTCTAACTAACCATTGGCAACTGTGTTGTGATCATAGAAAATAATGCAAGGAAACAAAATGTTGCTACAGTCTAACTAACTATTGGCAACTGTGTTGTGATCATAGAAAATAATTCTAGGAAACAAAATGTTGCTACAGTCTAACTAACCATTGGCAACTGTGTTGTGATCATAGAAAATAATGCAAGGAAACAAAATGTTGCTACAGTCTAACTAACCATTGGCAACTGTGTTGTGATCATAGAAAATAATTCTAGGAAACAAAATGTTGCTACAGTCTAACTAACCATTGGCAACTGTGTTGTGATCATAGAAAATAATTCTAGGAAACAAAATGTTGCTACAGTCTAACTAACCATTGGCAACTGTGTTGTGATCATAGAAAATAATGCAAGGAAACAAAATGTTGCTACAGTCTAACTAACCATTGGCAACTGTGTTGTGATCATAGAAAATAATTCTAGGAAACAAAATGTTGCTACAGTCTAACTAACCATTGGCAACTGGGTTGTGATCATAGAAAATAATTCTAGGAAACAAAATGTTGCTACAGTCTAACTAACCATTGGCAACTGTGTTGTGATCATAGAAAATAATGCAAGGAAACAAAATGTTGCTACAGTCTAACTAACCATTGCCAACTGTGTTGTGATCATAGAAAATAATGCAAGGAAACAAAATGTTGCTACAGTCTAACTAACTATTGGCAACTGTGTTGTGATCATAGAAAATAATGCAAGGAAACAAAATGTTGCTACAGTCTAACTAACCATTGGCAACTGTGTTGTGATCATAGAAAATAATGCAAGGAAACAAAATGTTGCTACAGTCTAACTAACTATTGGCAACTGTGTTGTGATCATAGAAAATAATGCAAGGAAACAAAATGTTGCTACAGTCTAACTAACTATTGGCAAATGTGTTGTGATCATAGAAAATAATGCAAGGAAACAAAATGTTGCTACAGTCTAACTAACTAGTGGCAACTGTGTTGTGATCATAGAAAATAATGCAAGGAACAAAATGTTGCTACAGTCTAACTAACTATTGGCAACTGTGTTGTGATCATAGAAAATAATTCTAGGAAACAAAATGTTGCTACAGTCTAACTAACCATTGGCAACTGTGCTGTGATCATAGAAAATAATGCAAGGAAACAAAATGTTGCTACAGTCTAACTAACTATTGGCAACTGTGTTGTGATCATAGAAAATAATGCAAGGAAACAAAATGTTGCTACAGTCTAACTAACCATTGGCAACTGTGTTGTGATCATAGAAAATAATGCAATGAAACAAAATGTTGCTACAGTCTAACTAACCATTGGCAACTGTGTTGTGATCATAGAAAATAATTCTAGGAAACAAAATGTGGCTACAGTCTAACTAACCATTGGCAACTGTGTTGTGATCATAGAAAATAATTCTAGGAAACAAAATGTTGCTACAGTCTAACTAACCATTGGCAACTGTTTTGTGATCATAGAAAATAATGCAAGGAAACAAAATGTTGCTACAGTCTAACTAACCATTGGCAACTGTGTTGTGATCATAGAAAATAATGCAAGGAAACAAAATGTTGCTACAGTCTAACTAACCATTGGCAACTGTGTTGTGATCATAGAAAATAATGCAAGGAAACAAAATGTTGCTACAGTCTAACTAACTATTGGCAACTGTGTTGTGATCATAGAAAATAATGCAAGGAAACAAAATGTTGCTACAGTCTAACTAACCATTGGCAACTGTGTTGTGATCATAGAAAATAATCCTAGGAAACAAAATGTTGCTACAGTCTAACTAACTATTGGCAACTGTGTTGTGATCATAGAAAATAATTCTAGGAAACAAAATGTTGCTACAGTCTAACTAACCATTGGCAACTGTGTTGTGATCATAGAAAATAATTCTAGGAAACAAAATGTTGCTACAGTCTAACTAACTATTGGCAACTGTGTTGTGATCATAGAAAATAATTCTAGGAAACAAAATGTTGCTACAGTCTAACTAACTATTGGCAACTGTGTTGAAGGACGAAAGGTTGAGAGGATTTTTCTGAAAGCACCACAAGCTTGTGACGTCATCGACTGTGTTAGCTATAGATGGCTGACGTCATTTTACCCAAAAACAACCAAGCTCGCAATGCTGTAAACGTCACAACCTTTGGCTGGTCCACCTTAACGAGCAGGCATTCAATAAAGGTGACCAGAACCTAGCAGTAGCCTCACTTTAATATCTGAAACAACAAGAACTCAGGCGCCACATTCAAAGGATATTAACCGTGACCTTTTGGGGGGTTGCGTAACAATCAACTCTCCTGTAGTCAGAGAACAAGTACAGAGATGTGCCATCAGTCCAGGCATAATAGCCTTGCTTGTGAACTTACTAGCTTATGACTAGCGAAACATGTTCGGAGTGCAATGATGATGACCCGCAAAATAACTCAATAGCTCAATAGTGAAACATGGTTTCTTTATGTGGACAGACTCGCGGGAATATTTCATCCTTTCTGCTTGGGAATAGTCAGTAACCAACAAGAGAAAAGTGGATCAGTAGCAGTTATATTTATCTGAGCTGGTGAGACACAAGGCCGTGCAATGAGTTGCCCTTATGTAGCCCTACTATTGCAACGCTGCACTTACATTGGCATTTCCTGAAACGGAGATGTAGCGTGGATGACACAGTGGCTTAGATTTAGCCTTGAGTGCTTCCCTCCCCTTGACTTTCTCATGTTTGTATCGGCGACAAACACATTGTATGTAGGTTTGATATGCCACTATCACCTGTTATACACGACTGTCACTTTTTCGTCCGGGACTAATATTTTTTATATGCGACTATCACTTTCCATGTGCCACAATAACTTTTTATGTACATCGATCACTTTTCATGCGCGATTGTCACATTTCAAGGGCCACTATAAATTTTTTAAAATAATATAACATCATAAGATAAATAATTTGCGAAATGCGGTTGATACAGTCTTAATATCCGAGTCAGAGAATAAATGACGAGAAATGATAGACATAACAATTAAAGAAAGCAACAAGGAAGGTCTCAGTCTGAATAGTAAAAATAAACAGAAGTAATGGTCATATCAAAGAAATAATCATTACCAACGTGCAGCATAAAAATAAGCGGACAAATCTGAAACAAGTGCAACGCGTCAAATACTTGGGCACAATAATAACATCAGATCGAAGATGCACCACAGAAATAAACAAGCAGTCAGGCCAAAATAGCATTTCAGAAAAAGTAAAACGTCTCAAGTAACAAGTCTATGTAAATAGAAGTGAGAAAGAGAGTTCATCGGTGCTATATAGAGCTTATTCTGACCTATGGAAGTGAATCATGGACAGTAGACAAACAAATGAAAAGACAATTAGAGGCCACAGAGATGGAATTTCTCAGAAGAATGTTGAAAGTTCCCTGGACAGCTAAAAAGACCAATGAGGAAGTTCTCAAAGAGGCCAACACAAAAAGGCAGCTCTTAAAAAACATCAGAAACAAGCAATCAACATTTTTCGGGCACTTCATGAGAAGAGGAAAGTTAGAATACTTGATTACAACAGGTAAAATACAGGGAAAGAGAGATAGCGAGCGACAAAGAGAGCAGATATTGGATAGCTTGGTGTCATGGCATGGAAAACAGTCAACAACAGAATTGACACGATGCACTGTAGATAGAAGATTGTGGAAGGACATGATCGCCTACGCCAACAGCCATAGCACATGATGATGATCACATTTAATGATCGTGATCATTATCTGATGATGGTGATTCTCCTTTTACATGACTATCACTCTTTTACATGACTATCACTCTTTTACATGACTATCACTCTTTTACATGTTTATCACTCTTTTACATGTTTATCACTCTTTTACATCACTATCACTCTTTTACATGTTTATCACCCTTTTACATGATTATCACTCTTTTACATGATTATCACTCTTTTACATCACTATCACTCTTTTACATGATTATCACTCTTTTACATCACTATCACTCTTTTACATGATTATCACTCTTTTACATCACTATCACTCTTTTACATGTTTATCACCCTTTTACATGATTATCACTCTTTTACATGATTATCACTCTTTTACATCACTATCACTCTTTTACATGATTATCACTCTTTTACATCACTATCACTCTTTTACATGATTATCACTCTTTTACATCACTATCACTCTTTTACATGATTATCACTCTTTTACATCACTATCACTCTTTTACATGATTATCACTCTTTTACGTCACTATCACTCTTTTACATGATTATCACTCTTTTACATGATTATCACTCTTTTACATAACTATCACTCTTTTACATGACATTCTAGCCTCGCATTTATTTCTTTAAAGACCCCGGAACTTATTCATTTAAAATGTATCTCTGGCTTGGCTACAGCTGTACGCATAAGCAATACCTTCTTGTACATACTGCCATCATTATTATACTGCTACAATGGCTATTATCATTTTCCTGATCTGAAAGGACGATTGTAGTCAAGTGAAAGACAGAGGTTAAGTCATTAATGAAGATGGTAAACATAAATGTATTGACAATAATGAAGGTCTACGAGAAAGAAAATACCTGTTACAATAATGAAGGTCTATGAGAAAGAAAATATCTGTTACAATAATGAAGGTCTATGAGAAAGAAAATATCTGTTACAATAAAGAAGGTCTATAAGAAAGAAAATATCTGTTACAATAATGAAGGTCTATGAGAAAGAAAATATCTGTTACAATAAAGAAGGTCTATGAGAAAGAAAATAACTGTTACAATAATGAAGGTCTATGAGAAAGAAAATAACTGTTACAATAAAGAAGGTCTATGAGAAAGAAAATAACTGTTACAATAATGAAGGTCTATAAGAAAGAAAATATCTGTTACAATAAGAAGGTCTATAAGAAAGAAAATAACTGTTACAATAATGAAGGTCTATGAGAAAGAAAATATCTGTTACAATAAAGAAGGTCTATAAGAAAGAAAATAACTGTTACAATAATGAAGGTCTATGAGAAAGAAAATAACTGTTACAATAAAGAAGGTCTATGAGAAAGAAAATAACTGTTACAATAATGAAGGTCTATGAGAAAGAAAATATCTGTTACAATAAAGAAGGTCTATAAGAAAGAAAATAACTGTTACAATAATGAAGGTCTATAAGAAAGAAAATAACTGTTACAATAAAGAAGGTCTATAAGAAAGAAAATATCTGTTACAATAATGAAGGTCTGTGAGAAAGAAAATAACTGTTACAATAATGAAGGTCTATGAGAAAGAAAATATCTGCTACAATAATGAAGGTCTATGAGAAAGAAAATATCTGTTACAATAATGAAGGTCTGTGAGAAAGAAACTACTTGATACAATAAAGTAGAACTAACGTCACGGAAATAACATATCTAAAAAAAAAATGTCAAAACCCATCCACAGCAGTTAAAACATCGAAAATGCCGAGAATTCAAAAAAAGAATGTAAAGATAAAAAAAGTTCATCAATTTTCTCCTCAAACATCGGAGATATTGCGTCGCCATCTCTCTTGACATTTGGACAACTGGAGCCTATTTTTGTGAAGTCAGCAGATCTCGGAAGTTCGTGATGTCCCGCTCATGTTCACACAACACGCCAAGATTTGGTTTCTTCTTGGTCTCCCTAAAGCAGTTCCATCCTGATTACAAATGGGCACTCGAGTCCACCTGTACTGTTTCTTGTAATGAACAGTTGAAGTGTTGCAACTGGTAGTTCACGTTGTTGTGACAACAGTTGAAGCGTTGCAACTGGTAGTTCACGTTGTTGTGACTCACTCCTAATTAATCATCTTAATCGTAGTTGAGAGGCACAAGAGGGGGTTGGGGGGGGGGGGGGGTTGACATATGATTGTGGAAACAAAATCGTTGAACTGGAGTCGTAGTTTCGGAGTCATGGAGATAGGCGAATCATGAATCCTTAATTCGTGAAGTGGCAGTAATGAAGCAGGAATTGTAATCGGAAACACTTGTGCGTGACGTCAGCATTATAACAAACAATTACCAACATAAACATTGGCTAGTGAAGAAATTGTTG
This sequence comes from Megaustenia siamemsis, assembly GCA_032433765.1. Classification (NCBI taxonomy): domain Eukaryota; kingdom Metazoa; phylum Mollusca; class Gastropoda; order Stylommatophora; family Ariophantidae; genus Megaustenia; species Megaustenia siamemsis. Next base: position 42,653,850 of record JAVIAB010000106.1, on the reverse strand, counting down.
TAACATTTTATTGAAATTAATTTTCACAGAGTAGAAAAATATAACTTTGAAATTATTAAAATTATGATGGTTTGAGTGTAACAGCTAAATCAGTTTATTATGTCCAGCAAACATTTCAGAGACAATTAAGTCAGCTCAAACCTATCCTCAACCAATAATGAAGCATTAGTTAAGTCAACTCATACTTGTCTCCAACACACTGTAAAGCTGATAACTGAAATAGCTAATACTTGTCTCCTACACAATGTAAAGCTGATAACTGAAATAGCTAATAGTTGTCTCCTACACACTGTAAAGCTGATAACTGAAATAAACTGATAACTGAAATAGCTAATACTTGTCTCCTACACAATGTAAAGCTGATAACTGAAATAGCTAATAGTTGTCTCCAATACACTGTAAAACTGATAACTGAAATAGCTAATATTTGTCTCCTACACACTGTAAAGCTGATAACTGAAATAGCTAATAGTTGTCTCCTACACACTGTAAAGCTGATAACTGAAATAAACTGATAACTGAAATAGCTAATACTTGTCTCCTACACAATGTAAAGCTGATAACTGAAATAGCTAATAATTGTCTCCAATACACTGTAAAACTGATAACTGAAATAGCTAATATTTGTCTCCTACACACTGTAAAGCTGATAACTGAAATAGCTAATAGTTGTCTCCTACACACTGTAAAGCTGATAACTGAAATAAACTGATAACTGAAATAGCTAATACTTGTCTCCTACACAATGTAAAGCTGATAACTGAAATAGCTAATAGTTGTCTCCAATACACTGTAAAACTGATAACTGAAATAGCTAATATTTGTCTCCTACACACTGTAAAGCTGATAACTGAAATAGCTAATAGTTGTCTCCTACACACTGTAAAGCTGATAACTGAAATAGCTAATAGTTGTCTCCTACGTACTGTAAAGCTGATAACTGAAATAACTAATATTTGTCTCCTACACACTGTAAAGCTGACAACTGAAATAGCTAATAGCTGTCTCCAATACATTGTAAAGCTGATAACTGAAATAGCTAATAGTTGTCTCCTACGTACTGTAAAGCTGATAACTGAAATAGCTAATATTTGTCTCCTACACACTGTAAAGCTGATAACTGATATAGCTAATACTTGTCTCCTACACACTGTAAAGCTGATAACTGAAATAGCTAATAGTTGTCTCCAATACACTGTAAAACTGATAACTGAAATAGCTAATACGTGTCTCCTACACACTGTAAAGCTGATAACTGAAATAGCTAATACTTGTCTCCAATACACTGTAAAGCTGATAACTGAAATAGCTAATAGCTGTCTCCAATACATTGTAAAGCTGATAACTGAAATAGCTAATAGTTGTCTCCAATACACTGTAAAGCTGATAACTGAAATAGCTAATAGTTGTCTCCAATACACTGTAAAGCTGATAACTGAAATAGCAATACTTGTCTCCTACATACTGTAAAGCTGATAATTGAATTAGCTAATAGTTGTCTCCAACACACTGTAAAGCTAATAACTAAATTAACTAATAGTTGTCCTTAAGTGAGAAATAAACATTTATTGACTCTCCCCACAGCCATCTATAGTATAAGCGAGGGCTTATAGGCAGAGAGGGAAATACCGGAATCACCCAAAGTTTGTGACATCTTCAGGCATGTAAGCTATAGACGATTAATTTTACCTCGGAATGCTGAAAACGTCACAAACTTTGAGTGATTCCTTTCATCGCGGCAGGCCTTATTAACACTATGTAGGTCCCACAGTTACGTTTATCGTCACAGGCAAAAAAGAAAAGAAAAAGTGTTACGTGATCGCCACACCGGTTGAAGCAAATGGAGTTATAAAAGAAATGGATTATGTGAACTCTCCTAATAGGAGATTGTAAGCCAGCAGAAATTGGAAGAAAATGTGTTGTTCTTTTGAAATAATTAGCCATTTTCATTCTGACAGATCCAATATGCTTCATGACATTTTCCTCATTAGCTGCGCTGTCGTCTGCTGTTCAAATATTATCTTTGATGTCGTCAACAATTTTAACATTATCTTTTCTGTCGTCAACAATTTTATTATTATCTTTGCTGTCGTCAAGTCAACAATTTTAACATTATCTTTGCTGTCGTCAACAATTTTATTATTATCTTTGCTGTCGTCAAGTCAACAATGTTAACATTATCTTTGCTGTCATCAAAAATTTTATCATTATCTTTCCTGTCGTCAAGTCAACAATTTTAACATTATCTTTGCTGTCGTCAACAATTTTATTATTATCTTTGCTGTCGTCAAGTCAACAATTTTAACATTATCTTTGCTGTCGTCAACAATTTTATCATTATCTTTGCTGTCGCCAAGTCAACAATTTTAACATTATCTTTGCTGTCGTCAACAATTTTATCATTATCTTTGCTGTCGCCAAGTCAACAATTTTAACATCATCTTTGCTGTCGTCAACAATTTTAACATTATCTTTGCTGTCGTCAACAATTTTAACATTATCTTTGCTGTCGTCAACAATTTTAACATTATCTTTGCTGTCGTCAACAATTTTAACATCATCTTTGCTGTCGTCAACAATTTTAACATTATCTTTGCTGTCGTCAACAATTTTATTATTATCTTTGCTGTCGTCAACAATTTTATCAGTATCATTGCTGCCGTCAACAATTTTAACATTATCTTTCCTGTCGTCAACAATATTATCATTATCTTTGCTCTCGTCAACAATATTAACATCATCTTTGCTGTCGTCAACAATTTTATTATTATCTTTGCTGTCGTCAACAATTTTAACATTATCTTTGCGGTCATCAAATTTTTTAATTATCTTTGTTGTCGTCAACAATTTTAACATTATCTTTGTTGTCATCTAAAATTTAATATTATTTTTGTTGTTGTCAACAATTTTATCATTATCTTTGCTGTCGTCAACAAGTTTATCATTATCTTTGCTGTCGTCAACAATTTTATCATTATCTTTGCTGTCGTCAACAATTTTATCACTATCTTTGCTGTCGTCAACAATTTTATTATTATCTTTGTTGTCGTCAACAGTTTTATCATTATCTTTGTTGTCGTCAACAATTTTATCATTATCTTTGCTGTCGTCAAGAATGTTATCATTATCTTTGCTGTCGTCAACAATTTTATCATCATCGTTGCTGTCTTCAACTATGTAATTATTATCTTTGCTGTCTTCAGCTTTCTATTGTTAGAAAATTGTCAACTGTCTAAATCTTTTTCGGTATTATAGTTTCTCTTCCAGGGAGGTGGGCGTGGACCACATTGCTCTTCTCAGGTCTATGTACTGGGGACAATCCTGTAGAACATGTTTTGTAGTCATATTGTCCAGTGTACAGTGGGATAGGCTGGTTGTACCTATTTTGAATTTGGTGAACATGTGATTTCTCATTCTATTGTGGCCAGTGCGTAGGCGAAGTATGAAGACTTGATCCCTCCTTGATAGTTGATGGTATCCGTCACTCTCGTTATGCTTAGGGTGTTCTCGTTTCCATTTTTCATGGAACTGACCCTTGAGGATGGATTTGGCTTCATCATAACTGAGCGGATGGTTCTCTTGTGGTAATCTCCCTCCCTCTTTAGCTAATTTGTCTGCGCGTTCGTTTCCGTGTATATTACAGTGTGATGGTATCCACTGAATGACTACTCTCTGGAAGTTATTGCATAGTTGGTCCAGGGTTGTTCTCAAGTCATCTAGTTCATTGTTCTTTGGGCTTTTTAGAACTGATAATACTGACAGTGCATCAGTCAGAATCACCAATTTATTGTACATGTTATTTTTATGTTGAGTAGCCAGTGTTGCAGCATCTCTGATGTCCTCAGTTTCTGTTTTAAAGTTGTTCGAGAATTTCCCAGTAGCTATTGACTTGGTGATCTCGTCCTGGTTATTCAGCGTTAAGAACACACCACCCCCCCCCCTCCATTTCTGGTGGCATTTGTAGCAGAGCCCTCTGTGTATATGTGGGACCAAGAGTCATGTGGGTAGGTATCGTGTATGTGTTTTTCTGCTACGTGTTTTCTTTATGTGTCTGATTGGGTGCCTTTTTTCATGATTCCTGCTATATTTACTTTAAGTTCTGGTATTTTATGCTTTCCATGAGGAAACATATCAGGTGGGCCCAAGGGTTTCGATATTGTTTGGGAAAGTACTGGGTCTCCAGTAGTTTGTTCATTGGCAATTGCAGCGAAGTTGCTCCTCTTTAGTCGTACAATTCCGGAACCAGTTATTCATTGGTGCATGGGGTGGCGAAGGAGCCTTCTATATTTCTTCGCTTGTTGCAATACTTTAGTGACCCGTCTGTCATCTATGGGTTGTAAACCTGTTACTGTTCTTAGAGTCTTGATAGGTGTAGATTTCATAGCACCAGTGATGATACAGGCAGCATGGTTCTGTGTACTGTTAATTTTGCTAAGGTATGATTTGGAAGCCAGAGCCCAGGCTGTGACTCCATACTCTAGAACTGGTCTGACTCTTCCTACGTATAGTCTTTTCAAAATATTGCTGACTGACCCCCCCCCCCCCCCCCCCAGTCCGTTCCTGCCAATTTCTTCATAATATTTGTTCGCTTTCTGGCTTTTTTCCTTGCTCTGTCTATCTGATTTTTCCAAGTCATTCTGCGATTCATGGTGACACCAAGATATGTTGGGTTTTGGTCAATAGGGAGTGTATGGTCTTTTATCTTCAAGTTTGTAGAGAGTTTGTTTCTTGATAGGCTGAAAATTGTATATGTAGTTTTTTTCGTTTATTGGTAAGAACCAGATGTTCGTCCATTTTTCAAGTTCACCAAGGGCATCTTGCATCTTGGGTCCAGCCACCGACATACTTTCCACACGAGCCCATAACGCCAGATCATCTGCGTATATTGCTGAGTGTATTCTGGGTGGAATGTCGTTTACGATGTCATTTATGAAATTGTTATTAATTAGTCTTAGTCTATCTACAGCAATACTTTTATTAATTATTAAAATTAATTATTATTAATTATTGCTTGGCCATTAATGATCAGTTTAAAAATAGCTGTATACACCTTTGAAGATGTGAGGTCATCACTTTTGAATACCACAAACTACAAAGTCCACATTGGAAAAGGCACAACCAACTATACATTTACTAAAGCCCACTGGCAGAAAATAAAACAGGAAAACCTACCAACTATCGTGACGTGTTCAAATTATAGGAGATATAGACAGCTGACGTCATTCTACCCACAACCACCCCTGTTCGCACAGCTGAAAACGTCACGCTAATGTGTTGTTGTCCAGGAATACCCTCTCAGCTGCAGGCCTAGGATATCTATAGTTGGCTGTGGGAAATGTGTAACGTTGAGAGTAGACGAATTTAGGTCAACAAAATGAAAGATCACGTCATAGTTTATCGAGGGACGAGATTAATTTATTTTATAAAACCCGACTCACATGATAGTCTCATTTCTGTCAAATGGCACACGCTTAGATTTAGCATTTATTTTATATTTAACATGAAAATCAATATCAACAAAACAGAGGTCATGAATATTACAAACGAGAAACATAACTATAGTTGACAGACAACTAAAGCAAATTGAGGAATTTAAATACCTTGGAAACGATAAACGACAATTGAGAAGTAACAGAGATAGACTCAAGATGTAACAAAGCTTGTCAAATCATTGGACAGCTATCACCACTATTGTGCAACAAGGATATAAATAGAGGCAATACGGGTACTCAACAATATAATCCAACCATTTCCAGACATGGAAGTAGTATACAATGTTCCAACTGGTTATTATTGTGGTGCTAAATTAACAAAGATATATAGTGTGGTGCGCAGCGCACCACATGTACACGAAAGACAAGGGGAGTTAACCATGACCGCGCGTGTCCGGATGTTGACCTCTACTCTCAGTGACCCGGAAGTGACCTGTTTATGTCTGGTGTATGCTGACTTTGGAGTTCTTTATGTACTTGATCGTTAGTGATAGGTTAGTAGATATACATCAATGAAAAACATTAAATTTAAAACATAAAACAAAAGATATATTTTTATTCTTTTATTATCTCAATAGGTGTATAACATACAGTGGATATTATATAACATTACAAACATATTTAGTACATTGAGTAAATATTTAGTACAAGTATAACATTTATTTATAGCTATGTAGTTGGATGTCCGTTTAGCTCTATGTCACAAATGAATCATAAGGGGTGAAACTTTTAGAGATTCCTGGTTAGTCTAAGCTGGTAGTGTAAAGAGTTAAATATCTAGAGGCATAGTCGAGACGTTATCATCAGCTACCTTTCTTTTTATATAGAAATAGGAAAGAGCATTTCTTGTTTGACTGTAGGAAAATATAGAATTATTTAAGACTTTGAAACCTACATTTTTCCCACCCTTAGCCTTTGCGTAGCGAGAACCTCTAAAAACATATCTTTATCTAATTTGTTGTGTTGCTTGCTTAACCCCTTACAACTGATTTTATCGTAATCCCCACTACAATGATACGTCTTACTACATAAGCTAACAAGAGCTGTCCCTTCGTACTCTAGTTTAAAAAGCCCGGGTGTTCGTTTGGTGTACGCTTTAACACCTTACAGCTTATACAGTCTGTTTTGCTAGTATGTTCATCGCAAAAATCAGCAGGAAACCAGTCTTTATATACGCTATTAAACTCAGCCCGCAGCCCTGCCTTAACTATGTCCTCTAGCTTAGGTGCACTTAAAGCTAAGTATAAACTATCAGTATCTGTTTCACATAACTGAAAGTTGGACCTATCTACAAACTTATCTAAGAACTCGAAATAAAAATCTAACATACGAAGTTTTGCATATTGATACACGAAGAAACGATTTGTAGGGGTAAGTCCCAAACCGTTTTTTTTCTCCATCTCAATTTCAAAAAGATCCTCCCCTATTTCAGTCATCTTTTTAAACCGGGAACTATTTATAATTTTTGATATCTCATCCCCCTGAACATACGAGACAGCGCTATGATTGGCCTTATTGGTTAGAGTCTTCCCATAGGCTGAGTTTCCTAAGAGCTTCATCGGATCACTTACTATAGATTGATTCTCGTCTAGATCACCAGCCCTCCTAGCGTCAGAAACCATTTCGCCAAACTTTTTAAAACAACTAGACGTTTGATATTCTATCACTTGATAATTTTTGTTACCACCAATCCGTGGTCTAAATACCATTTTAACAGTGGTGTTGCCAACAAAATTTTTTTCCCGACATAACTACCGATTAGAGTGCGACGAGGGGTTGACAACAAGTTATGCTTGAGAGCATATTCACCCATAAACGAGCCAATATCATCACGCGTGACGTCAATATTTTTGAAAATTGGAGTCATCTCACTGAAATGTTCCTTCAGGTGGTCGGGGACGTGTAGATCACATTCCACTAACCCAAAACATGTCCCATCTGAAACAGAAGTCAGGATATGTTTATCACTGAGAGGGAGCCCTTCTTTAGAGTAAGAGGGTCTAGCTCGAGGGATGGCTTTAGAAAGGAAGGCCCTAATGGTTGGGTCAGCCTTTTTCAGAGCCTGCCACTCACATTCCCACATAACTTCTACTGGGACTTTTACCTCCGCGGTTAGGTAGGTGTGTATCTCACAGGTTTTTTCAAACAGCTCGAACAAGGGCTTATTATTAACAGGGTTTCTATCTTTATCTTTGGTAAGGGGGCAGTCTTTGTGACCATGGTACAGACAACCATGAAAATTATAGCCTCTTCTATTGGATTTATCCCACCCATCCACAGGGATATTTCTATCACCTAACCGAAACTCCCTCCCATTAAACTGAGTTTTCAACTCCACCCCTTTTTGGTGGGCGACCCACGTTAGCCACTCTCTACTTTGCTGGACATAATAGTTATCTTTTCAACCCTAAACCCGGTCTCCATTCTTCTAATAATTGGGTAATCTGTTGGCATTGGGTTCATCAGAGCCCAAAGATACAACGCGTTGGCATCGTAACCGTGGATGGATTTGACTACCTTTCCGCCCCTAATAAGCGTTTTGCCTACTTCATGATACCTATGGAAAATTATAGAGGGACCCCCGACGATATTATCTCTAATCATTGTGTGTAGACTAGCCTGTTTGCTCGAACATAAACTAAACATTACACCCCTATCAACGGTCTTAAAAAGATACTTTAAACAAACACCCGGAACCGAAATGGCGTCTTTAAAACAGTCCACACCCCGCTCCCCATAAAAACGAACCTGCTGCTCCAAGGCTTCTAAGAATGGGACTACATCTTTGTTATTATACCAAACCAAAAAGTCCTTAAGGGTCGTCATCTTATTGGCCTGCCAGACTCTTTTACACAGTGCATATTCATCCTTGGAAATATTGGAATTTTTTAACGACGAATAAAACGCTTCGTGTGGGGGTAGTTCTGTCTCCTCCAACTTTTGAGGGTCGTCTATATATTCATAACAAAAGTAACCCTTTGTCTCCTCTACTTTGTAAGCTGCCAAGTACTTGCTATAACTAAAACCTGGTGCTAGATAGTTTATTATATCTAAGAATTTTAGATTCTGTGTTGCAATACACATAAAGTTATTGTTTCTTTTAACTATAAATTTGAACGGTTTTACTACTTTGTGGGTGTCCGGTTAGCGCAATCGATAGGCGGTTGGCTTACCACGGCAACAGCCGGGGTTCGTAATCCTGGCGAGGACACCTGGGTTTACTAATTCCCTAAAAATTAGTAGGAGCCGCGATAGCTCAGTGGTTAGTGAACTGGACTACTACGGACAAGGGGTAGGGTTCGATCCCAACCGACGGCTCCGGGTTCACCCAGCCTTAAATGGGTACCGGATTTTTTCTGGGAAAGTAAAAGCAGCACGGGCGTAATACCGACCACATTACCCCAAAAATCATGTGCTGAAGGTCTGTAAAATATAGGGTCACTAACACCATATTTCCCTATACGCCACTTGGCGTGACGGGGGGTACTTTACTTTTTTTACTTACTACTTTGTAGTCTACTTCCATTTTATCGTCCTCTTCTTCGTTATCATCGGTTTCTTCTTCCATACTATCGTCTTCTTCACCCACTTGCGCAGTGGCAGCCATGAAGTGCCTTATTAAATAAGGTTTAATGACATTGATGTCATATTTCCCCGAGTTAAACCCTATCACGGGAAGCTCTTTTAAATACTCATCAAACTTAGCTATTAGCTTGTCTTTGTTCAGTTCATGGAGTTGAGTAAAAATACTTTCAAACCGATCTCGCAATAACAAGTATGCCTTACCAGCGATACCAGTGAGGTAATCAACCATCTGACTAACTAAAACCTGTGGATCACCCTTCGTTATGAAGCATATTGGTCCCTCCCAGCCAGGAACATTTGACGCTATAGAGCAGGAGAGGGGTACGTGTTTAGCTACAAAGGTAGTCGAGGGCGTCTCTTTGGGAACATTCCTACTATCAAAGTAACATTCATAATCGAATGTCGCCCTGAATGGGTAAATAAAACACTCTGGAGTACTGATCCCTTCAGCACTGATCGCGTCCCATACACTTTCAGGTGAAGAGTAAACCCCACCCTTATATGTCTCTACAGCCATATCCCCGTTACACGTTTTTCGTGCCTATCATACACCCAAACTTTTTCCACAATTTCCCACATTTTCCACAAGAAAAGCTTTTACTAGCCCTAGAAAGATCGTTTATATAAAAGAAGCGGTTTTTGTAAAGTAAAAGACGGAGAGTTTCACTATAACTACTGCCACTTCTCAGGACAATACGCAAGGCTTGTTCAGAATCAAACTCAAAAATATCTATGTTTACTGAAAAACAACTTTCTAGGAGAGACATTTCGGTAAGAGTTACACCTGGAAAGTTACTTAACAGTAGAGACGGGTTAAACTGTTTGAAAAGTAAGCTCGAAGCCTTCCTAACATTATTAATTGGAGTTCCTCTATGGACAGCTAGACAACGGAAAAAGCAGAGATTATCATCGTAGATTTTAGAATTAGAGTCGTTTTGAAGGATATTAATGCCGTAGTTGGATGCAATGTAGGGTGGAATATCTACCAGACACCCTATAGGATAATCTTGAAGTTTATATATATAAACACTCGTACTGACTAATGCTTCCAAGGTATATTTGGTTGTCTCCCGGTTTTTATTTGCATACCCTAATATATCACTTTCATTTAATTTATCAACAAATGTTTCAAAATCGTATCTGTTGTTAACTAACAACGGTTTGTCTAATCCTGTCGCGTTATTTGAGCTAGCGTGAAAGTAACGCAGCCCCTGTGTCTCCCTATGTCTTAAAACCAGATGATGACTATAATTCACCTTGAAACGCTTTTTCTGGGCTAGAAAAATTGGGTTTACAAGAGTCTTCCAATCTATAGGAGTATCAGGCTGATGAAATATAGTGTACGTCTCCATGTATTTGTTCCTACGTTCATGTGTTCTAATAGCTAACCAGTTGTTCTTATATATCTTCTTAATATCTTGAGGTAGCTGATTTAAAGAGTCAACTTCATTAATAAGTCTTGGTCTCTTTGAGGGGTCTTGAGTCGAACTCTTTAATCTCCGCTTGCGTGAGGTTGTCGATACTTGTCGACATGCTGGTGATGCAGGAACTACCGAGGCAAGAGATACAGGATGCTCTGTCTTGATATGTCTGGCAAGGCTGTCTACTCTTGTATATACTCGTTCACAAACATCACATTTGTATTCCTGACGCCCATGTACACTAGCAACGTGTCGTTTTACGATCCAGCTCCGGGTGAAAGTTTTGGAGCAGAGATGACAAGTGTTAGACATCTGTAGAAAAGAAATTGAAACATTACAACTAAAGAGTAAAGAACAGTAAACATTACAAGAAAAGAAAACAAGAAAAGTAAACAATGAGAACTATCGAAATTAATATTAAAGAACTAAGATCACACTTACTTTTTATGTGTCTGAAGGCACGAAACACAGCCATCGTCAAGAACTGTAAGCGAAAGTCTGATTACAAGCTTCACAGATATATACACTTGAAACACCGGAAGTGTTACTAAAAATAGCACTGACCTCTGAGGCAATACCGATGTGTTACTAAAAATAGTTTTTGACCGCTGACGCAATGCCCGTGGAGTTTCTAAAAATAGATTTTGACGTATGATGGCAATTTTATGATTTTACCTCCTGACCGTTTTTGGTGACTACGCCCCTGAATTCGACGAAAAGCGTAAATTTTCACGCTAGGCATACCCCAAACTTTATTTTAGACATCCCCATTGCAAAAATTTACATTAAAAACCAATTTTAGGATTTTACCCCCTTATCATTTTTTAGGGTTACGCCCATAGAATTGATAAAACTCGTAAATTTACCAAGTAGGCTTACCTAAAACTTTATTTTAGACATCCCCACACCAAAAATTTACTTAAAAATCACTTTTGAAATTGTAACCCCCTTACCATTTTTGAGGGTTACGCCCTGAAATCGATAAAAATCGTAAATTTAGCACGTAGGCTTACCTAAAACTTTATTTTAGACATCCCCACACCAAAAATTAACTTAAAAATCACTTTTGAAATTGTTACCCCCCTTAAAATTTTTGAGGGTTACGCCCCTGAAATCTATAAAAAATTGAAATATAACCTCAAGGCATACCTCCCACATAATTTTTGACACCCCTACATATCAAATTCCATTAAAAAAACAACAAAAAGCTAGTAGTAGTTGTGGCTGTGAACACACCCGAACATACTACTTCTCGTGCGGTTTTGGCACGGGTTTTGGTGCATGTTTCGTGCAAAGTCGGTGCCAAATCTATTGTCTTTCGGTGCATGTTATTCCACTTTTGGAATGAGTTCACAGCCACAACTACTACTAGCTTTTTGTTGTTTTTTTAATGGAATTTGATATGTAGGGGTGTCAAAAATTATGTGGGAGGTATGCCTTGAGGTTATATTTCAATTTTTTATAGATTTCAGGGGCGTAACCCTCAAAATTTTAAGGGGGGTAACAATTTCAAAAGTGATTTTTAAGTTAATTTTGGTGTGGGGATGTCTAAAATAAAGTTTTAGGTAAGCCTACGTGCTAAATTTACGATTTTTATCGATTTCAGGGGCGTAACCCTCAAAAATGGTAAGGGGGGTTACAATTTCAAAAGTGATTTTTAAGTAAATTTTTGGTGTGGGGATGTCTAAAATAAAGTTTTAGGTAAGCCTACGTGGTAAATTTACGAGTTTTATCAATTCTATGGGCGTAACCCTAAAAAAATGATAAGGGGGTAAAATCCTAAAATTGGTTTTTAATGTAAATTTTTGCAATGGGGATGTCTAAAATAAAGTTTGGGGTATGCCTAGCGTGAAAATTTACGCTTTTCGTCGAATTCAGGGGCGTAGTCACCAAAAACGGTCAGGAAGTAAAATCATAAAATTGCCATCATACGTCAAAATCTATTTTAGAAACTCCACGGGCATTGCGTCAGCGGTCAAAAACTATTTTTAGTAACACATCGGTATTGCCTCAGAGGTCAGTGCTATTTTTAGTAACACTTCCGATGTTTCAAGTGTATATATCTGTGAAGCTTGTAATCAGACTTTCGCTTACAGTTCTTGACGATGGCTGTGTTTCGTGCCTTCAGACACATAAAAAGTAAGTGTGATCTTAGTTCTTTAATATTAATTTCGATAGTTCTCATTGTTTACTTTTCTTGTTTTCTTTTCTTGTAATGTTTACTGTTCTTTACTCTTTAGTTGTAATGTTTCAATTTCTTTTCTACAGATGTCTAACACTTGTCATCTCTGCTCCAAAACTTTCACCCGGAGCTGGATCGTAAAACGACACGTTGCTAGTGTACATGGGCGTCAGGAATACAAATGTGATGTTTGTGAACGAGTATATACAAGAGTAGACAGCCTTGCCAGACATATCAAGACAGAGCATCCTGTATCTCTTGCCTCGGTAGTTCCTGCATCACCAGCATGTCGACAAGTATCGACAACCTCACGCAAGCGGAGATTAAAGAGTTCGACTCAAGACCCCTCAAAGAGACCAAGACTTATTAATGAAGTTGACTCTTTAAATCAGCTACCTCAAGATATTAAGAAGATATATAAGAACAACTGGTTAGCTATTAGAACACATGAACGTAGGAACAAATACATGGAGACGTACACTATATTTCATCAGCCTGATACTCCTATAGATTGAAGACTCTTGTAAACCCAATTTTTCTAGCCCAGAAAAAGCGTTTCAAGGTGAATTATAGTCATCATCTGGTTTTAAGACATAGGGAGACACAGGGGCTGCGTTACTTTCACGCTAGCTCAAATAACGCGACAGGATTAGACAAACCGTTGTTAGTTAACAACAGATACGATTTTGAAACATTTGTTGATAAATTAAATGAAAGTGATATATTAGGGTATGCAAATAAAAACCGGGAGACAACCAAATATACCTTGGAAGCATTAGTCAGTACGAGTGTTTATATATATAAACTTCAAGATTATCCTATAGGGTGTCTGGTAGATATTCCACCCTACATTGCATCCAACTACGGCATTAATATCCTTCAAAACGACTCTAATTCTAAAATCTACGATGATAATCTCTGCTTTTTCCGTTGTCTAGCCGTCCATAGAGGAACTCCAATTAATAATGTTAGGAAGGCTTCGAGCTTACTTTTCAAACAGTTTAACCCGTCTCTACTGTTAAGTAACTTTCCAGGTGTAACTCTTACCGAAATGTCTCTCCTAGAAAGTTGTTTTTCAGTAAACATAGATATTTTGAGTTTGATTCTGAACAAGCCTTGCGTATTGTCCTGAGAAGTGGCAGTAGTTATAGTGAAACTCTCCGTCTTTTACTTTACAAAAACCACTTCTTTATATAAACGATCTTTCTAGGGCTAGTAAAAGCTTTTCTTGTGGAAAATGTGGGAAATTGTGGAAAAAGTTTGGGTGTATGGATAGGCACGAAAAAACGTGTAACGGGGATATGGCTGTAGAGACATATAAGGGTGGGGTTTACTCTTCACCTGAAAGTGTATGGGACGCGATCAGTGCTGAAGGGATCAGTACTCCAGAGTGTTTTATTTACCCATTCAGGGCGACATTCGATTATGAATGTTACTTTGATAGTAGGAATGTTCCCAAAGAGACGCCCTCGACTACCTTTGTAGCTAAACACGTACCCCTCTCCTGCTCTATAGCGTCAAATGTTCCTGGCTGGGAGGGACCAATATGCTTCATAACGAAGGGTGATCCACAGGTTTTAGTTAGTCAGATGGTTGATTACCTCACTGTATCGCTGGTAAGGCATACTTGTTATTGCGAGATCGGTTTGAAAGTATTTTTACTCAACTCCATGAACTGAACAAAGACAAGCTAATAGCTAAGTTTGATGAGTATTTAAAAGAGCTTCCCGTGATAGGGTTTAATTCGGGGAAATATGACATCAATGTCATTAAACCTTATTTAATAAGGCACTTCATGGCTGCCACTGCGCAAGTGGGTGAAGAAGACGATAGTATGGAAGAAGAAACCGATGATAACGAAGAAGAGGACGATAAAATGGAAGTAGACTACAAAGTAGTAAAACCGTTCAAATTTATAGTTAAAAGAAACAATAACTTTATGTGTATTGCAACACAGAATCTAAAATTCTTAGATATAATAAACTATCTAGCACCAGGTTTTAGTTATAGCAAGTACTTGGCAGCTTACAAAGTAGAGGAGACAAATGGTTACTTTTGTTATGAATATATAGACGACCCTCAAAAGGTGGAGGAGACAGAACTACCCCCACACGAAGCGTTTATTCGTCGTTAAAAAATTCCAATATTTCCAAGGATGAATATGCACTGTGTAAAAGAGTCTGGCAGGCCAATAAGATGACGACCCTTAAGGACTTTTTGGTTTGGTATAATAACAAAGATGTAGTCCCATTCTTAGAAGCCTTGGAGCAGCAGGTTCGTTTTTATGGGGAGCGGGGTGTGGACTGTTTTAAAGACGCCATTTCGGTTCCGGGTGTTTGTTTAAAGTATCTTTTTAAGACCGTTGATAGGGGTGTAATGTTTAGTTTATGTTCGAGCAAACAGGCTAGTCTACACACAATGATTAGAGATAATATCGTCGGGGGTCCCTCTATAATTTTCCATAGGTATCATGAAGTAGGCAAAACGCTTATTAGGGGCGGAAAGGTAGTCAAATCCATCCACGGTTACGATGCCAACGCGTTGTATCTTTGGGCTCTGATGAACCCAATGCCAACAGATTACCCAATTATTAGAAGAATGGAGACCGGGTTTAGGGTTGAAAAAGATAACTATTATGTCCAGCAAAGTAGAGAGTGGCTAACGTGGGTCGCCCACCAAAAAGGGGTGGAGTTGAAAACTCAGTTTAATGGGAGGGAGTTTCGGTTAGGTGATAGAAATATCCCTGTGGATGGGTGGGATAAATCCAATAGAAGAGGCTATAATTTTCATGGTTGTCTGTACCATGGTCACAAAGACTGCCCCCTTACCAAAGATAAAGATAGAAACCCTGTTAATAATAAGCCCTTGTTCGAGCTGTTTGAAAAAACATGTGAGATACACACCTACCTAACCGCGGAGGTAAAAGTCCCAGTAGAAGTTATGTGGGAATGTGAGTGGCAGGCTCTGAAAAAGGCTGACCCAACCATTAGGGCCTTCCTTTCTAAAGCCATCCCTCGAGCTAGACCCTCTTACTCTAAAGAAGGGCTCCCTCTCAGTGATAAACATATCCTGACTTCTGTTTCAGATGGGACATGTTTTGGGTTAGTGGAATGTGATCTACACGTCCCCGACCACCTGAAGGAACATTTCAGTGAGATGACTCCAATTTTCAAAAATATTGACGTCACGCGTAATGATATTGGCTCGTTTATGGGTGAATATGCTCTCAAGCATAACTTGTTGTCAACCCCTCGTCGCACTCTAATCGGTAGTTATGTCGGGAAAAAAATTTTGTTGGCAACACCACTGTTAAAATGGTATTTAGACCACGGATTGGTGGTAACAAAAATTTATCAAGTGATAGAATATCAAACGTCTAGTTGTTTTAAAAAGTTTGGCGAAATGGTTTCTGACGCTAGGAGGGCTGGTGATCTAGACGAGAATCAATCTATAGTAAGTGATACGATGAAGCTCTTAGGAAACTCAGCCTATGGGAAGACTCTAACCAATAAGGCCAATCATAGCGCTGTCTCGTATGTTCAGGGGGATGAGATATCAAAAATGATAAATAGTTCCCGGTTTAAAAAGATGACTGAAATAGGGGAGGATCTTTTGAAATTGAGATGGAGAAAAAGAAAACGGTTTGGGACTTACCCCTACAAATCGGTTTCTTCGTGTATCAATATGCAAAACTTCGTATGTTAGATTTTTATTTCGAGTTCTTAGATAAGTTTGTAGATAGGTCCAACTTTCAGTTATGTGAAACAGATACTGATAGTTTATACTTAGCTTTAAGTGCACCTAAGCTAGAGGACATAGTTAAGGCAGGGCTGCGGGCTGAGTTTAATAGCGTATATAAAGACTGGTTTCCTGCCGATTTTTGCGATGAACATACTAGCAAAACAGACTGTATAAGCTGTAAGGGTGTTAAAGCGTACACCAAACGAACACCCGGGCTTTTTAAACTAGAGTACGAAGGGACAGCTCTTGTTAGCTTATGTAGTAAGACGTATCATTGTAGTGGGGATTACGATAAAATCAGTTGTAGGGGTTAAGCAAGCAACACAACAAATTAGATAAAGATATGTTTTTAGAGGTTCTCGCTACGCAAAAGGCTAAGGGTGGGAAAAATGTAGGTTTCAAAGTCTTAAATAATTCTATATTTTCCTACAGTCAAACAAGAAATGCTCTTTCCTATTTCTATATAAAAAGAAAGGTAGCTGATGATAACGTCTCGACTATGCCTCTAGATATTTAACTCTTTACACTACCAGCTTAGACTAACCAGGAATCTCTAAAAGTTTCACCCCTTATGATTCATTTGTGACATAGAGCTAAACGGACATCCAACTACATAGCTATAAATAAATGTTATACTTGTACTAAATATTTACTCAATGTACTAAATATGTTTGTAATGTTATATAATATCCACTGTATGTTATACACCTATTGAGATAATAAAAGATAAAAATATATCTTTTGTTTTATGTTTTAAATTTAATGTTTTTCATTGATGTATAATCTACTAACCTATCACTAACGATCAAGTACATAAAGAACTCCAAAGTCAGCATACACCAGACATAAACAGGTCACTTCCGGGGTCACTGAGAGTAGAGGTCAACATCCGGACACGCGCGGTCATGGTTAACTCCCCTTGTCTTTCGTGTACATGTGGTGCGCTGCGCACCACACTATATATCTTTGTTAATTTAGCACCACAATAATAACCAGTTGGAACATTGTATACCATTAAATGGATCCTAGATACAAAAAGCAGTAAGAGAAATAACCACTACTAAACTGAATTGTGTTAGGCGAATGGCATTAGACAGCCTGAGAGATATGATTAGAACTGAAAAACAGTGAACAAGCTAGGAATAATTCCCGCCATGGAACACATAAAGAAACAACAGATAAAATGGTTTAGCCACGTGATAAAAGAGAAAGACACAACACAACGAGCCTTTAATAAACGTCACGAGAACAGCAGATCCAAGGAACGACCACGAAAAAGATGGATTGATAAAATATTAGAAACACTAGGAAACATAACAGCAGGAGAGGCAAATAGAGGAGCAAAATATGGATTGATAGAATATTACAAACACTAGGAAACATAACAGCAGGAGAGGCCAACAAAAGAGCACAAATGATATCTCCCCCGACTGTGAGAGGCAAATGAGGAGGAAATAAGAGGAAGAAAACCGTGACCGCCATTTGTTCGTAAGTGGATATGGTGCCCAACGTTATTTTATTTTTAGACTTTCATGCACTTATGGTGGACGCTAAAATCAAATATGCATTTTTTCTTTGCTATTGTGTGAATAATAAGAACATTGATAATTATGAGGCTGCCAGGGTTTAATTCTTTATATTTGAAAACGGTTTGACGTATTTCAAAAATGTATTAATTTGGCTGAAGGGATTCCCTGACCTTAATTTTATTGTATAAATAGTAACAGTTTCCTGAAAACGCGACTAACATTCGGGACACGCTAGGTATTTCCGAGCCAGTCAGGCCAAGCTCTTGTCTCAGAAAATGAGATTAACGCATTTCCGGAAATTAAAAAATCGGTTTACCAAACTGGCAACTCAAACAGCTCAAAGCATAGAGTGAGGTGCATACAACCACAAGGAGTCTGAGTAAGGTTGGTCACTAGTTCAGTGACTGATGTCAACCACCTTTCCTGATGTTAGAGGTAGCTAACCGACAAGCTGTGATGCACCCTGCGACGGTTATCTCTTCAGTTTTCTCTCCCGCCCACAGGGACCTCTCTTCATGTGAATCATCGAAACCCGATCAAACATCCCCTACAGATTATCATTAACAGCTATGACCTGGCTGCCAGCTATCTTGCAGCCGATATTGCAGTCAAGGACATGTTTAATAGATTGTTTTGTCTCCTAATGCTTCATTTTAACAATTTCCCTTTTCCCTCATCCGTCTCTCGTAGTTCTCAAAGCTGTTTCGATTAATTCTCATCGCTTCCATATCCTTGGGCCCATTTCTATAAATAACATACTTGTGCGCTATTTTCTCGTATTTCCTTATTGTTTTCTCAATCCCTTTGCAGTTTTGTTACAAGCACACGGCAGTTCTGTACAAACACACGGCAGTTCTGTACACACACACGGCAGTTCTGTACACACACACGGCAGTTCTGTACACACACACGGCAGTTCTGTACACACACACGGCAGTTCTGTACAAACAAGGAGATAGAAAGAAACGGAGGAGATGGTGATGATGATTTAGCCTATGATAAAGGAAAAAAAAGAAAGGGAACATAGAAAAGTAAAATGCAAAGAAGGAAGAGAAGACGTAATAATAAAATAGTAGGTCAGAAGAAGGAATAAATAATGATGGTGGTAATGATGGTGATGATGGGGTTGAAGATGATGGTAATGATAGTGGTGACGATGATGGTGATGATGGGGGTGAAGATGATGGTGATAATGGGGGTGAAGATAATGGTGATTATGGTGGTGAAGATCATAGTGATGATGGGGGTGAAGGTGATGTTGACGATGGGGGTGAAAATGATAGTGATGATGGGTATGAAGATGATGGTGATGATTCGGGTGAAGATGATGGTGATGATGGGGGTGAAGATGATGGTGATTATGGTGGTGAAGATCATAGTGATGATGGGGGTGAAGGTGATGTTGATGATGGGGGTGAAGATGATGGTGATGATGGGAGTGAAGATGATGGTGATGATGGGGGTGAAGATGATGGGGGTGAAGATCACAGTGATGATAGGGGGTGAAGATGATGGTGATGATGGGGGTGAAGATCATAGTGATGATGGGGTGAAGATGATGGTGATGATGGGGGTGAAGATCATAGTGATGATAGGGGGTGAAGATGATGGTGATGATGGGGGTGAAGATCATAGTGATGATGGGGGTGAAGATGATGGTGATGATGGGGGTGAAGATCATAGTGATGATAGGGGGTGAAGATGATGGTGATGATGGGGGTGAAGATCATAGTGATGATGGGGGTGAAGATGATGGTGGTAATGATGGTGGTGATGATGTGGGTGAAGATGATGGTAATGATGGGGGTGAAGATGATGGTGATGATGGGAGTTAATACGATGGTGATGATGGTGGTGAAGATCATAGTGACGATGGGGGTGAAAATGATGGTGATGATGGGGTTGAAGATGATGGTGATAATGGGGGTGAAGATGATGGTGATTATGACGGTGATTATTATGATAATTATTTTGGAAATTGTGACGATAATAATGATAGATTGTTGATAACGATTCGACGGTGTTCATGATCATGACGGTGATGATTATGATGGAGGTGATGATAATGATAATGATTATGATAGAGATGATGATGATGGAGGTGATGATGTTCATAATTAGCAATATTATGATTATTATTGTTATGAATTATGATGGAGGTGATAATAAAGGTGATGATTACGATGGGGGTGATGACGATGATTATAACGGTGATATGATGATGATGGATGTGACGATGATGGAGGTTATATTAATGCTTATAGTGATGATGAAGGTGGTGATGATGCCGATGTTAATGATAGCGATACTGGTTATTGTGATGATGATGACGATAGTGATGATGGTGAACAAATTTGATTGTGATAATAACGAAGATGGGAATGATAACGGTGATGATGATGATGATGATGATAGGGATGACAAATGTGATAATGACGGTGATTTGTGATGATACTGATGATCTGTGATGATTATGGTGATATGTAATGATATTGGTGATGGTGATGATTTCAGCGGTAATGAAAGTAGATCTAGTGACCAGATTATAGGGGAGGGAGGGGATAAGAAATTAATGATGGGTGACCACGACCACGAAAGAGTAAATAATGCATGTCCATCTATCGTTCGCCTGAAGTATTGTCTATATCTGCAATGTCGTTTCCTGTATAAATTTTACTGTCTTTTGTAATTCTTGCAGTGGCTCATACAGTTTTATTTATAGTGTTGTATCTATGGGCCAATGGATTTTCCTCACTCTACTATATTCAGTGCAGTCCTGAAGTATGTGTTCAGCTGTCTAGAGCGCCTGTCCACATATACAAGTAGTTGAGGTGCCGATCTTGAATTGTGTATACATGTGACTATGGAGTCGATTGTGTCCTGTTCTGAGGCGTATAATGATAACTTGTTCATATCTATTCATATTATGAAAGGTATCCTGATTTGGGGCTTGTGGTCCTCTGATTGATTTGATTATCTGTTTCTTATGGTGGTATGTAACCGGTGTATCTAGTTGTGTGCCTGTTGAACCTTCCTTTGCCAACTGATCCGTTTTCTCATTCCTGGTTCACCACAGTGAGATGGAATCCACTGCAGGGCAACCCTGTGGTACTTGCAGAGTTCAGCCAATAAGGTCTGCAGATGTGGCTATTTTCTGGATTGTAGTGCCTGGAGTACTGATCTTGCATCTGTCAAAAACACTACAGGCTGTGAGCTAAGATTGCTGTTCATCAGTTTTTTTATTGCCAACTTTATTGCTTGGATATCTGCATCGTAATTGTGACAATATTTCTCTGTTGCTATTTTACTCATATCCCTAATGTTCTTTCTTCTTCTACCTTTTTTAGCTACCAGTGGAGCATAGGTCTTCAAGAAACACTTTCCAAGTCGTTCTGTTTTTTGCCATTCTTTTAAGATGTCTTCCCCATCATCTTCATCTCTGCTTCTATCTGTCGTCTCCAAGAATTTCTTGGTCTTCCTCTTTGTCTTTTCCCCTGGGGATATCAAAAAGGGCCTGTTGTTAATACTCTCAGTTGGCTTCCGTAGTGTGTGTCCTATCCCTTTATCCCTTTATCTAGAGTGTATCTCTTTATCCACTGGTGTTTGACTGGTACATTTCCATAATTCTATGTTAGTGATTTTGTCCTGCCATTTCCATCCTTTTATTCTGCGTAAGCATCTATTAATGAAAGTCTGTATCTTCGTGATTGTCAATTTTGTTGTTCTCCATGTTTCACAGCTATATAATAGGACTGACTTAACATTTGAGTTGAAAATTTTTATTTTTGTATTTAACCTAATATCTTTGGATTTCCATATGTTTCCCAGTGCAATGAAAGCTCCTCTTGCTTTTGACATCCTTATTTTGGTATCATTTTCTGTTCCTCCCTCTATATCTATATTGCTGCCCAGATATATGTAAGATTGTACATCTATTAGAGGTATTTCTCCTAGTTTTATTTGGTTATTGCCAACTGTATTAATTCTCATAATGTTGGTCTTATCTCAATTAATCTTCAGTCCTAGCTGTTGTGATCTCTCTCATCAAATATGCTCATTTTATTCTGCATCTGTTGATGGCTGTGTGATAGGAGAACTATGTCATCAGCAAAGTCTAAATCATCAAGTTGTTTGGTCAGTGACCACTGGAATCCATTTCTGTTGGTTTGAGTTATTTTCATATCCAATCTATGGCCAGTAGAAAGAGAAATTGAGACAGAAGGCATCCCTGCCTTACTCCTGTTCTTATTTCAAATGCTTCTGTAAACTGTCCTTCATGCACCACACTACATTTCGTTCCTTCATACATTGTTTGGATACTAATGTATTACATACTAATGTTATTTGGATACTCTATATATGCACCTGCTCCCCCATTCATTACCGCATTCTATGCTGATCCATCTGTGTACACACAAATCCATAGGTCTTGTGGGTATTCTTCATCCAGGAAACTGAGAGTTATTATTTTACGCTGCAGACTATTATCTTCCTCTTTGTCAAGTATTCCTTTCACTTCTATCCATATTTGTATTGCGTATTTGTATTGACAATCCTGATTCCTCTGTCCAGGGAGTCTGTTCTAATAAGGGCTGTCGGGGTTAACAACTCTTGGCATGTCCTGTGTGTGTCTATAAATTCGCTTGGCTTGGTGGATAAAACTGCTTCTCTTAAGTCGTCCCAATGCAAGATTGTGGAATCGGTCCTTCATTGGATGTCTCGGCATGCAAGCAAATTTTTCTGCCTGTATCAGCACCTTTGTGTCCCTCCGTTCTCTCAGTGCTGGTATCCTCCACAATTTCTCCATCTCCAATATTGGTGTTGATTTCATTGCTCCTGTGATGACCCTAAGTGCCTGGTTTTGTACTTTGTCAAGTTCTTGCAATGTGGTGTTTGATGCTGAGCACCATGCAGATGATCCAAATTCTAAATGTGGGCGTATACTCTCTTGGTAGACTTTACTGAGTATTTTCCCACTCACACCCCATGTGGTTCCACACAGTTTTCTTAGAATAGCCAATTTCCTCCTTGCTTTTTTGGGTTACCTTATTTATATGTTGTTTCCAAAATAGTTTGTTGTTAAATGTAACTCCGAGATGCGTAGCTTGTATGTCTTCTTTCACAGGCTCATTGTTTATGTAGATGGCTCCTGCTTTTTGTTTGGGGAGAGCGTGAAATGTGTAGTACTGCATTTGTCTGTATTGATGCTGATACACCATCTATTTGTCCATGAATTCAGTGCATTCATAGCTCTTTGCAACAATTTGGAGGCCACTGTTGCATACTCATCTGTGCACCACATTACCAAGTCATCTGCATACATTGCCACTTTGATGCCATGTGGTAGTTTAGTAACTAGGTCATTGATGTAGATCAGAAAAAGTGTTGGAGATATTACCCCTCCTTGTGGAACGCCCTGGCGCAGTAAGACCTTCTTACTCTTAAGACCATCCAGTTGCATTCTGGCTCTCCTGTTTTGCAGGTATGCATTGACCCATTTGTACATCCTGCATTTACTCAATAATTTCTCAGTTTCTTCAAAAGCCCTACCTTCCATACCTTATCAAATGCTTTCTCTAGGTCTATCCATGCTGCCAGTACAGTTTCTTTTCTTTGGAACGTATCCTCAATTTCCTGGGAAAGATAGGTTGCCTGATTTTTGGTAGAGTAACACTGTCTAAAGCCTGCTTGTTGTGGGACAAGGAGGCTTTCACTTTCCAGGTACCACTGCAGTCTGAGATTGATTATACGTTCCATTGTTTTACACAAACAGCTTGTAAGCTGATTGGTATATAGCAGGATGTCGTTGAACCATCTTTTCCTGGCTTTAGTAATGGGTATCATAATTGCTTCTCTCCATGAATGTGGCACTCTATCTGTGATCCAGCAAATGTTGTAGATCTGCAGTAGTTTTGCTTTAGCTGCAGTTCCCAAGATCTTAATCATTTCATTGGACACTCCATCACTGCCTGGTGACTTTTTCATTTTTAATTTGATATTACCAGCTCTAGCTCTCTTTGTGTAATGGGTATTTCCATGACTTCATGTGTGGTCTCTTCTTGTCTTGCATTTTGTTTTAAACGATTCTCATGTCTTTTCTCAAGGCTAATTTCAACGTTATTGTCATTTGCAAATGAGACTGCAAAGTCATTTGAAGATTGCTTACCTGTTAGGATGTTTCATCCTTCTTTAGTTTAATTTTGGTGTTCCTTTCTGTACCTTCATCATTAAGCTGTTTTACAAGCCTCCACACTTTTCTTGTGTCTCGTTTAAGATTCAAGAAATCTGTTTTCCCTTCCAGCTTCTCTGTCTGGCTTGTAATTTAGCCCCTTTGAAATTGGGCTTTAGCATGCTGATAGTTATTGTGGTGTTCCTGGCAAGGGTTATTTTCTGCTTGCTTTCGAGATATTTCCATGTCATTGAGTAGTTGCTCTAATTCACTACTCCGGTATGGTTTGTTGTATTAAGGTGCCCATCAAGGTATTGTTTCACTGGCTGCTTCTATTATTAGTCTACTCGATTCATTAACTATTTTGTTGATGTCGATGTCTCTATTAGATCTTTAGTCAGTACACTGGTGTAATGTTAATACAATATCCAGTCCGCCTTTATGTAATTCCATCTAGGCAGAGTGTTACCCTCCCTGACGGCCTCATTTTGCACCACTAAAAAGACTGGAAAACATCAGCCAAGAAATTAAGAGAACTAAATTGAACATCTTGGGACTATGTGAAATGAGATGGAAAGGAGAAGGATTATTACAACGCGACAGTGGAAATGTGATTTACTCTGAGGGAACCACACACGAAAGAGGAGTAGGCATCATTTTAGATAGAGAAAGAAACAAAACAGTGAAAGGATTTTGGCCAGTATCAGACAGAATTCTGATAGTAAAATTGAGAGGCAGACCAATGGATATCAACATAATTCAAGTTTATGCACCAACAAGTAATAGCGAAGAAGAAGACATTGACACTTTTTACGAGGAGCTAGAGGCGACCATGGAACAGTGTAAACCCCAAGAAATAACTATTATATTAGGGGATTTCAATGCAGAGGTAGGAACAGCTAAAGTGCAAAATGTGACTGGGGGCATGGCCTTGGAGAAACGAATGACAGAGGGGATAGATTGATAGATTGGCAAAGACACATGAAATGATTATAGGTAACACCTGGTTCAAATAACACCCTAGGCGACTATGGACATGCAAAGCCCAGACAAAAAAGTACACAATCAAATTGATTTTATACTGGTACAGAGAAGATTCTGGAATGGGCTAACATCGGTTAAAACAAGGCTAGGAGCAGATTGCAATAGTGACCATGTACCAGTAGTTGGAAAGATAAGAATAAAACTGCGGTAGGCACAGAAATCACCAAGAAATATAAAATTAGAACTTGATATGCTAAGAGTAGATAGACAAATAAGTGATAAGTACATCACGATAGTACAAAATAGATATAATGCTATAGAGAAAATACAGGACATCCAGGAACAGTGGGAAATGCTCATACAATCGATTCAACAAACATCAAAAGAAGCAATAGCAGTGACTAGATGAATCAACTAAAAGAAATGGATGACAGAAGAAATATTACAACTAATGGACGGAAGAAGAAAACATAAGAAAGAAGAACGGACATACAAAATATTGCACAAAGAGATCCAAAACAAATGCAGTGAAGCAAAGGAAGGATGGTTAATATAACAGAAATGTGAATAAATGGAAAAACAACAAAAGAAAGACTCACAATTTATGCACAATCAGTTAAATGAATTAACAGGAAGAAAAGAAGTCAAAGTTTCAGGATGTGTGAAATCAAAGGAAGGAAATATAATAATGGGACAGGAGAAGACAATGGAAAAATGGACAGAATATATCAGTCAACTCTATGATGATGAAAGACCAGAATTAAACAATTCAAATGAAGACACAGGACCACCAATAATGCAGAGTGAAGTGGAGGACGCAATTCAACACATGAAAAGAGTCAAAGCTCCATGTCCTGACAATATAACAATCGAAGAGATAAATGCATTAGGAGAGCTTGGAGTACAAGTCATAACAAAATTACTCAATGACATATATAACACTGGACACATACCCGAAGATCTACTAAAATCTATCTTTGTAGCCATACCGAAGAAGTCAGGAGCCATTAATTGTGAAGACCATCGCACTATTAGTGTCATGAGCCATATGACTAAAATATTACTAAGAATAATCATGAGACGTGTAAGGAACAAAATACAACCAGAAATAAGTGAGGAACAATGTGGATTTGTGGAAGGAAAATGACACTAATAATGCAATATACATCTTAATAACATTGATAGAAAGATCTATAGAGGTAAAGAAAGATCTGTATATGTGCTTTATAGACTACACGAAAGCATTTGACAAAGTAAAGCATGTGGAAATAATCAATATGCTGGAAAATTAAATATTGATGGCAAGGATCTGCGAATCATAAAAAACATGTACTGGCAACAAACAGCAACTATACGAATTAACAACCAAACAGGACAATTCCAATTTATAAAACAAGGAGTCAGACAAGGTTGTGTTCTGTCACAGGATTTGTTTTCACTTTACAGCGAATATATTATGAGATCAATAATAGACAAAAAAGGAATTGAAGTCAACGGTCACAACAAAAAATTTTGCGATATGCGGATGACACAGTCTTAATAGCAGAGACAGAGAATGAACTACAAGAAATGATAGACATAATAGTAAAAGAAAGCAACAAGAAAGGTCTCAGTCTGAATAGTAAGAAAACGGAAGTAATGGTTATATCGAAGAAACAATCACAACCATCATGCAGCATTAAAATAAACGAGACAAATCTGAAACAAGTGCAACGTTTCAAATACGTGGGTACAATAATAACATCAGATGGAAGATGCACCACAGAAATAAAAAGCAGAATAGCTCAGGCCCAAATAGCATTTCAGAAAATGAAAAATATCTTATGCAACAAATCTATGTCAATAAAAATGAGAAAGAGAGTTCATCGGTGCTATATAGAACCAATTCTGACCTATGGAAGCGAATCATGGACAGTAGACAACAAATGAAAAGACGATTAGAGGTCACAGAGATAATATTTCTCAGAAGAATGTTGAAAGTTCCCTGGACAGCTAAAAAGACCAATGAGGAAGTTCTCAAAGAGGCCAACACAAAAAGGAAGCTCTTAAAAAACATCAGAAAGAAGCAATCAACATTTTTCGGGCACATCATGAGAAGAGAAAAGTTGGAATACTTGGTTACAACTGGCAAAATAAAAGGAAAGAGAGATCGCGGACGACAAATAGAGAAAATACTGGATATCTTGGTGTCAAGGCATGGAAAACAGTCAACAACAGAACTGATACGATGCACTGTAGATAGAAGATTGTGGAGGGACATGATCACCTTCGCCGACCGGTATGGCACATGATGATGATGAAAAAGACTGGTCGGTGGTCGCTGCCTACAAGTTTTTTCCCAATGATATGTATAATATTCCAATCCAGGTATTGTGAATAGAAAGCAAGATCTGGTGTAGATGTGGTATGCCATGATCTGGAATAGAAAGTTGGTGTATCTGTTGTCTGGTTTAACAGTATAAGTCCATTGTCATCCTGCCAATTTTCAAGCTCTTCACCTCTCTTGTCCATATGTTTATGTGATGTGTTCCATCATTACTTGTGATTTTGTCCCCTCACATATCTGCATGCTATTCTGTCTGCCTACCTGCCTTTCTGCCATTTTGTCTGTCTGTCTAATTGTCTGTCTGCCTGTCTGTCTGTTTGTCTTTCTTTCCGCCTGCCTGCCTACCTGTCTGTCTCTCTTCCTGTTTGTCTGTATGTCTGTCTGTCTGTCTTTCTGTCTTTCCGCCTTTCCGCCTGCCTGCCTGCATGTCTGTCTCTCTTCTTGTCTGTCTGTGTGTCTGTCTGTCTACAGAATATATTTTTACCTATCATTGTACGCTAATCTGTGCTATTAAATGCCAGACCTACTCCAGGACACACGTTCTATCTCGCCATACTGCCATATTCTGAGCGAGCCGCTCAAATTCGGAAAGGAGTTGATTCCTGCTATTGTAGCCTCTTGTCTTGGTGTTCTTGTTAATCTTTCTGTAGGCCGGCTTCTCTATATTTTACCCTTAGGTTCCTATTTTTGGGCAGGTTTTTAGTTTCCTGGTTGTCTCTTCTCATCATTACTTCCTGAAAAAAATTTTCTAATGTTCAGTAACGCTACTACAGCCATAAGGAAATCCTTTATTATGAAATAGAATCTCCCCCATCAAATGTTAACTTGAGCTCTCAGATGTTTGTCGACTCAAACAACTCACTTTATCTTCCCACTATTCTCTGTTAAAAGTGCGATACTCGTATTTAAACACGGCATTACACTGTACTCAACCCTTATAAGTGTAGATGTATTTCTTTGCTTATCCACGTTATTTATTTCCAAAATAACATATGTTCATGTTCAACTAGTCACAGTAGCGGGTCGTCCAGTGGTTAGAGTGGGGCGCCATTGACAAATGATCATTTGTGAACAGTTTTTCAGATCAAATTTTAGAGTTATCTGTCTTAAGTGTCTGGGTCATTACGATCTAGTTCTCTTCTCAGTCCACAGCAAACGTTTAAACTGTGATGACGATCGGTGAGGGGAGGGGTAACGTGGTGGGTTATCGTGTTTTAATGTAGGTTATAGTGTAACATTATCGATTACAGTGACACATGGTAAGTTACAGTGCTACAGTCTAGTGCTACATGACAGACAGACAAATAGAAGACAGATAGATAGATAGATAGATAGATAGATAGATAGATAGATAGATAGATAGATAGATAGATAGATAGATAGATAGATAGATAGATAGATAGATAGATAGATAGATAGATAGATAGATAGATAGATAGATAGATAGATAGATAGATAGATAGATAGATAGATAGATAGATAGATAGATAGATAGATAGATAGATAGATAGATAGATAGATAGATAGATAGATAGATAGATAGATAGATAGGGAATAATAATAATAGAAAATAAACGCTCATACGCTGTAGTGGTTGAGATGAGATGAAGCAAATCGGCCTGTTCCGGACCTATGGAACACACAAACAATAAATTACAAGAAAAGAGAAATCGCGAATCGCAGAGAGAGAGAGAGAGAGAGAGAGAGAGAGAATCATGCAGAGAATGAAATCATGACAGAATGAAATCATGGACAGAATGAAGTCATGGACAGTTTGAAATCATGGACAGAATGAAATCAAGGACAGAATGACATCAAGGACAGAATGAAATCATGGACAGAATGAAATCAAGGACAGAATGACATCAAGGACAGAATGAAGTCATGGACAGTTTGAAATCATGGACAGAATGAAATCAAGGACGGATGGACATCAAGGACAGAATGAAATCATGGACAGAATGACATCAAGGACAGAATGACATCAAGGACAGAATGAAATCATGGACAGAATGACATCAAGGACAGAATGAAATCATGGACATAATGAAATCATGGACAGAATGACATCAAGGACAGAATGAAGTCATGGACAGTTTGAAATCATGGACAGAATGAAATCAAGGACAGAATGACATCAAGGACAGAATGAAATCATGGACAGAATGACATCAAGGACAGAATGACATCAAGGACAGAATGAAATCATGGACAGAATGACATCAAGGACAGAATGACATCAAGGACAGAATGAAATCATGGACAGAATGAAATCATGGACAGAATGACATCAAGGACAGAATGAAATCATGGACAGAATGAAATCATGGACAGAATGAAATCATGGACAGAATGACATCAAGGACAGAATGAAATCATGGACAGAATGAAATCATGGACAGAATGAAATCATGGACAGAATGACATCAAGGACAGAATGACATCAAGGACAGAATGAAATCATGGACATAATGACATCAAGGACAGGATGACATCAACGACAGAATGAAATCATGGACAGAATGAAATCATGGACAGAATGACATCAAGTCAGAATGACATCAAGGACAGAATGAAATCATGGGATGACGACCACCAGTGGTATTGATACATAATGCTACGAAATGAAAATTGTGGAAATACATGTTCGCCCACGCCAAACGCATATGATAGGAAGAATAATAAAGGACAAACAGGGAACAATAATGAGGAACCAACTGCTTCATAATATAGTGACCTGACTGTAATAATTCAATGACAATTAGCGTAGTCACGCCAGGGGAGATAGTACAAAGTGTTCTGTACTTGTCTGTAGTGTAATTTTTGATCTGGTTAACGCGAGACCAACGTAAACTGTCTCTCTCGGGACGGGCAACCCTTTACAGTCGGATGCGTTCATTTTGTTGGTAAAATTATGGCATGGGCTGAGGACTAATTTATGTAGCTCTTCTGTATTGAGGTAATATACACAGTGGGAGATACTTGGATAGTGTAAGGAGAAGGAAAAGGGAAAGATAAAATTATACATATATTCTCCTGTATATTATATATATATATATATATACATACGCAAAAAAACACACTCATCTACATATATATATAGGTCTGTAAAAAGTATGGTCACTAACACCATATTCCCTATACGCCACTTGGCGTGACGGGGTTTCTTTCCTTTTTTTTTACTATATGTGTGTGTGTGTGTGTGTGTGGTGTGTGTGTGTGTGTATGTGTGTGTATGTGTGTGTGTGTGTACACACACGTTTTCAAGTGTAAAGTAAAAAGTAAAGAGCCTCGTCACACCAAGTGGCATATAGGAAATATGGTGTTAGTGACCATAATTTTTACAGACTTTCGGCACATGATTTTAGGGGTAATGTGGTCGGTATTACGCCCGTGCCGCTTTACACTCCCAGAAAAAATCCGGTACCCACTTAAGGCTGGGTGAACCTGGAAGCCGTCGATCAGGATCGAACCCGGCCTCTTGTCCTTTGTAGTCCAGTTCACTAACCACTGACCTATCGTTGCTCCATTTTTTCATATATATATATATATCATACATATTTATATATCATACATACATACATGCATACATACATACATACATACATGCATACATGCATACATACATACATGCATACATACATGCATACATACATACATACATACATACATACATACATACATGCATACATGCATACATACATACATACATACATGCATACATGCATACATACATGCATACATACATACATACATACATACATACATACATACATGCATACATACATACATACATGCATGCATACATGCATACATACATACATACATACATACATGCATACATACATGCATACATACATACATACATACAAACATACAAACATACAAACATACATACATACATACATACATGCATGCATACATACATACATGCATACATACACACATAGACACTTCGCTGTAGATAAAGTCGTTAATTTGATGTCTTAGTTTGTGACATTGGTAGCTAAGGACCTAACTTGTGCAAACGGATGACATTGGCAAGGATCATTTTGAATCTATGAAGTGGGCTCATTTTGTGTTTAACTCAAAAGCATACCAAAGAATTTTTTTTTTGGGACTCAATGAAGATATCCCGATGGAAGAATAAATTGTACTATTAGTCCCATAAATGATTCGCTTCCAGAGGTTTATGATGTAAACAAAGCAGTTTTGTCATTGCAAGTGAATAATGTCCACACCTATAATTGGTCAGGATTGGATAGCAGCAGCAGTTTTATAGCGAACACAGAAACATCACAGGATTGTGCTGTTCTGAAACAGCTATGCCATGCTACCCTAGAATTGCCTTTAATGGGATTACTGTGACCACAAACCACTCTCCATGGTGTGCCACGTATTTACACCCCTGAAAGAAATTCTGAATATAACAACATCATGTGCCGTCTGTGATATTAAAGAACACATACTAGGAGCCTCACTATGATTGATACAACTGTTGCACCAAGCACTTCATCAGAAAAGCCATATTATGGAATGTTCATCTGACATTGAATTTCTTCCTCTTTGTTTTTTTTCCCCTGGGGATTCCTAAAAAGGGCCTGTTGTGTAATACTCTCAGTTGGCTTCCGCAGTGTGTGGTCCAATCCAGCGCCATCGTCTTCGCTGTATCTTTTATCACTGGTATTTGACTGGTACATTTCCACTATTCTATGTTAGTGATTTTGTACGGCCATTTCCATCTATAATTCTGCGTAAGCATCCATTAATGAAAGTCTGTATCTTCATGATTGTCAATTTTGTTGTTCACGATGTTTCTATCTATCTATCTATTGACCTTTCAAGCCGTAGCCGGCCCATAGGGCGTAGACCAAGATACTCCTTCTCTTATCTAAAGTTTTATTCTAGCAGTTTTCAATCTTTTAAAGATATTTTATCAAATCTCGCCGTTTGTCTCTGTTCTGTGCAAGCAGCTCTATCTCATTGAGGGAGCCGAATCCTGCTGCTCTTGCCTCTCTCATGAATGTTCTTCTCAGTGTCTCTCTGGGTCTTCCTCTTTTCCTCTTACCTGTTGTTTCCCACATGAGGCCTGCTTTGCTATTCGGTTATTATCTCTTCTCATCACACGTCCCAACATCTGACCATCATCTTTTCTTTATTACTGAAGATATTAGTGGTTGATTGGCGATTTCTCTAATTTCCTCGTTTGTTTTGAATTCGTTCCACGCTATACCAAGTATTTTCTCTAGACATTTATTTTCAAATGCGTCCAACTTTGTTTCTATTCTCTTGTTGTTTTCCAGCTTTCACACGCATACGTAAGGGTTGATAGTACATTTGATTTGAATAGTCTAAGTTTTGTGTTTGTGCTGATGAGTTTGATTTCCACAACTTTTCAAGGCTTCTGAAAGACATTGCTGCTTACGCTAGCCTGATTCTAATTTTTTACGTGTATCCCCTTCTCGATCAATGTGATTTCCAAGATAGATAAAAATTCACAGCATATAATAGGACTGACTTAACATTTGAGTTGACAATTTTTATTTTTGTATTTAACCTAATTTCTTTGGACTTCCATATGTTTCCCAGTGCAACAAAAACTTCTCTGGCTTTTGAATCCTTATTTTGGGTTCATTTTCTGTTCCTCCCTCTTTATCTATATACCAGCCAGATGTATGTAAGATTGTACGTCTAGTAGAGGTATTTCTCCTAATTTTATTTGGTTATTGCCAACTGCATTAATTCTCATAATGGTGGTCTTATCTCTATTAATTTTCAGTCCTAGCTGTTGTGATCTCTCAAGTATGCTCATTTTATCCTGCATCTGTTGAAGGCTGTGTGATAGGAGAACTATGTCATCAGCAAAGTTTAAATCATCAAGTTGCTTGGTCAGTAACCACTGGATTCCATTTCTGTTGTTTTGAGTTATTTTAATATCCAATCTATGGCCAGTAGAAAGAGAAATGGAGACAGAAGGAATCCCAGCTTTTCGCCAGGTATCTTCGCATGTCTCTTTCCATATATCTTTTACCTGTTTCCAATGATCTTCTATATTTATTGTATTTTCTAGTTGTTGGAGGACTTGGTATTTGTTTGATATTGTGACTGCGAATTTATTTTTAATTCCTTGTTCATTAAGAAACTCTACATTGAAATACTTTCTACCCTTATTCATTGTAGTATATCTTTTTAGTTTAAGTTTGTCTATCAGAAGATGATGATCATAAGCTACATCTGCCCCTCTATATACTTTTACATCCTGTAAGGATGACTTAAACTTATTATTAATACATATGTGATCAATTTTATTTTCCGTTCTATGATCTGGTGACCCCATGTAGCTTTATGTTTTCTTTATGTTGGAATATTATTCCTCTCAGCTCTCATTTGATTAAAGGCACATAAATTCACAACTATCTCTCCATTTTCGTTTATATATCTAAGTCTATGTTTCCCCATAATCTCTTCGAAGCCCCTGTGTCTGATCCTACTTTAGCATTTAGATCTCCCATCAAGATTATAATATCAGCATACCTTAGATAATTAATATTATGACTTCCAATAGTTATATCAGGCATGCGCTTATGGATTTTAATCTCACTACACATATTAAACAAATCTAGTGATAGAACACAACCCTGCCTAACACAACAATTTATTTGTTGAAACATTCCCAAATGATTTCCAATTCGCTTTTTGTTGCCAGTACATGTTTCTTATTATTCTTAGAACTTTGCTATCAATGTTTATGCCTTATAAAATTGTGATTATTCTTGGTGCTTTACTTGTCAAATGCTTTTAGTATAATCTATGAAACATAGGTATAGACTTGTCGAATATGCCGGGGGGGGGGGGGGGGGGGGAGGGGACACGAGACGCAATACGTCGTTCAGCAACAGAGCTGGAAACTGTCGGCGAAACATAGCTAATGGTTAACACCAGGATCTATCTATCTATCTATCTATCTATCTATCTAACTATCTATCTATCTATCTATCTATCTATCTATCTATCTATCTATCTATCTATCTATCTATCTATCTATCTATCTATCTATCTATCTATCTATCTATCTATCTAATCTATCTATCTATCTATCTATCTATCTATCTATCTATCTATCTATCTATCTATCTATCTATCTATCTATCTATCTATCTATCTATATCTATCTATCTATCTATCTATCTATATATATATATATATATATATATATTATTTGTAAAGCAGGAGAGAAGGCTAAATGCATTCCATATGCGTTGTCCACGCCGTATTCTTGGTATCATCTGGAAGGATAAAGTGACAAACGTGGAGGTCATGACTCGCACAGGTCTCCCGAACATCTACACGCTGCTCAAACAACGTAGGTTACGCTGCCTTGGCCATGTACACAGTATGAAAGATGGCCGCATACCGAAAGATATACTCTACGGACAACTGGCATACGGTCAAAGAACTAGGGGCGCCCAAAACTCCGATTTGTAGATGTGTGTAAACGTGACATGAAGACTCTGAGCATAAACCCTGCAGCATGGGAAGACATAGCCGCAGACCGCAATCTCTGGAAAACACACTCTAAAGGTTCATCTCAAAGAAGAAGCAGACAGATCATGGAGAAAGAGATTACACGACGAAAAAAAAGAAAAGAAAAAATAGCATTTCTAGGGGCGCTGAAAAATCCATAGTCAACTATGACTGACGGAGGCTACTATATATATATATCTTTCGTTTGCCTGAAGTATTGTTTATATCTGCAATGTCGTTTCCTGTATAAATTTTACTGTCTTTTGTAAGTCATGCAATGATCCATATAGTTTTGTCTGTAATGTTGTATCTATGGGCCAATGGATTTTCCTCAGTCTACTATATTCAGTGCAATCTTGGAGTATGCGTTCAGCAGTCTGGGGCGCCTGTCCACATGTACACGTAGTTGAGGTGCCGATCTTGAATTGTGTATACATGTGACTATGTAGACGATTGTGTCCTGCCTTGAGTGTAACGATAACTTGTTCATATCTATTCATATTATGAAAGGCATCCTGATTTGGGACTTGTGGTCCTCTGATTGATTTTGTTATCTGTTTCTTATGATGGTATGTAAATGGTGCATCTGGTTGTTTATCCTCTGTGCCTAAAAGTAGTCGGTTTACTCGCCTCCTGGTCTGCATCGTAATTGTGAGAGTTTTTCCCAGTCACTTATGTATTGATATCACTAGTGTTATTTGGGTACTCTTGTATGCACATATCCCCCATTCTTTTCAGCATTATGTGCTGATTCATCTGTGTATACACGAGCTCAGATATCTTGTGGGTATCCTTCATCAAGGAAACTAAAGGTGATTGTGTTACGTTGTAAACTGTTATGTTCCTCCTTGCTCTCACTTCTATGTCCGTATTTATGTCGGTAATTCAGATTCTTCTGTCCCGATGTGGAAAGAGGGGAGGGGGGGGGGGGTGTTCTAGTATTGGCTGACAACTCTTGGCATGTCTGGTGTTTGTCTACAAATTTGCTTGGATTTCTGGATAAAAACTGCTTCTCTTAAGCTGCACCAATGTAAGATTTGGAATCTGTTCTTCATTGCATCTCTCGGCGAGCATGTTAATTATTCTGCTTGTATCAGCACCCTTGTGTCCCTCCGTTCTCTCAGTGCTGGTATCCTCCACAATTTCTCCATCTCCAATATTGGTGTTGATTTCATTGCTCCTGTGATAACCGCAAGTGCCTGGTTTTTTACTTTAGCCAGTTCTTGCAGCGTGGTGTTTGATGTTGAGTACCACACAAATGATCCATATTCTAAATGTAGGCGTATACTCTGTTGCTAAACTTGACTAAGTATTTTCCCACTCTCATCCATCTCGTTTCCTATACTCAACAATTCCGTACTGAAGTCGGATGTGTTGGGCCAAAGGCACAAATATAACAGTTCTACCGTAGCCCCACACCACAACGCATCTACGACCGCATAACGACTTTTACGGACAATGATGGAGACTATCTAGTCATTTTAGTCATTTAATCATTTAGTCATGGAGTGAACACAAGAGAGGTAGAACGAGAGAGAGAGAGAGAGAGAGGAGGAGTGTGACAAAATAATCTATATTGAGAGACAAGGGAAGAGAGAAAGGAGATGAAGAGAATGAAAGAAAGAAAGAACGAGAAAGAAAAATAACGAGACAATTTTTTTAATAGTAAGAGAAAGATATACATATGAACGAGATAAATACATACAGAGAAAAAGATAGAGATAAAAAGAATTTAAAAAAAACAATATACTCGATATATTGCCAGCTAAGAAAATTAAAGTCTGAGAGAGAAAATTGAAGAAGAAAGAGAACTAATAGAAAGAAAACATCTTAGAATCCTGGCTCATCCAGAAATGTGTTTGTTCTTAGACGGTGAGATCTTAATTGAATGTGGCCAAATAGCCGAGAAAAAGTGGTCAGACATGCTCCTGTCTTAGAACAGCCTACGGTTGTCGACATCGTTGCTCTATGTACGGCTTCATGTAACGTTCCGGATCGTTGCTCTATGTACGGCTTCATGTAACGTTCCGGATCGTTGCTCTATGTACGGCTTCATGTAACGTTCCGGATCGTTGCTCTACGTACGGCTTCATGTAACGTTCCGGATCGTTGCTCTATGTACGGCTTCATGTAACGTTCCGGATCGTTGCTCTATGTACGGCTTCATGTAACGTTCCGGACCTTTGCTCTATGTACGGCTTCATGTAACGTTCCGGATCGTTGCTCTATGTACGGCTTCATGTAACGTTCTGGATCGTTGCTCTATGTACGGCTTCATGTAACGTTCCGGATCGTTGCTCTACGTACGGCTTCATGTAACGTTCCGGACCGTTGCTCTATGTACGGCTTCATGTAACGTTCCGGATCGTTGCTCTATGTACGGCTTCATGTAACGTTCCGGATCGTTGCTCTACGTACGGCTTCATGTAACGTTCTGGATCGTTGCTCTATGTACGGCTTCATGTAACGTTCCGGATCGTTGCTCTATGTACGGCTTCATGCAACGTTCCGGACCGTTGCTCTACGTACGGCTTCATGTAACGTTCTGGATCGTTGCTCTATGTACGGCTTCATGTAACGTTCCAGATCGTTGCTCTATGTACGGCTTCATGTAACGTTCCTGATCGTTGCTCTATGTACGGCTTCATGTAACGTTCCGGATCGTTGCTCTACGTACGGCTTCATGTAACGTTCCGGACCGTTGCTCTATGTACGGCTTCATGTAACGTTCCGGACCGTTGCTCTATGTACGGCTTCATGTAACGTTCCGGACCGTTGCTCTATGTACGGCTTCATGTAACGTTCCGGACCGTTGCTCTATGTACGGCTTCATGTAACGTTCCAGATCGTTGCTCTATGTACGGCTTCATGTAACGTTCCAGACCGTTGCTCTATGTACGGCTTCATGTAACGTTCCAGATCGTTGCTCTATGTACGGCTTCATGTAACGTTCCAGATCGTTGCTCTATGTACGGCTTCATGTAACGTTCCAGATCGTTGCTCTATGTACGGCTTCATGTAACGTTCCAGACCGTTGCTCTATGTACGGCTTCATGTAACGTTCCAGATCGTTGCTCTATGTACGGCTTCATGTAACGTTCCAGATCGTTGCTCTATGTACGGCTTCATGTAACGTTCCAGATCGTTGCTCTATGTACGGCTTCATGTAACGTTCCAGATCGTTGCTCTATGTACGGCTTCATGTAACGTTCCGGACCGTTGCTCTATGTACGGCTTCATGTAACGTTCCGGACCGTTGCTCTATGTACGGCTTCATGTAACGTTCCGGATCGTTGCTCTATGTACGGCTTCATGTAACGTTCCGGACCGTTGCTCTATGTACGGCTTCATGTAACGTTCCGGACCGTTGCTCTATGTACGGCTTCATGTAACGTTCCGGATCGTTGCTCTATGTACGGCTTCATGTAACGTTCCGGACCGTTGCTCTATGGACGGCTTTCATGTAACGTTCCAGATCGTTGCTCTATGTACGGCTTCATGTAACGTTCCGGACCGTTGCTCTACGTACGGCTTCATGTAACGTTCCGGTAGTCAGGACGTCACCTGCTAGTTGTGAACTCACAAACTAAAACTGAGTCGTCGACTGGACAGAACATTTGTTTGGTTCTGACGGCTTGCACGAATAGTTTGCTTGAACTAGAAGATAAGAGTGAACAATTGAAGTGAATTTGAAACGTGTATTTAGATCTTTGAAATAGGAGTCAATTTTATCATCAGAATCGCCTCCCTTTCCCTTCCCCCGAGCATGTGATTTTACCCCTTATCCTTTTGATAGTCCATGTAAAAAAAACATACAATTGTATCTAGCAGCTAAATTAGAAGAGACAAACAATGACGTTTCGGCAAAAGCTTTCATCGGGTATAAAACACAAATATGCAAATATCAATCAACACTGAAGGCAAATACTATTCTAAAATAAACAAAAGAAATATAAACACGAAACACTGATCTTAAAAATGGCGGAAAAACTATGGTCAGGATTTACCTAGATGTTTAATAGACAATAAGGCAGGTCCGATATTATTGGACCAAGAGGAACCAAACAGTGAACAATTAGAAAGGGCACCTCATGAGAATGGATGAAGGGAGATGTTCTATAGTATATGGTGAAGGAGAGAAACGGGGGAAAAGAGAGAGAAGACAAGACATGAGTGGCTATGGGAAATAAGAACTTGACAGGTAATGAAGATAACGCAGGGAGGAATAAATATAGAATATTCTAAAAATAAGAGTATAGACCAGTGATTAAATAAAATAGTAAAG
Source organism: Megaustenia siamemsis (assembly GCA_032433765.1). Taxonomy (NCBI): domain Eukaryota; kingdom Metazoa; phylum Mollusca; class Gastropoda; order Stylommatophora; family Ariophantidae; genus Megaustenia; species Megaustenia siamemsis. Next base: position 42,614,612 of record JAVIAB010000106.1, on the reverse strand, counting down.
AGGGTTTAAACCTCTCGGATGGAGAGTCCCAAAACGGGATATGAGTCACTTCTCCAAAGCGAACAGACTGTGTGAATCAGATGAACAAGCGACGATGGCAGTAACCCTAAAGTCCTCAGAGATATGATGGCCTGACGATGGCGACAGTCTATGGTGGGGATGCAATCCTGATTGGTGATAACTACTAAGCCTCAACATGCTGCTGCAATCTAAGCCAGAAAGTTCACGAATCGTCCACAGTGAATATATTATCAGACCATGCTACCACGTGCGTTGGTTGAAACTGTAGTCGGCACGAAACTTTTTGATCACATCTATTGTCCAAATCAAGTCACAACTACGTGTCTTCGCAATATCTTACTCGACAGGCTGCTCTTTTCATTGTGAACCATACATGATTTGGTGTTTCTATATGTAGCTTATTTGTTGCAAGTCATACATGATTTGGTGTTTCTAGATGTAGCATATTTGTCCCAAGTCATACATGATTTGGTGTTTCAATATGTAGCTTATTTGTTCCAAGTCATACATGATTTGGTGTTTCTATATGTAGCTTATTTGTTCCAAGTCATACATGATTTAGTGCTTCAAGATGTAGCTAATGTGTTGCAAGTCATACATGATTTGGTACTTCAAGATGTAGCTTATGTGTTGCAAGCCATACATGATTTGGTACTTCGAGGTGTAGCTTATGTGTTGCATGCCATACATGATTTGTGTTTTTGAAAGCAAGTTTATATGTTGCAAGCCATACATGATTTGGTACATCAAGATGTAGCTTATATGTTGCAAGCCATACATGATTTGGTACATCAAGATGTAGCTTATATGTTGCAAGCCATACATGATTTGGTACATCAAGATGTAGCTTATATGTTGCAAGCCATTCATGCTTTGGTACTTCAAGATGTAGCTTATGTGTTGCAAGCCATTTATGATTTCAGATCGTTAGATGTAATTTAAGTACAATACCGAACGGTCACGTGACATATGTACATACACACCCAGCCTCGATTAATTTGGCTGAACTTGAAGAAAAGGACAATGATTTGACTTGGGAATAAGATCGAATAATTTCATTTGATGATGATAAGATCGAATGATTGGATTAAGCTTGAGGTAAAAAAAATAGTTTGAATTAGCCAAGGAGAATAGGACAAGCTATTTAATAGAACGTGAATACAAAGACGTTTAGCTGAAGATTTTCTGTTTCAGGCGAATGGCTGCTGTTAGAAGATCTCTCCTGTTCCCATCAAAAATGTGATTTCCAGATCCCGTGAACACAAAGATGTTTCCCTGATAGTGCAAGGCGAGCTTGTGTTGACGCCATTCATAAATGTGACGTTCTTTGAGGGCACACGCACCATAAGTAAAGGCGTCACATGTTCCGTTAAATACCATCTTTCCTTCAATGTCTACCGGGTAACAATAATTCGTTGTCAATTGATCTTATTAGTACCTTCACAAGAGTGTTTATTATGAGCATATATGCCACCGACATTCACAAGAGTGTTTATTATGAGCATATATGCCACCGACATTCACAAGAGTGTTTATTATGAGCATATATGCCACCGACATTCACAAGGGTATTTATTGTGTATGATTCGTTGATCTATTGCCGCGAATGTTTCCCTATATAGCAATACTCATTTATTATTATTTGTCTCCAGTCTAAACCACTGGGAACTACCTTTCGTGTGGTTTCGTCCTATCACTGTTTGTACTCAACGCACGTATTCGGCTCCACCCTATCCGGGAGATACTTGTCTGAACAGGAAAATACAGATACACAATTTATTCCCGAGTTGTGATCGTAACCCTATGGTATGAGTAGGCCTGCGTGAAACACATCGCCAATGATAGCTAATTGTATTAGATAGCTGCGCTGGCCGTGTGCTCTAGCGTCTGGTTCTTGTGGCAAGGCGCTGTGTCAAGGAGTACGGGTTCGATCCTACTTCGGACCATATATTGTTCTTTGTTTTTTTTCTGTTGTTAACTATTTGTGATTTTGTTTGTTCCGAGTGTTGTAAACATCCTCCTCTGAAACGATTCGCATATTTATTATTAGCAGACTTCCACGTACCTTAACACTAGCGTTCATAATGAACAGGCCCCCACAAGAGATCGACAAGAGCGTGTACTAACAGATGCCCAATGTACATCGTACAATGTATCTTCTAAGCTAAAACATCTCGTTCTTTCAATAATTCTACAAAACCTGAGTCACCTGTCAAGGCTGCTTCCGTTTGATGACAGCCACTTTGGAATTTGTCGATTAATCACTGAGCTTGTTCTTTTTATTTCTTGTGATACTTCTCCTGTAATTAGCATTTTGTTTCAAATTTTGTCATGAAATGAAAGCTTGTTAGTTCTTGACATGTCAGTTGTCATCATTTAAAATGTTACACCATTTTCTTTTATCCTGAGTAATAATCATGTGACGTCACTCTGTTCAGAAAGTCCACAAGAATGTTCGCTTCGACGTCACTTCAACTGGTCTGGCCTTCGTGCGCTACAGATGTTTCCCAACTGCTGCCTCGTTATGCCATGATATGGCTTACACTCGTTTCATTATGTTTATCTATGTTCTTCATTTAAAATGAATTGTCTTCTTCAAGTAGTCTAGAACTGCTAGTTCAGCTTCTTTATTTGCAACTTCTCGACTCGGATTCTCTCTCTCTCTCTCTCTCTCTCTCTCTGTCTGTCTGCGATCAAGACTCAATCAGAGTAGGATTCCAGACCCTCTCATGAAGTCAGCTGTCTGTTTAAGCGAATCGATTGCCCCATATAGTTTCTCCTCCAGGGAGGTGGGCGTGGACCACATTGCTCTTCTCAGGTCTGTGTACTGGGGCAATCCTGTAGAACATGTTTTGTTGTCATATTGTCCAGTGTACAGTGGCATAGTGGGTACAAATAAACCAGTATATAACCACTGGGAACTACTATTCGTGCTGTTTCGTCCAATAAATGTTTGTCTACAACACAAGTATTCAGCCCTACTGGGAGATACTTGCATTAATAGGAAAGTACAAATATACAATTTATTTCTGGTCTGTGATCGTTACCCTATGCTATAGTCATTGAGATCGCCTTTCGTGGAAGACACTACTGCAATAGCCAATTTTTTTAGTTGGCTGCGTGGCAGTGTACCAAGCGTTCGGCTTCTCGTGGCAAGGCGCGGTGCCACTGAGTACGGGTTCGATCCCACTTCGGACCATATATTGTTCTTCGTTTTTTTCTATTGTTGTTTGTCTGTCAATTTTTCCGAGTGCTAACACATACTTCTGTGTTCTATTATTCCCTACAGTGGCATAGGCTGGTTGTACCTATTTTAAATTTGGTGAACATGTGATTTCTCATTCTATTGTGGCCAGTGCGTAGGCGAAGTATGATGACTTGATCCCTCCTTGATAGTTGGTGGTATCCGTCACTCTCGTTATGCTTTGGGTGTTTCTCGTTTCCATTTTTCGTGATACTGACCTTTGAGGATGGATTTGGCTTCATCATAACTGACCGGATGGTTCTCTTGTGGTAATCTCCCTCCTCTGTAGCTAATTTTTTCCGCGTTCATTCCGTGTATATTACAGTGTGAAGGTATCCAGTGAATGACGACTCTCTGGAAGTTATTGCATAGTTGGTCCAGGGTTGTTCTCAAGTCATCTATTTCATTGTTCCTGGGTTTTTTTAGAGCTGTTAGTACTGACAGTGCATCAGTCAGAATCACCAATTTATTGTGCATGTTATTTTGTGTTAAATAGCCAGTTTTGCAGCATCTCTGAGGACCTCAGTTTCTGCTTTAAAGTTGTTTGAGAATTTCCCAGTAGCTATTGACTTGGTGATCTCTCCTGGTTATTCGGCATCAAGAACACACCTCCCCCTTCATTTCTGGTGGCATTTGTAGCAGAGCCATCTGTGTATATGTGAGTCTGTTGGTAGTTATCGCTTATGTGTTTTTCTGCTACGTGTTTTCTTTCTGTGTCTGATTGGGTGCCTTTTTTTATGATTCCTATTATATCTTTCTTAAGTTCCAGTATTTTGTGTTTCCCATGAGTAGACATATCAGATTGGCCCAAGGGTTTCGTTATTATTTGGACAGCACTGGGTCTCTAGTTGCCAGTTCATTGGAGAATGCAGTGAAGTTGCTCCTCTTTAGTCATACTATTCCGTAACCAGTTATTCTTTGGTGCATGGGGTGGCTAAGGAGCCTTCTATATTTCTCCACTTGTTGCAATACTTTAGTGACCCGTCTGTCATCTAAGGGTTGTAAACCTGTTACTGTTTCTAGAGTCTTGATAGGTGTAGATTTCATAGCACCAGTGATGATACGGGCAGCTTGGTTCTGTGTTCTGCTAATTTTGCTAAGGTGTGATTTGGAAAGCCATAGCCCAGGTTGTGACTCCATACTCAAGGACTGGTCGTACTCTTTCCTACGTATAGTCGTTTCAAGATATTGCTGTCTGCTCCCCAGTCTGTTCATGCCAATTTCTTCATAATATTAGTTCGTTTTCTGGCTCTTTTGCTTGCTCTGTCTACCTGATTTTTCCAAGTCATTCTGCGATTCATGGTGACGCCAAGATATGTTGGGTTTTGGTCAATAGGAAGTGTATGGTCTTTTTATCTTCAAGTTTGCAGAGAGTGTGTTTCTTGATAGGCTGAAAATTGTATATGTAGTTTTTTTTTCCGTTAATTGGTAATAACCAGGTGTTCGTCCATTTTCAAGTTCTCCTAGGGCATCTTGCATCCTGGATCCAGCCACCGACATACTTTCCTCGCGAGCCCATAACGCCAGATCATCTGCGTATATTGCTGAGTGTATTCTGGGTGGAATGTCCATTACGATGTCATTTACGAAAATTAAAAAGAGTGTTGGGAACAAGACTCCGCCTTGTGGGACAACCTTGTTCGATTGTGACCTTCTTACTTAGTTGACCTTGTACTTGTACTCTGACCGTTCTAGCCTGAAGGTATTGAGAGACCCAATTGAATAAACGACCTTGGACTGACGGCAACATTTCGCCAGACTCCTATTCAGTGAAACTAGCTCCATTGACTTCACCCGCTTTTGCTTGTCATTGTCTGCCTTTCTAAGAGACATTAGCCTATTTTGTTTACAATATTTAACAGATGAGAGCTGCTTTGCTTGCTGTCCATTACTTTCAGCGGACCTGATACTTTACCGTCAACTTTAGTTCCTGTTGGTTGTTGTTGACCATCTAGAGTTGGCCATCTTTCTCAAACTGAGTCCTGCTTTCAGTCATGCGCATTTTCCAGCAAGCTCTGTCTCCAGCAAGCTCTTTCACGTCAGGTTTACATACATCTTTATTATGTAGAAGAGGTCTTCCCCATTGTGACTAAGACTATCTCTTCACATAGGACGTTTATCCTGCACAATGTTCATGGACTGAACAAAGTGGAAGCACTTTCCTGTTGCACTACAAGCATCACGAGGCGTGTCAGTCACTGACGACTTTGTCGATCAATGAACAAAGATCAGATGAAGAATCTTCAGGATTACATATTTGTACTTGTTTGATGTTTTGAATTCATCCTCGTTCGATGATCTCGTACATTTGCAATGATCTCATTACTGCACATGACATGGTGGCTTTTCCCACCGTTGTCTGTTGTCTCATAAACCCTCAAACTTGACCTTCGAAAGCTTATCCTGTCAGCTTTTCATTATCTCACGGAACATTTTCTCAAGGATAATATCGATTATTCATAGCTCTCAACTATCCACTTCTCTAGGATAATATCGATTATTCATAGCTCTCAACTATCCACTTCTCTAGGATAATATCGATTATTCATAGCTCTCAACTATCCACTTCTCTAGGATAATATCGATTATTCATTGCTCTCAACTATCCACTTCTCTAGGATAATATCGACTATTCATAGCTCTCAACTATCCAATTCTCTAGGATAATATCGACTATTCATAGCTCTCAACTATCCACTTCTCTAGGATAATATCGACTATTCATAGCTCTCAACTATCCACTTCTCTAGGATAAATATAGATTATTCATAGCTCTCAACTATCCACTTCTCTAGGATAATTCGATTATTCATTGCTCTCAACTATCCACTTCTCTAGGATAATATCGATTATTCATGGCGCTCAACTATCCACTTCTCTAGGATAATATCGATTATTCATAGCTCTCAACTATCCACTTCTCTAGGATAATACCGATTATTCATAGCTCTCAACTATCCACTTCTCTATGATAATATCGATTATTCATAGCTCTCAACTATCCACTTCTCTAGGATAATATCGATTATTTATAGCTCTCAACTATCCACTTCTCTAGGATAATATCGATTATTCATAGCTCTCAACTATCCACTTCTCTAGGATAATATCGATTATTCATAGCTCTCAACTATCCACTTCTCTAGGATAATATCGATTATTCATAGCTCTCAACTATCCACTTCTCTAGGATGAGACAATGTACTGTTATACAGAAAAAAACATCTTCACTAAGAGGCCTCCGTTATATTTATAATATAATAAGGACACTATATTTAATCGCGAAAAATCATGACAGCTATTGCAGACCTAAAAGGTTGATAACATGATATGAAGTGTGTGTGTAGTGTGTGTAGTGTGATCTGTGTAACACTCCGTCATTGATGTCCAACTCAGCCGCAGCGTCCTCGATAGTTGTGCCCGTGTCTAGGAAGTCAAGGACCTTCACCTTGCGACCATCATCTACATGGGACGAGCTGCAGCTCCTTGGTTCATCATGAACGAGGCTGTGATCGGTTTGAATGTTTTTTTTCCAGCGCTTCTCGGTGTCACAGGACCGCATCTTTACAAGCAGCGATCATTCATCTATCTATCTATAACTGCTTCACAGATGTTTTTCTGTACGTACACAATTTAATTAACCACCGAACCTCTATTTTGTCCATTTTCACTTTGAGACTTAGACACGTACAACCCAAGGACGTACATGAGATGTTCGCTTACAGAAGGAGAAGAAGATTAAGTGTTTACCGAGCGAAGACAGAAAGAAGAGGCAGAAGAAGATTAAGTTTTTACCGAGCGAAGACAGAAAGAAGAGGCAGAAGCAAGAGTAAGTGTTTACCGAGTGAAGACAAAAAGAAGAGGCAGGAGAAGATTAAGTGTTTACCGAGCGAAGACAGAAAGAAGAGGAAGATGAAGAATAAGTGTTTACCGAGCGAAGACAGAAAAAGAGGAAGAGGAAGATTAAGTGTTTACCGAGCGAAGACAGAAAAAAGAGGAAGAGGAAGATTAAGTGTTTACCGAGCGAAGACAGAAAGAAGAGGAAGATGAAGAATAAGTGTTTACCGAGCGAAGACAGAAAAAAAGAGGAAGAGGAAGATTAAGTGTTTACCGAGCGAAGACAGAAAAAAGAGGAAAAAGAAGAAATTCATGTTGCTGCTGTCCGGGTATTGGACGACAGGAGACGGTATGACTTAAAAGGTATGATTACAGCACTCGAAAAAAAAATCCACAAATAATAATTATAATTTATGATTTATTTGCGAGTGCTGTAATCATACATTCTTCTGTGAAATTATTGGACGGTAGACATGAAAGAACTCCAGCAGCTAAAACAAAAAGAACGAGTAAAAGAGGTAGCAATTGTCAATGAAGTAGCAAGAAGATCTGGCTTCAAACGGGAGAAGATGGTGAAGGACTGGTTGACGGGTTAGTAAGAAATATAATCGATGAATTCGTAGAGAACCTGGCGCTTAACTTGTTAAGTCGGAATTATTCTGGAAGTTTATAGAAAACATAGGTAGCTAGAGGTTACATCATTTCCTTATTCACAGAAAACTCTATTTCTCTGCAAACAAATTAAAAATAATTATTTTATTAACTGTTTACTGTTTGTTACAAAATATTTAATGTAAAAATGTTGACTTTATCAAAAAGGTTCTCACTCAGGAGTTGATGAAACATCAAAGACTTCCATAATTCCAACAAACACAAGATTAGTGACGCCCTAACCCGTTCTTCATATCAGATCTTACCTCTCATTTCTGCTAGCCTCCAAATTAGGGGGTCGGTGTGTGACTAGTCCAGTGAACAAATCTATAGAAGAAAGCTCGCTTCGAAATCCTTGCCAACGTCTCAACGGTTCGGCAGTGAATTGAGCGCGGAGTGGGAGACAGTTCCCACTAGGCGAGTTTGAAGGGGTATGACGCGGCTACTGTAGGCTGGAGCTCTTAGGCAAACATCGACATCTATCTATCTATCTATCTATCTATCTATCTATCTATCTATCTATCTATCTATCTATCTATCTATCTATCTATCTATCTATCTATCTATCTATCTATCTATCTATCTATCTATCTATCTATCTATCTATCTATCTATCTATCTATCTATCTATCTATCTATCTATCTATCTATCTATCTATCTATCCATGTGTCTGTCTGTCTTTCTGTCTATATATCCATCTATTACCAGTTCATACATATTAATCACACATCTGGCAATGTCTGTCTGTCTCGGTCAGTCATATATGTCTATATATATGTCTGTCAATATCTGTTTTTCTGTATGTTGGTCAGTTTCTATCATTTCAGCTAGTCGCTCTCTGTTTGTTGGTCCGTTGTCGTCTGTTAATGAGGCACTTTCTTTCTGTCTTTCAGTCCTCTTATGTCCGCCTCTCAGTCTATGTCTATCTGACTGTCCATCCTGTTTGATTGTAAGTCAGTTTCTATATGATTGTCAGTCTCACCTTGTGGAGTGGTGGCCTTCTAGGCCAGTGTATCTTTCTACCACCTTTTTCTATTCATCTCTCAGCCTGTCTGTTGATGAGATTCTGTTCATTTACTTGTTTCACCGCTTCCTGATATTGATCTGTCTATTTACTTGTTTCACCGCTTCCTGCTATTGATCTGTCTATTTACTTGTTTCACCACTTGCCTGCTATTGATCAGTCTATTTACTTGTTTCACTATTCCCTGATATTGATCTGTCTATTTACTTGTTTCACAACCTGCCTGATATTGGTCTGTCTATTTACTTGTTTCACCGCTTCCCTGCTATTGATCTGTCTATTTACTTGTTTCACAACCTGCCTGGTATTGGTCTGTCTATTTACTTGTTTCACTGCTTCCAGCTATTGATCTGTCTATTTACTTGCTTCACCACGTGCCTGCTAGTGATCTGTCTATTTACTTGTTTCACCACTTGCCTGCTAGTGATCCGTCTATTTACTTGTTTCACCATTTGCCTGCTATTGATCTGTCTATTTACTTGTTTCACCACTTGCCTGCTAGTGATCCGTCTATTTACTTGTTTCACCACTTGCCTGCTAGTGATCTGTCTATTTACTTGCTTCACCACTTGCCTGCTAGTGATCTGTCTATTTACTTGTTTCACCACTTGCCTGCTAGTGATCCGTCTATTTACTTGTTTCACCACTTGCCTGCTAGTGATCTGTCTATTTACTTGTTTCACCACTTGCCTGCTAGTGATCTGTATATTTACTTGCTTCACCACTTGCCTGCTAGTGATCTGTCTATTTACTTGCTTCACCACTTGCCTGCTAGTGATCTGTCTATTTACTTGTTTCACCACTTGCCTGCTAGTGATCTGTCTATTTACTTGCTTCACCACTTGCCTGCTAGTGATCTGTCTATTTACTTGTTTCACCACTTGCCTGCTAGTGATCTGTCTATTTACTTCTTTCACCACTTGCCTGCTATTGATCTGTCTATTTACTTGCTTCACCACTTGCCTGCTAGTGATCTGTCTATTTACTTGCTTCACCACTTGCCTGCTAGTGATCTGTCTATTTACTTGTTTCACCACTTGCCTGCTAGTGATCTGTCTATTTACTGTTTCACCACTTGCCTGCTAGTGATCCGTCTATTTACTTGTTTCACCATTTGCCTGCTAGTGATCTGTCTATTTACTTGTTTCACCACTTGCCTGCTATTGATCTGTCTATTTACTTGTTTCACCATTTGCCTGCTATTGATCTGTCTATTACTTGTTTCACCACTTGCCTGCTATTGATCTGTCTATTTACTTGCTTCACCACTTGCCTGCTAGTGATCTGTCTATTTACTTGTTTCACCACTTGCCTGCTAGTGATCTGTCTATTTACTTGTTTCACCACTTGCCTGCTATTGATCTGTCTATTTACTTGCTTCACCACTTGCCTGCTAGTGATCTGTCTATTTACTTGCTTCACCACTTGCCTGCTAGTGATCTGTCTATTTACTGTTTCACCACTTGCCTGCTAGTGATCTGTCTATTTACTTGTTTCACCACTTGCCTGCTAGTGATCCGTCTATTTACTTGTTTCACCATTTGCTGCTAGTGATCTGTCTATTTACTTTTTTTCACCACTTGCCTGCTATTGATCTGTCTATTTACTTGTTTCACCATTTGCCTGCTATTGATCTGTCTATTTACTTGTTTCACCACTTGCCTGCTATTGATCTGTCTATTTACTTGTTTCACCACTTGCCTGCTATTGATCTGTCTATTTACTTGTTTCACCATTTGCCTGCTAGTGATCTGTCTATTTACTTGTTTCACCACTTGCCTGCTATTGATCTGTCTATTTACTTGTTTCACCACTTGCCTGCTAGTGATCTGTCTATTTACTTGTTTCACCACTTGCCTGCTATTGATCTGTCTATTTACTTGTTTCACCACTTGCCTGCTATTGATCTGTCTATTTACTTGTTTCACCATTTGCCTGCTATTGATCTGTCTATTTACTTGTTTCACCACTTGCCTGCTATTGATCTGTCTATTTACTTGTTTCACCATTTGCCTGCTAGTGATCTGTCTATTTACTTGTTTCACCACTTGCCTGCTATTGATCTGTATATTTACTTGTTTCACCACTTGCCTGCTAGTGATCCGTCTATTTACTTGTTTCACCATTTGCCTGCTATTGATCTGTCTATTTACTTGTTTCACCATTTGCCTGCTATTGATCTGTCTATTTACTTGTTTCACCATTTGCCTGCTATTGATCTGTCTATTTACTTGTTTCACCATTTGCCTGCTATTGATCTGTCTATTTACTTGTTTCACCACTTGCCTGCTATTGATCTGTCTATTTACTTGTTTCACCATTTGCCTGCTATTGTTCTGTCTATTTACTTGTTTCACCACTTGCCTGCTATTGATCTGTCTATTACTTGTTTCACCACTTGCCTGCTATTGATCTGTCTATTTACTTGTTTCACCACTTGCCTGCTATTGATCTGTCTATTTACTTGTTTCACCACTTGCTTGCTAGTGATCGATAGTTGAAAGGTCCTGGTAAGCAGCAGGGCATGGTTATACGTGGATCTGTTGTTTCTGAAAATGACCCATGAAAGCACGTGCCATATGTTGACGAACATTGTCTTATTGCAATATCTTGTATTTTGGAGAAAGTGCAGCAACTCTTGTCAAACTCACGTGGACATGACTACTCGAGTTTATTACGTTCCATGAGAACACACACACATCAGTAAACTAATCTTCCTCATTTCAGAGCCTATAAAACTATTCTATTGATATCCATACACTATCATGGGGTTGGGGGGGTGCTGTACGAACGCTATAAAACAAGTGAAGTGCTCCGTCACACTAAGTAGCGTACAGGGAATATAGGGTTCATCATCATGTGACATACCGGTTGGCGTAGGCGATCATGTCCTTCCACAGTTATCTATCCATCGTGCATCATATCAATTCTGTTGAATTTGTATGCCATGATACCAAACTATCTAGTATCTTCTCTCTATGTTGTCCGCGATCTCCCTTTTCCTGCATTTTGCCAGTTGTAACCAAGTATTTCAACTTTCCTCTTCTCCTGATGTGCCAGAAAAATGTTGATTGTTTATTTCGTATTTTTTTAGGAGCTCCCTTTTTGTGTTGGCCTTTTTGAGAACTTCCTCATTTGTCTTTTTTAACTGTCCTGGGAATTTTCAAAATTCTTCTGAGAAATACAATCTCTGCGACCTCTATTTGTCTTTTCATTTGTCTGTCTACTGTCCATAATTCGCTTTCATGGGTCAGAATTGGTTCTATATAGCACTGATGAACTCTCTTTCTTACTTCTATTGACATAGACTTATTGCATAAGACGTTTTTCATTTTCTGAAATGCTATTTTGGCCTGAGCTATTCTGCTTCTTATTTCTGTTGTGAATCCTTCACCTGACATTATTATTGTGTCCAAATATTTGTGACGTTTTGCACTTGTTTCAGATTTGTCCTGTTTATTTTTATGCTGCGTGCTGGTTTCTTCGATATGACCATTACTTCTGTTTTTTTTTTATTATTCAGACTGAGACCTGTCTTGTTTCTTTCTTTAACTATTATCTCTATCATTTCTTGTAGTTCATTCTCTGTCTGTAGTGTTAAAGACCATATTTTTACAGACCGTCGGTACCAAATTTTTTAGGTAATGTTTTCAGTATTACGTCCGTGCCGCTTCAATTTTCTAGGGAAAAATTCAGCTACACATTTAAGGCTGGGTGAACCTGGAAGCCTTCGATCAGGATTGAACACGAACTCTTGTCATTCGTAGTCCAGTTGGCTAACCACTGAGCTATCGTAACTCCCGTGAAAGAGCAATATACTCCACCACATGCAAGCCCTTCATTATTGCCGTGAGCATTCCTTCAACAGGGGACATCTTACGTCCCTTCATCTCTACGCCCCTACATCTCTACGCCCCTACATCTCTACGCCCCTACATCTCTACGCCCCTACATCTCTACGCCCCTACATCTCTACGCCCCTACATCTCTACGCCCCTACATCTCTACGCCCCTACATCTCTACGTCCTTACATCTCTACGCCCCTACATCTCTACGTCCTTACATCTCTACGCCCCTACATCTCTACGTCCTTACATCTCTACGCCCCTACATCTCTATTGTCCCTACATCTCTACGCCCCTACATCTCTACGCCCCTACATCTCTACGCCCCTACATCTCTACGTCCCTACATCTCTACGCCCCTACATCTCTACGTCCCTACATCTCTACGTGTGCTGTATCGTCAGCTTCTCATTGACTATGACGTGATCCTCCATCTCCAACTTATGACACTACCTCTTGTTTTACTGTTTCCCTGTAGCAGACATTGGTCAGTAATTGAAGCCTCCACACCAACGAGTATCACTGTTTTACTGTTTCCCTGTAGCAGACATTGGTCAGTAATTGAAGCCTCCACACCAACGAGTATCACTGTTTTACTGTTTCCCTGTAGCAGACATTGGTCAGTAATTGAAGCCTCCACACCAACGAGTATCACTGTTTTACTGTTTCCCTGTAGCAGACATTGGTCAGTAATTGAAGCCTCCACACCAAACAACGACTATCACTGTTTTACTGTTTCCCTGTAGCAGACATTGGTCAGTAATTGAAGCCTCCACACCAAACAACGACTATCACTGTTTTTACTGTTTCCCTGTAGCAGACATTGGTCAGTGTTTGAAGCCTCCACACCATATAACGACTATCACTGTTTTACTGTTTCCCTGTAGCAGACATTGGTCAGTGTTTGAAGCCTCCACACCATATAACGATTATCACTGTTTTACTGTTTCCCTGTAGCAGAAATTGGTCAGTAATTAAAGCATCTACACCAAACAACGACTATCACTGTTTTACTGTTTCCCTGTAGCAACGTTTCAAATACTTGGGCACAATAATAACATCAGATGGGAGATGCACCACAGAAATAAAAAGCAGAATAGCTCAGGCCAAAATAGTATTTCAGAAGATGAAAAATATCGTATGCAACAAATCTATGTCAATAAAAATGAGAAAGAGAGTTCATCGGTGCTATATAGAACCAATTCTGACCTATGGAAGCGAATCATGGACAGTAGACAAACAAATGAAAAGACGATTAGAGGCCACAGAGATGGGATTTCTCAGAAGAATGTTGAAAGTTCCCTGGACAGCTAAAAAGACCAATCAGGAAGTTCTCAAAGAGACCAACACAAAAAGATAGCTACTGAAAAACATAAGAAAGAAACAATCAACATTTTTCGGGCACATCATGCGAAGAGGAAAGTTGGAATACTTGGTTACAACTGGCAAAAATAAAAGGAAAGAGAGATCTCGGGCAACAAAGAGAGAAAATACTGGATAGCTTGGTGTCATGGCATGGAACACAGTCAACAACAGAACTGAAACGATGCACTGTAGATAGAAGATTGTGGAGGGACATGATCACCTACGCCAACCGGTATGACACATGATGATGATGATGATGATGATGTAGCAGACATTGGTCAGTGTTTGAAGCCTCCACACCAAACAACAACTATCACTGATTTGCAAACAGAATCTTGACTCATCAGAGACCATTATGGGTCTTCATTGATTATAAGACCACGAGCTGGCTGGTCCGGTGCGGTCCAAGCGCGTTTGTTTACGACAAGCTGACAGTACCCGTCTATCGGCAGGTCTGTGAGGTCATACATTTGCTTTTCTGATCCTGTGACATGGAATTCTAAGTGACACACATCATAAACCTGTAGTGTTACTGTCAGTTATGTTGCATCAGTTAACCTGTTATGTTGCATCAGTTAACCTGTTATGTTGCATCAGTTAACCTGTTATGTTGCATCGATTAACCTGTTATGTTGATGCCCTAATGAAACAATCTTGTACAGGGGTAAACTAGCTCATTGTCAGCCACTCTGTGGCAATCAGCAGTAGAGTCTATTTGATCATAACGTGCCGGGATGCGTGATATCGTTCCTGCGAACATTGAGATGTTTTGATACAGTTGATATAGTTTGTTTCCCCCCCCCCCCCCCCCCCCCCCCACAAAAGCTAACATTCCTAAAGCTAGCTCGCTGCTGTTGGTTTAATCTTGACATTGTAAAAAAATATATTTCATTTGAACTATTGGTAACCTCTATTTCAACTATTGGTAATCTCTATTTCAATCTATTACGATTTACCATGAGTAGATCTACATACCTCAAATTGATCTTTGATAAACTGTCAACTATGGTACTTTTCACAGGATTAAGTTTGCGCCATAATTATCTCAATTATTATGGAAATTGCGTGACACTTGTAACTCACGGGTAAGTGTACACCAACTACACTGAAACGTGCATCCAGTTGTATTTAACGTCGTCCAAGAAAAGGCGCACAATAACGCGTTTTACATTCACAGAGACTGGCATTGCCGCTAGGCAGCCAACAACCCTCAGGCTAGTAGTTATAAATGTAGTCCTTTTTTTTGATATGCCACATGATGATGTTGAGTATGTGTATATAACATGGCTACAGCGGGAGGCCATCGGATCATGAGAAATTGCTGAACGTGTGAAGCAGTTGTTACAACAGATCAGTTTCTGGATTATTTGAGAGGATCGATTTCTTAGAGCTGTTCCTGGAATAATGGCACTCACTGTTGCCAAACATTGACCGCGTGTTGTGTACATGAAAGTTCGCGTCTCGAAACCAGCAATTTGTGCCATCTTGAGTTAGTGTAGTAGTTCATTGAGCAGAAACTCTCTGTCTGGCTGCAGTGAATCTCGGCTGATGTACACCTTGTCCCGATCTGGTCTCTCTAATTAAACTTATTATTATATTTATATTAGACTAATTATCTGGGTCTAACTAGAGAGATGTACGACTGTTCATATCTTATATTATTGCTTTGTTTCCCTTCATTAACTTTGTTTAGAGCTATTTTATTCATCATCAGATGTCATGCATTGCTAGACTATATAACCTTGTTTTTCCGCTATTCTCTTCCCCTCTACTTATTTTATTGTATTTTAATTCTTTCAGATCTTGTCTATCCACCATGTCATTCGTCTAAGTTGTCTCTGATATCTTTTCTGTATCCTTTTATCTCCTTTTCTCTCATCGCCAGTTACAAATTTCAGTTCTTCCTATCTCTTGTCCAAGCTCAACGTCATGTTTAAAAGTAGCCAAGTATTTCCTTTCACTAACTTAGACCACAGCATTGGCAGGTGAAGTGGCCAGTGATCTTGTTCCTGTCATTATCTTCCCCAGCTTACTGAGCCAGGTACCCATTTCTTTCAGCTAATGTCGACAGGAGAGAGTCAAGCTAGGATGGAAAACATGATGACGTTATCGTCAAACAACAACGATACCTTCACTCAACAGACACTCTCCTTTATCACTACCTGACCCAAAATAGGAAGCTACGTCTTATCAAATCACCATAATTAACATATAAAATGGTCATAATTAACATATAAAATCACCACAATTAACATTTAAAATGGCCATAATTAACATATAAAATGGCCATAATTAACATATAAAACGGCCATAATTAACATATAAAATCACCATAATTAACATATAAAATGACCATAATTAACATATAAAATCACCATAATCAACATATAAAATCACCATAATTCACATATAAAATCACCATAATTCACATATAAAATGGCCATAATTAACAAATAAAATGGCCATAATTAACATATAAAATGGCCATAATTAACATATAAAATGGCCATAATTAACATATAAAATGACCATAATTAGCATTTGAAATAGGCATACTTAGCATATAAACGGCGATAATGAGCATAATTAGCATATGAAATAGCCATAGTTACCATATTTAATGACTATAATTAGAGTGTGAAATAGCCATAATTAACATATGAAATAGGATTAATTAGCATATGAAATAGCCACAACTAGCATATGTAATGACCATAATGAGCGTATGAAATAATCATAATTAACATATGTATTGACCATAATTAGCATATGGAAATAACCATAATTAATATATGAAATAGCCATAATTAACATATGCAATGACCATATTTAGTATACGAAATGAGCATTATTAAAATAGTTGTAAATTTAGTGTCCAGATATAATGTGTATATAAAGTACCACATAATATAAATGTCACATCTATAACAGATATTTAACGGAGAAATAAGCAAACATCGCGACAATATTATTTCCACATTTGGCCCCCGCACTTTTATATTAAATAACAAATCATGAAATAAATATGAGACATTTTTCTGTTTACATATAAATGTACAAATGGAATCAATTGTTTCGCTTGACGGTGGAAGCAGGTTTTAGTGTGGAATCGATTGTCGGCAAGTATTTGAGCGAGTAGCCAGAAGATTAAATCTTGAAATATTAAAAAAAACTAATAACGATCTAGCCACCTGATACCTCTGTAGCCGTATCAGGTTCGGTTATCACAGCCTGGCTTTCTAGGAATCGCTTCAAAGTGTAAATGTATTATCTCTGAACGTATGCTTCGTAACGTCCAGAACGGCTTTATTCTTCTAAATTAATATCACTGTAGAGGTCTTGTAGAAATTGTCAAGATTGTAATGTACGGGGCATGTGGTGGCAGTGGCAATGAGAGAACCGGCTGGCTATCTTCAGGACACTGGTAGCAGAAATTATGTAGCGTTCAACATCATCATCATCATCATCATCATCATCATCATCATCATCATCATCATCATCATCATCATCATGTGTCATACCGGTTGGCGTAGGCGATCATGTTCTTCCACAATCTTATGTCCACAGTGTATCATATCAGTTCTATTGTTGACAGTTTTCCACGCCATGACATCAAGCTATCTATAGCTTGTTTCATAACTCGTGCCCAACTTTTAAAATCGATAGCTTTTTAACCGCTTGTTGTAAGTTGTTCAAAATTTGCATGTAAAGTTATAATGATTAGAACCCAACAGGGAATTAATTTCATTTAAAAAAAACATTTAGTTATTATTGTTGCTTATTTGATTTATATAAATTTATAACGACTCATTGATGTAGTCAAAACTTAATGTTTACAATATTTTAAGTTAAAAATAGCGAGTAAAAATCCATTCACGGTAAAATTGACGTGTTTGCACGCTTTTACCGTGGTTTTTTTGACACAATTAGACACTTGTAAAAAAACACGAGAAATTGTGTGTTCCATTTCCGTTCATTCATAGGCGGAGACGTGGAACGATAACATTTATCATGAGTCTTAAAATAAAATTCTGCAGTTTACAAAACATCGCAATAAAAATGTATGACTATTTTTGCAAAGAGGCTAAACGAGGAAGATTATTTCATTCTTTAGAAAACCCTGAGAATAGGACAAGACACATTTTGGATTTATCTAAACGGTCATTTAATCGCTGGATTCAAGCACGTGACCGTCAATGTTCAAAATATACAAAATCACAAGGAAGAGCAAAAATGTTGGATAATTTCGACAGTGAACTTATTAGAAGTGAAATTCGCAAAATGTTGGGTATGAATGAAACTGTTACAATAAGAAAATTAAAAGTATCGCTGAAAAAGAACAACAGTATTGAAATATTAAAGTCTACATTATGGAGGAATGTGAGAGCTGCAGGCTTTACATTCAGAAAGTATTCCAATGGACGAAACATCATCTGTGGGAAGCCACATATAGTAGTCATGAGAAACAAGTACTTACGTGAAGTAAAAGAGGTGCGCAAGCAAGGTTATGATATTGTGTACTTGGATGAAACATGGATCAATGCTCACCACACTAACCAAAGGGAATGGCAGTCATCAGATGGAAAGATTAAGAGATTAATACCTAGCAGCAAAGGACAGCGCTTGATAATTGCTCATGCAGGTAGTCGACAACATGGACTAATACAGAATGCAGAGCTCATTTTTCTTTCAAAATCCATAGACAATCGGGATTATCACTCTGAGATGAATGGTCACATATTTAGACATTGGATTGAAAATTCTGTTCTCCCATCACTAGATCGACCATCTTGCCTAATAATGGACAATGCAGCGTACCACAACATTGTTGCACTTGAGGATAAAGTCCCGACGTCATCCAGTATAAAAGATGCTATTAAGATATGGCTCACAAAGGAGCACATACAATTTAATAACATGTACTTAAAACCTGAATTACTATCTCTAGTAAAGCAAAAACAGATGACAAAGATTTTTCAAATAGATAAGATTATCCAAGAGCATGGTCATATAAGTTTGAGGCTGCCACCTTACCATGCTCATATAAATCCAATAGAACTAATCTGGGCAAAATTAAAAGGACAAGTGGCAGATGAAAATACAACATTCAAAATATGCGATGTAAAGACTCTTGCTAATCTCGCTTTATTAAATATAGACAAAGATTATTGGGCTAAATGTGAAGACTACGTCTTAAAACAGGAAGAGGAATATTGGAAATATGATGGTTTGTGGAATGTTCAACCCCAAACAGTTATTAATCTTTTAGACTCGTCTGATTCAGAATGAAAGTATATAGCCCCCACAATGTTGGCCCCTATATTACCTTAAATTAGTTCAACAAACGGTCCTTATCAGGATCACACAACTATGAAAATTGGACATACAGGTATACCTTGATATTATCGTCCGTCTTCGAACTGAGAAGACAATAATTCTCCTGGTGTTTTGTCTTATTAGGTTATTTCCCCATTACGGCCACGCCTTTGCCTAGTGAAAATTAATCATAGACCAGCAACTACGGTAATTTCTATTATTTAGGGGTTCACAATTTACAATTTTGACAAACATCAAAGAAATTCGCCGCTTTAAGAAAACTGCAGCTGCAAGATATTTGTTAAATATACATTTAAAGGGTCTTTTGCATTCTTATAACATTTGGAAAATTTCAACAGTTTTTAACAAACGGTTACTGAGTAATAGCGTTTTGAAGTTGGCACGTGATTTGAAACGAGCTATAGTATCTTCTCTCTTTGTTGTCCGCGATCTCTATTTCCCTTTATTTTACCAGTTATAACCAAGTATTCCAACTTTCCTCTTCTTATGATGTGCCAGAAAAATGTTGATTGTTTATTTCTGATGTTTCTAGGAGCCCGCTTTTTGTGTTGGCCTATTTAAGAAATTCTTCATTGGTCATTTTAACTGTCCAGGGAACTTTTAACATTCTTCTGAGAAATCCCATCTCTGTTGTCTAGAATCGTCTTTTTATTTGTTTGTCTACTGTCCATGATTCGCTTCCATAGGTCAGAATTGTGGTATATAGCACCGATGAACTCTCTTTCTCACTTCTATTGACATAGACTTGTTGCATAAGATATTTTTTACTTTCTGACATGCTATTTTGGCAGAAGCTAGTCTGCTTTTTATTTCTGTTGTGCATATTCCATCTTATGTTATTGTTGTGTCCAAGTATTTGAAGCGTTTCATTTGTTTTAGATTTGTCCTGTTTATTTTTATATTGCAATTTGCTGATTAATTGTTTCTCCGATATGACGATTACTTCTGTTTTCCTACAATTCAGACTGAGACCTTTCTTATTGCTTTCTTTTACTAATATAATTTAGTATAAATAATAAATTATTTATAATTTTTTTTACTAATATCATTTCTTGTAGTTCATTCTCTGTCTCTGCTATTTATACTGTGTCATCCGCAGATCGTAAATTGTTTATGTTGCTTTACGTGAAAGATACAGGAACCTCCCAAAAATGACAAATTATCAACATCAGAAAAAAACAAAACAAAGAACAATATAAGGTCCTAAGTAGGAATGAACCCGTAATCCTTGCGCCGAGTTGGCGGTGTTCCCTAGCGTTTGGCTTTTCGTGACAAGGCGCTGTGCCAATGAGTATGGGATCAATTCAATCTTGCTTAGGACCATACATTGTTCTTTGTTTTTTTTTCTGTTGTTATTTATTTGTCATTTTTTCCGAGTGCTGTAAACATACATCTTCCTCTGAATTGATTCGCTGATTATAGCATCGGAAGTTTCCCTCTATAATAATATTCATTTATTATTACTTGTCTCCATGCTGGAACCTCGCTTTGTTTGCAAGGTGAAAGGTTATTGATCAATGTGGGTTATGGAACTTCAAGTATTGGAAAGTCAAGGTTGTTACACTTAGGATGCTGAGACTGAGAGGCTACATTAGGAGTGTGTACAGCTGGTAACTACAGATGGAGTGTGTACAGCTGGCAACTACAGCTGGAGTGTGTACAGCTGGCAACTACAGCTGGAGTGTGTACAGCTGGCAATTACACCAGGAATGTGTACAGCTGGCAACTACAGATGGAGTGTGCAGCTGGCAATTTCATCAGGAGTGTGTACAGCTGGCAACTACATCAGGAGTGTACAGATGGCAACTACATCAGGACTGGGCAGCTGGCAACTACATCAGAAGTGTGTACAGCTGGCATCTACATCAAGAGTGTGCAGCTGGCAACTACATCAGGAGTGTGCAGCTGGCAACTACATCAGCAGTGTACAGCTGGCAACTACACCAGGAGTGAGCACAGCTGGCAAATCCATCAAGATTGTGTACAGCTGGCAACTACAGCTGGAGTGTGTACAGCTGGCAATTACACCAGGAATGTGTACAGCTGGCAACTACAGATGGAGTGTGCAGCTGGCAACTTCATCAGGAGTGTGTACAGCTGGCAACTACATCAGGAGTGTACAGCTGGCAACTACATCAAGAGTGTGCATCTGGCAACTATATCAGGAGTGTGCAGCTGGCAACTACATCAGAAGTGTGTACAGCTGGCAACTACATCAGGAGTGTACAGCTGGCAACTACATCAGGAGTGGGCAGCTGGCAACTACATCAGAAGTGTGTACAGCTGGCATCTACATCAAGAGTGTGCAGCTGGCAACTACGTCAGGAGTGTGCAGCTGGCAACTACATCAGCAGTGTACAGCTGGCAACTACACCAGGAGTGAGCACAGCTGGCAACTACATCAAGATTGTGTACAGCTGGGAACTACATCAGGAGTGTGTACAGCTGGTAACTACATCAGGAGTGTGTACAGCTGGCAACTACATGGGGAGTGTGTACAGCTGGTAACTGCACCAGGAGTGTGTACAGCTGGTAACTACATCAGGAGTTTGTACAGCTGGTAACTGCATCAGGAGTGTGTACAGCTGGTAACTACATCAGGAGTGTGTACAGCTGGTAACTACATCAGGAGTGTGTACAGCTGGCAACTACATCAGGAGTGTTTACAGCTGGTAACTACATCAGAAGTGTGTACAGCTGGAAACTACATCAGGATTATGTACAGCGGGCAGCTACAGCTGGAGTGTATACAGCTCGCAACTACACCAGGAGTTTACAGCTGGCAACTATAGATGGAGTGTGCAGCTGGCAACTACATCAGAAGTGTGTACAGCTGGTAACTACATCAGAAGTGTGAACAGCTGGAAACTACATCAGGAGTGTGTACAGCGGGCAGCTACAGCTGGAGTTATACAGCTGACAAATACATCAGGAGTGTGTACAGCTGGCAACTACATCAGGAGTGTACAGCTGACAACTACAGGTGGGGTGTGCAGCTCGCAACTACATCAGAAGTGTGTACAGCTGGTAACTACATCAGAAGTGCGTACAGCTGGAAACTACATCAGGAGTATGTACAGCGGGCAGCTACAGCTGGAGTGTATACAGCTGACAACTACATCATGAGTGTGTACAGCTGGCAACTACATCAGGAGTGTACAGCTGGCAACTACAGATGGAGTGTGCAGCTGGCAACTACATCAGAAGTGTGTACAGCTGGCAACTACATCAGGAGTGTGCAGCTGGCAACTACATCAGGAGTGTGTACAGATGGCAACTACATCAGGAGTGTACATCTGGCAACTACATCAGGAGTGTGCAGCTGGCAACTACATCAGAAGTGTGTACAGCTGGCAATTACATCAGAAGTGTGCAGCTGGCAACTACACCAGGAGTGTACAGCTGGCAACTACATCAGGAGTGTGCATAGCTGGCAACTACATCAGGAGTGTGTACAACCGGCAGCTACATCGAGAGTGTGTACAGCTGGTAACTACATCGAGAGTGTGTACAGCCTCCAACTACATCAAGAGTGTGTACAGCTGGCAACTACATCGGGAGTGTACAGCTGGCAACTACATCAGGAGTGTGTACAGCTGGTAACTACATCAGGAGTGTGTACAGCAGGCAACTACATCAGGAGTGTGCACAGCTTGCAACTACATCAGAAGTGTGTACAACCGGCAGCTACATCAGAAATGTGTACAACCGGCAGCTACATAATAAGTAGGGTAGCAATATTGGAAGTTGGCTAGCAAGACAAGAGGTAGGTTAGCAATATTGGAAGTTGGCTAGCAAGACAAGAGGTAGGTTAACAATATTGGAAGTTGGCTAGCAAGACAAGTGGTAGGTTAGCAATATTGGAAGTTGGCTGCGCAGGACAAGTGGTAGGTTGTCAATATTGGAAGTTGGCTAGCAAGACAATAGGTAGGTTATCAATATTGGAAGTTGGCTAGCAAGACCAGAGGTAGGTTAGCAATATTGGAAGTTGGCTAGCAAGACACGAGGTAGGTTATCAATATTGGAAGTTGGCTAGCAAGACAAGAGGTAGGTTAGCAATATTGGAAGTTGGCTAGCAAGACACGAGGTAGGTTGTCAATATTGGAAGTTGGCTAGCAAGACCAGAGGTAGGTTAGCAATATTGGAAGTTGGCTAGCAAGACACGAGGTAGGTTATCAATAATGGAAGTTGGCTAGCAAGACAAGAGGTAGGTTAACAATATTGGAAATTGGCTAGCAAGACAAGAGGTAGGTTATCAATATTGGAAGTTGGCTAGCAAGACAAGAGGTAGGTTAGCAATATTGGAAGTTGGCTAGCAAGACAAGAGGTAGGTTAACAATATTGGAAGTTGGCTAGCAAGACCAGAGGTAGGTTAACAATATTCAAAGTTTGCTAACAAGACAATAGGTAGTTTAGCAATATTGGAAGTTGGCTAGCAAGACAAGAGGTAGGTTAGCAATATTGGAAGTTGGCTAGCAAGACAAGAGGTAGGTTAACAATATTGTAAGTTGGCTAACAAGACAAGAGGTAGGTTATCAATGCAGTTAGATTATTGAATGAATAGTGTGAAAGAATATCGGTTAGTAGCATACTGTGACAGGTAATGATTAGTATCATAATATGACATAGTATCGGTTAGTAGCATAATGTGACAGACTATCGGTTAGTAGCATAATGTGACAGGGTAATGGTTAGTATCATAATGTGACAGGCTATCTGTTAGTAGCATAATATGACACGGTATTGGTTAGTAGCATAATGTGACAGAGTATAGGTTAGTAGCATAATGTGACACGGTATTGGTTAGTAGCATAATGTGACAGAGTATAGGTTAGTAGCATAGTGTGAGAGAGTATAGGTTAGTAGCATAATATGACACGGTATTGGTTAGTAGCATAATGTGACACGGTATTGGTTAGTAGCATAGTGTGACAGAGTATAGGTTAGTAGCATAATGTGACACGGTATTGGTTAGTAGCATAGTGTGACAGAGTATAGGTTAGTAGCATAATGTGACACGGTATTGGTTAGTAGCATAATGTGACACGGTATTGGTTAGTAGCATAATGTGACACGGTATTGGTTAGTAGCATAATGTGACACGGTATTGGTTAGTAGCATAATGTGACAGAGTATAGGTTAGTAGCATAATGTGACAGAATATTGGTTAGTAGCATAATGTGACACGGTATTGGTTAGTAGCATAATGTGACAGAGTATAGGTTAGTAGCATAATGTGACAGAGTATTGGTTAGTAGCATAATGTGACACGGTATTGGTTAGTAGCATAATGTGACAGAGTATAGGTTAGTAGCATAATGTGACACGGTATTGGTTAGTAGCATAATGTGACAGAGTATTGGTTAGTAGCATAATGTGACACGGTATTGGTTAGTAGCATAATGTGACACGGTATTGGTTAGTAGCATAATGTGACACGGTATTGGTGAGTAGCATAAAGTGACACGGTATTGGTTAGTAGCATTGTGTGACAGGGTATAGGTTAGTAGCATAATGTGACACGGTATTGGTTAGTAGCATAATGTGACACGGTATTGGTTAGTAGCATAATGTGACACGGTATTGGTTAGTAGCATAATGTGACACGGTATTGGTTAGTAGCATAATGTGACAGAGTATAGGTTAGTAGCATAATGTGACAGAGTATAGGTTAGTAGCATAATGTGACACGGTATTGGTTAGTAGCATAACGTGACAGAGTATAGGTTAGTAGCATAATGTGACACGGTATTGGTTAGTAGCATAATGTGACAGAGTATAGGTTAGTAGCATAATGTGACAGAGTATAGGTTAGTAGCATAATGTGACACGGTATTGGTTAGTAGCATAATGTGACAGAGTATTGGTTAGTAGCATAATGTGACAGAGTATTGGTTAGTAGCATAATGTGACACGGTATTGGTTAGTAGCATAATGTGACACGGTATTGGTTAGTAGCATAATGTGACACGGTATTGGTTAGTAGCATAATGTGACACGATATTGGTTAGTAGCATAGTGTGACAGGGTATAGGTTAGTAGCATAATGTGACACGGTATTGGTTTGTAGCATAATGTGACACGGTATTGGTTAGTAGCATACTGTGACAGGGTATTGGTTAGTAGCATAGTGTGAGAGAGTATAGGTTAGTAGCATAATGTGACACGGTATTGGTTAGTAGCATAATGTGACACGGTATTGGTTAGTAGCATAATGTGACACTGTATTGGTTAGTAGCATAATGTGACAGAGTATAGGTTAGTAGCATAATGTGACAGAGTATAGGTTAGTAGCATAATGTGACACGGTATTGGTTAGTAGCATAATGTGACAGAGTATAGGTTAGTAGCATAATGTGACACGGTATTGGTTAGTAGCATAATGTGACAGAGTATAGGTTAGTAGCATAATGTGACAGAGTATAGGTTAGTAGCATAATGTGACACGGTATTGGTTAGTAGCATAATGTGACAGAGTATAGGTTAGTAGCATAATGTGACACGGTATTGGTTAGTAGCATAATGTGACAGAGTATAGGTTAGTAGCATAATGTGACAGAGTATTGGTTAGTAGCATAATGTGACACGGTATTGGTTAGTAGCATAATGTGACACGGTATTGGTTAGTAGAATAATGTGACACGGTATTGGTTAGTAGCATAGTGTGACACGGTTTTGGTTAGTAGCATAATGTGACACGGTATTGGTTAGTAGCATGCGTGACAGAGTATAGGTTAGTAGCATAGAGTGACAGGGTATAGGTTAGAAGCATAGTATGACAGGGTATCGCCTAGAAGCAGCTGCGCGGAGGATTTGCTTTCAAAAAAGGACTTTTTTCAGGATAATGGTTCACGTCTAAGTAGAGATGGATGTGTTGAAGGGAATTAATTATTGGCAAAATGTGTCGATGTGTCGTTAGTGGGATAGGGAGTTTAATTCTTGGACAGAGAGCATAGTAGTGAGACAGGGAGTCTAGTATTGTGACGGGGAGTTTAATTCTTCGACAGAGAGTATAGTAGTGAGACAGGGAGTCTAGTATTGGGACGGGGAGTTTAATTCTTGGACAGAGAGTATAGTAGTGGGACAGGGAGTCTAGTATTTGGACAGTGAGTTTAATTCTTGGACAGAGAGTATAGTAGTGGGACAAGGAGTCTAGTATTAGGACGGGGAGTTTAATTCTTGGACAGAGAGTATAGTAGTGGGACAGGGAGTCTAGTATTTGGACGGGGAGTTTAATTCTTGGACAGAGAGTATAGTAGTGGGACAGGGAGTCTAGTATTAGGACAGGGAGTTTAATTATTGGACAGAGATTATAGTAGTGGTGGGACAGGGAGTCTAGTATTGGGACGGGGAGTTTAATTCTTGGACAGAGAGTATAGTAGTGGGACAGGGAGTCTAGTATTAGGACGGGGAGTTTAATTCTTGGACAGAGAGTATAGTAGTGGGACAGGGAGTCTAGTATTGGGACGGGAAGTTTAATTTTTGGACAGAGAGTAAAGTAGTGGGACAGGCAGTCTAGTATTGGGACGGGGAGTTTAATTCTTGGACAGAGAGTATAGTAGTGGGACAGGGAGTCTAGTATTGGGACGGGGAGTTTAATTCTTGGACAGAGAGTTTAGTTGTGGGACAGAGAGTTTAGTTGTGGGACTGAGAGTTTAGTTGTTGAAAAGAGAGCCTAGTAGTGGGACAGAGAGTTTAGTTGTGGGACAGAGAGTTTAGTTGTGGGACTGAGAGTTTAGTTGTTGAAAAGAGAGCCTAGTTGTGGGACTGAGAGTTTAGGTGTGGGACAGAGAGTTTGGTTTTGGGACTGAGAGTCTAATTGTGGGACAGAGAGTTTAGTTTTAGGACTGGGAGTTTAGTTGTGGGACTGTGAATTTAGTTGTGGGACGGAGAGTTTAGTTTTAGGACAGAGAGTTTCGTTGTGGTACAGAGAGTTTAGTTGTGGAACTGAGAGTTTAGTTGTGGGACTGTGAATTTAGTTGTGTGACGGAGAGTTTAGTTTTAGGACAGAGAGTTTCGTTGTGGGACTGTGAATTTAGTTGTGTGACGGAGAGTTTAGTTTTAGGACAGAGAGTTTAGTTGTGGAACTGAGAGTTTAGTTGTGAGACTGTGAATTTAGTTGTGTGACGGAGAGTTTAGTTTTAGGACAGAGAGTTTCGTTGTGGGACAGAGAGTTTAGTTGTGGAACTGAGAGTTTAGTTGTGGGACTGTGAATTTAGTTGTGGGACTGAGAGTTTAGTTGTGGGACTGAGAGTTTAGTTGTGGGACAGAGAGTCTATTTGTGGGACATAGAATTTAGTTGTGGGACTGAGAGTTTAGTTGTGGGACTGTGAATTTAGTTGTGGGACTGAGAGTTTAGTTGTGGGACTGAGAGTTTAGTTCTGGGACTGTGAATTTAGTTGTGGGACAGAGAGTTTAGTTTTAGGACAGAGAGTTTCGTTGTGGGACTGAGAGTATAGTTGTGGGACTGAGAATATAGTTGTGGGACTGAGAATCTCATTGTGGGACAGAGAGTTTAGTTGTGGGACAGAAAGTTTAGTTGTGGGACAGAGAGTCTAGTTGTGGGACAGTGAGTCTAGTTGTGGGACAGAGAGTTTAGTTGTGGGACTGAGAGTTTAGTTGTTGAAAAGAGAGCCTAGTAGTGGGACAGAGAGTTTAGTTGTGGAACAGAGAGTTTAGTTGTGGGACTGAGAGTTTAGTTGTTGAAAAGAGAGCCTAGTTGTGGGACTGAGAGTTTAGGTGTGCGACGGAGAGTTTGGTTTTGGGACTGAGAGTCTAATTGTGGGACAGAGAGTTTAGTTTTAGGACTGAGAGTTTAGTTGTGGGACTGTGAATTTAGTTGTGGGACGGAGAGTTTAGTTTTAGGACAGAGAGTTTCGTTGTGGGACAGAGAGTTTAGTTGTGGAACTGAGAGTTTAGTTGTGGGACTGTGAATTTAGTTGTGGGACTGAGAGTTTAGTTGTGGGACTGAGAGTTTAGTTGTGGGACAGAGAGTCTATTTGTGGGACATAGAATTTAGTTGTGGGACTGAGAGTTTAGTTGTGGGACTGTGAATTTAGTTGTGGGACTGAGAGTTTCGTTGTGGGACAGAGAGTTTAGTTGTGGGACTGAAAGTTTAGTTGTGGGACTGAGAGTTTAGTTGTGGGACAGAGAGTCTATTTGTGGGACATAGAATTTAGTTGTGGGACTGAGAGTTTCGTTGTGGGACTGTGAATTTAGTTGTGGGACTGAGAGTTTAGTTGTGGGACTGAGAGTTTAGTTCTGGGACTGTGAATTTAGTTGTGGGACAGAGAGTTTAGTTTTAGGACAGAGAGTTTCGTTGTGGGACTGAGAGTATATTTGTGGGACTGAGAATATAGTTGTGGGACTGAGAATCTAGTTGTGGGACAGAGAGTTTAGTTGTGGGACAGAAAGTTCAGTTGTGAGACTGAGAGTTTAGTTGTGGTACTGAGAGTCTATTTGTGGGACAGAGAGTCTAGTTGTGGGACATAGAGTTTAGTTCTTGGACAGAGAGACTAGTTGTGGGACATAGAGTTTAGTTCTGGGACAGAGAGTCTAGTTGTGGGACAGAAAGTTTAGTTCTGGGACAGAGAGTCTAGTTGTGGGACAGAGAGTTTAGTTGTGGGACAGAGAGTTTAGTTGTGGGACAGAGAGTCTAGTTGTGGGACAGAGAGTCTAGTTGTGGGACAAAGAGTCTAGTTGTGGGACAGAGAGTTTAGTTGTGGGACTGAGAGTTTAGTTGTTGAAAAGAGAGCCTATTAGTGGGACAGAGAGTTTAGTTGTGGAACAGAGAGTTTAGTTGTGGGACTGAGAGTTTAGTTGTTGAAAAGAGAGCCTAGTTGTGGGACTGAGAGTTTAGGTGTGGGACAGAGAGTTTGGTTTTGGGACTGAGAGTCTAATTGTGGGACAGAGAGTTTAGTTTTAGGACTGAGAGTTTAGTTGTGGGACTGTGAATTTAGTTGTGGGACGGAGAGTTTAGTTTTAGGACAGAGAGTTTCGTTGTGGGACAGAGAGTTTAGTTGTGGAACTGAGAGTTTAGTTGTGGGACTGTGAATTTAGTTGTGGGACTGAGAGTTTAGTTGTGGGACTGAGAGTTTAGTTGTGGGACAGAGAGTCTATTTGTGGGACATAGAATTTAGTTGTGGGACTGAGAGTTTAGTTGTGGGACAGAGAGTTTAGTTGTGGGACTGAGAGTTTAGTTGTGGGACAGAGAGTCTATTTGTGGGACATAGAATTTAGTTGTGGGACTGAGAGTTTAGTTGTGGGACTGAGAGTTTAGTTGTGGGACAGAGAGTCTATTTGTGGGACATAGAATTTAGTTGTGGGACTGAGAGTTTAGTTGTGGGACTGTGAATTTAGCTGTGGGACTGAGAGTTTAGTTGTGGGACTGAGAGTTTAGTTCTGGGACTGTGAATTTAGTTGTGGGACTGAGAGTTTAGTTTTAGGACAGAGAGTTTCGTTGTGGGACAGAGAGTTTAGTTGTGGAACTGATAGTTTAGTTGTGGGACTGTGAATTTAGTTGTGGGACTGAGAGTTTAGTTGTGGGACTGAGAGTTTAGTTGTGGGACAGAGAGTCTATTTGTGGGACATAGAATTTAGTTGTGGGACTGGGAGTTTAGTTGTGGGACTGTGAATTTAGTTGTGGGACAGAGAGTTTAGTTTTAGGACAGAGAGTTTCGTTGTGGGACTGAGAATATAGTTGTGGGCCTGAGAATCTAGTTGTGGGCCTGAGAATCTAGTTGTGGGACAGAGAGTTTAGTTGTGGGACAGAAAGTTCAGTTGTGAGACTGAGAGTTTAGTTGTGGTACTGAGAGTCTATTTGTGGGACAGAGAGTCTAGTTGTGGCACATAGAGTTTAGTTCTGAGACAGAGAGTCTAGTTGTGGGACATAGAGTTTTGTTCTGGGACAGAGAGTTTAGTTGTGGGACAGAGAGTTTAGTTCTGGGACAGAGAGTCTAGTTGTGGGACATAGAGTTTAGTTCTGGGACAGAGAGTCTAGTTGTGGGACAGATAGTTTATTTCTGGGACAGAGAGTCTAGTTGTGGGACAGAGAGTTTAGTTGTGGACAGAGAGTTTAGTTGTGGGACAGAGAGTCTAGTTGTGAGACAGAGAGTCTAGTTGTGGGACAGAGAGTCTAGTTGTGGGACAGAGAGTCTAGTTGTGGGACAGAGAGTTTAGTTGTGGGACAGAGAGTTTAGTTCTGGGACAGAGAGTCTAGTTGTGGGACAGAGAGTATAGCAGCGAGACGATGGTGATGGTAATACTTGTGTTCGTCTTGTCTATGCCCAAGACTGAGATTTATGTGCTTGTCTTCGTTCCAAAAGTAGAACACAGACGTGAAGATGCTTTGTCATGATAGGAGTCCAGAAATGTATTTTTTTTAATGATTTCTCTAGAAATTAGTTTAGCTTCAAATGTGCCCCAACAGAAGTTTCTTTATAACAGAGCACTAAATATTAGCTCTCCTACAGTTCTACCTCATGTATTGTCTCCTTGACAGTAGTGCCCCATAGATCAGCTTCTTGACAATTGTTGTGCTAGAGATTAATTTCTTTACAATAGGACCCAGAGATTAGTTTCTTTAATTGTGTTCTGCTGAGTTAATTTATTTACAATACTACCCCGGATATTAGTATCTTTACAATACTCCCGCAGATAATAGTTTCTTATCAATAGTGGCCCAGATACTATAGCTCGTTTCAAAACATATGCCCAACTTCAAAACGCTATTACTCTCTAACCGTTTGTTAAATACTTTTGAAATTTTCCAAATGTTATTAGAATGCAAAAGACCCTTTAAATGTATATTTAACAAATATCTTGCAGCTGCAGTTTTCTTAAAGCGGCGATATTTCTTTGATGTTTGTCAAAATTGTAAATTGTGAAGCCCTAAAGAATAGAAATTACCGTAGTTGCTGGTCTACGATTAATTTTCACTAGGTAAAGGCGTGGCCGTAATGGGGAAATAACTGGATAAAACAAAACACCAGGAGAATTATTGTCTGCTCAGTTCGAGGACGGACGATAATAATATCAAGGTATACCTGTATGTCCAATTTTCATAGTTGTGTGGTCCTTAAAAGTACCGTTTGTTGAAATAATTTAAGGTAATATAGTGGCCAACATTGTGGGGGCTATATACTTTCATTCTGAATCAGACGAGTCTAAAAGATTAATAACTGTTTGGGGTTGAACATTCCACAAACCATCATTTTTCCAATATTCCTCTTCCTGTTTTAAGACGTGGTCTTCACATTTAGCCCAATAATCTTTGTCTATATTTAATAAAGCGAGATTAGCAAGAGTCTTTACATCGCATATTTTGAATGTTGTATTTTCATCTGCCACTTGTCCTTTTAATTTTGCCCAGATTAGTTCTATTGGATTTAAATGAGCATGGTAAGGTGGCAGCCTCAAACTTATATGACCGTGCTCTTGGATAATCTTATCTATTTAAAAAATCTTTGTCCTCTGTTTTTGCTTTACTAGAGATAGTAATTCAGGTTTTAAGTACATGTTATTAAATTGTATGTGCTCCTTTGTGAGCCATATCTTAATACATAGCATCTTTTGTACTGGATGACGTCGGGACTTTATCTTCAAGTGCAACAATGTTGTGGTGCGCTGCATTGTCCATTATTAGGCAAGATGGTCGATCTAGTGCTGGGAGAACAGAATTTTCAATCCAATGTCTAAATATGTGACCATTCACCTCAGAGTGATAATACCGATTGTCTATGGATTTTGAAAGAAAAATGAGCTCTGCATTCTGTATTAGTCCATGTTGTCGACTACCTGCATGAGCAATTATCAAGCGCTGTCCTTTGCTGCTAAGTATTAATCTCTTAATCTTTCCATCTGATGACTGCCATTCCCTTTGGTTAGTGTGGTGAGCATTGATCCATGTTTCATCCAAGTACACAATATCATAACCTTGCTTGCGCACCTCTTTTACTTCACGTAAGTACTTGCTTCTCATGACTACTATATGTGGCTTCTCACAGATGATGTTTCGTCCATTGGGATACTTTCTGAATGTAAAGCCTGCAGCTCTCACATTCCTCCATAATGTAGACTTTGATATTTCAATACTGTTGTTCTTTTTCAGCGATACTTTTAATTTTCTTATTGTAACAGTTTCATTCATACCCAACATTTTGCGAATTTCACTTCTAATAAGTTCACTGTCGAAATTATGCAACATTTTTGCTCTTCCTTGTGATTTTGTATATTTGGAACATTGACGGTCACGTGCTTGAATCCGGCGATTAAATGACCGTTTAGATAAATCCAAAATGTGTCTTGTCCTATTCTCATGGTTTTCTAAAGAATTAAATAATCTTCCTCGTTTAGCCTCTTTGCAAAAATAGTCATACATTTTTATTGCGATGTTTTGTAAACTGCAGAATTTCATTTTAAGACTCATGATAAATGTTATTGTTCCACGTTACGCCGCTGAATTAATGGAAATGGAACACACAATGTCTCGTGTTTACTACAAGTGTCTAATTGTGTCAGAAAACTCACGCGGAAAGCGTGAAAAATCGTAAATTTGAGCGTGTATAGATTTGTAATCGCTATTTTTAACTTAAATACTGTAAACACTAAGTTTTGACTACATCAATGGGTCGTTATAAATTTATATAAATCAAATAAGCAATAATAATAACCAAATGTTTGTTTTTAATGAAATTAATTCCCTGTTTGGTTCTAATCATTATAACTATACATGCAAATTTTGAAAAAAAATACAAAAAGCGGTTTAAAAGATATTGATTTTTAAAGTTGGGCAAGACTTATGAAACAAGCTATAGTTTCTTTACACTATCGCTATAAAATAATCGTTTCTCTACAATAGTGCCCTAGAAGTTAGTATTTTTAGTAAACTGCTCAAAAAGTGGATATCGTTACATAATGTCCAAGAAGGTTGATACTTATAATAATAATAATAATATGTCCGAGAGGTTAGACTCTTTAGTGCTCCAGAAGGTAGATGCTTTATAAATGGACCCTGTCTGTGTTGTAGATCGGTTCTTCAGTAAGAAAAAGATTACTTTGTGCTCGTAGTCTCCCTTATATTTGACCTGTCTTGTTCAGAGGCCAGTAATTGAACTTGAAATAGGAAGGGCCCATCGCTGATTGGCTACTTTCACTGGGGGACAGTAACTGTGACAGTGTCTATTACCATTGACAGCTTGCCTCTCTATCCAGCTATTAGATTTTCTAGGGCTAATCTCTTAGAAAGGTTTGATTACTCTCTTTATTTGCTGTTGATGACTTATTGAATCGTTTACAGTTCTCCGCGTTGAAGATTATCATTTGTTTGAGTGAATTATTGAACGTTTTGTCTGTGATAATTTTTTTTTTAATGGCTGAGATTCCAATGATAATAAATTAACAAATATAACATTCTCTAGCAGGGATTAACTTCTGCCGTGATGATCCAGTAATGCGCTTCGATAAAGTTACATAATTTTAACGGTTCCAAGATACATCCTTTGTAAGTATTTGAAAACTATGATTGTCCACAGTTCACTAGCTTTAAGGGTCGGAATCATAGTGTAGCTTTTTCATAGGAAGATAACTGTTTATTGACATAACTATTATTGTTATAAAAGTCTAATCCAAACACCACGTGATTATAGCGATCATCATTATCGTTAGACATCCCCGTTATTCATACACACACACACACATACACACACACACACACAATAGAAAACACTACCTTGAACGTTTCTTTAAGAAAACTTCCTTGATTTTTATTTTGAATCGCAAATAATTGAGGTGAGAGTGTCAGTGTTTCTCTTTGGAGCATTACTTCCTCAAACTCACCGAATCAGTCGCCCGTTACACACTGCGACTGGATCGACTGGAGAGTGTCCAGTTAGAATCGAACTCACATTCCCTTCATCGAACAGGACAACTAGTTCCCATTTACAGAACGGCCATAAGAACTTTTCTATAAATGTACGGGAAAACTGCAAGGTCGGCATGTAACAACAGTGATGGTGACAACTACGTTGAAGTAGACTGTATTGACATTCAGACATGAAAACCTTGTGTGATGAATTAGTAGTGATGGACAAGAAAGCCTTGTGTGATGAATTAGTAGTGATGGACAAGAAAACCTTGTGTGATGGATTAGTAGTGATGGACAAGAAAACCTTGTGTGATGAATTAGTAGTGATGGACAAGAAAACTTGTGTGATGAATTAGTAGTGATGGACATGAAAACCTCCGAGTGCCGAGGCAAAGCTGGAGTAGATATTACAACCTAAACATAAGTGGTAGAGATGCCGTTTCAGACGGTTTAAATGTAAGGCTCAGGGCCCGTTCTGCCTCTATTTTCTTTAGAATATTTCGTGCAGGCCCCAGATTTGTTTTTTTGGTGAGGGTCTGAGTGAACTGATCCGAACCGGTGACCTGACAGGGGGTCTCGTGACCTGATGCGGGGTGACCTGGTATAATGTTTATATCGATCATGACAGCTGACTTTAGGAAAATTGTACTTGTAAGGGGTTTTATATAGAGAATTATTAATTTGCTTTTTTTATTGTATCAGGGGTTATTCGTGGCGTAATCTATGACGTAACTGTTTTTCTTTATGACTTTTTCTTTATGACTTCTTGGTACTCTCTCAGCTAGAGTCTGAGATTCTTTTAGACGGGCTGTTATGAATGTAGCGTTCTCTGGAAGATCAACAATATAGTCATGTGTATCATCATCAAGTACCAAGCTTGCTGGCGTAGGCGGTCATGTCTCTCCACAACTTTCGATCTCGACAGTTTTTAACGTTTCTGTTGTTGATCTTCTGCCAAAACATTCTCTAAAGCTGTCTGATATCTTTACTCTTTGCTTCCCTCTATCTCTTCGTTGTTCATGGTATTCTCAACATTCTTATGTAAAAAACACATTAAAGGAGAGAGAAGTCTAGGAGGGAAGGGGAGAGAGAGAGTGAGAGACAGAAGTCTAGAAGGGAGGGTCCCTAGGAGGGGGGCAGAGCGCGGGGGGGGGGGGTTGAACCGTAGGAGAGAGAGAAGTGTAGGAGGGAAGGAGAGATGATAGGCATAAACGTAGAGAATGATTAAGTGTAACACTTGTAATAGGAAGTTGATGTTATTTATCTTGTTATTTTAGTTGGAGCTCGAGCACATCACGTTTATATTTATAGTTGACAAAAAAAAATCATCACAGACTTCCTCATTTATTATAAATCATAATCACGTTTATTAATCTTTAACTTTGCACGTGATATA
The DNA here is from genome assembly GCA_032433765.1 of Megaustenia siamemsis. NCBI lineage: Eukaryota > Metazoa > Mollusca > Gastropoda > Stylommatophora > Ariophantidae > Megaustenia > Megaustenia siamemsis. The sequence goes on along the minus strand of JAVIAB010000106.1, from coordinate 42,579,027 downwards.
CAATAGTGGATGCACTTCTCTTAGAATTAATGTTCTTTAATTCTGGACGTTCAGGAGGTTTATCACCAATGAATATTGAACTGTCCACAAGTGCATATTATACATTAATATCTGTCACGCAACTTACTTACGACTTTTTATAGGAAATAAAAAGCACAACTTGGAAACTATCAAAGCACTTTCACAGCAACTAAATGTTTATATGTTCTACTAATTCACCTGTTCTGTCTACTGTCTACTTCTCGACTAATTTCTTAAGTCACTGATATCTTTACTACTCTCTAGTCTGTTCCTTCATAACTTTTCCAAAGAGACATGTTTTGGCAAATCAATAGCGGCCATAAGAACTGGAAACCAATTGGGAATGTTTCAACAAATAAAACAGGGTGTTAGGCAAGGTTGTGTGCTGTCACCAGATTTTTAAATATGTTATAGTGAGATTATTTTAAGATCCATAACGGGCATGATTTGGATAATAATCGGAGGTCATAATATAAATAATCTAAGGTATGCTAACGATACAGTCTTAATCGCTAAGAATGAAAATGGGTTATAGAAAATGTTTTTATAATTTGGTGAACATGTGATTTCTCAATCTATTGTGGCCAGTGCGTAGGCGAAGTATGATGACTTGATCCCTACTTGATAGTTGACGGTATCCATCACTCTCGTTATGCTTTGGGTGTTCTCGTTTCCATTTTTCATAGAACTGACCGTTGAGGATGGATTTGGCTTCATCATAACTGAGCGGATGGTTCTCTTGTGGTAATCTCCCTCCCTCTTTAGCTAATTTGTCTGCGCGTTCGTTCCCGTGAATATTACAGTGTGATGGTACCCGCTGAATGACTACTCTCTGGAAGTTATTGCATAGTTGGTCCATGGTTGTTCTCAAGTCATCTAGTTTATTGTTCTTGGGGGTTTTAGAGCTGATAGTACTGACAGTGCATCAGTCATAATCACCAATTTATTGTGCATGTTACTTTTGTGTTGAGTAGCCAGTGTTGCAGCATCTCTGATGGCCTCAGTTTCTGCTTTAAAGTTGTTTGATAATTTTCCAGTAGCTATTGACTTGGTGATCTCGTCCTGATTATTCAGCGTCAAGAACACACCTACCCTCCATTTCTGGTGACATTTGTAGCAGAGCCATCTGTGTATATGTGGGTAGGTATCGTATATGTGTTTTTCTGCTACGTGTTTTCTTTATGTGTCTGATTGGGTGCCTTTTTTCATGATTCCTGTTATATTTTCCTTAAGTTCTGGTATTTTATGCTTTCCATGAGGAGACATATCAGATGGGCCCAAGGGTTTCAATATTGTTTGGGAAAGTACTGGGTCTTCAGTAGTTAGTTCATTGGCAATTGCAGCGAAGTTGCTCCTCTTTAATCGTACAATTCTGGAACCAGTCATTCTTTGGTGCATGGGGTGGCTAAGGAGCCTTCTATATTTCTCCGCTTGTTGCAATACTTTAGTGGCCCGTCTGTCATCTAAGGGTTGTAAACCTGTTACTGTTTCTAGAGTCTTGATAGGTGTAGATTTCATAGCACCAGTGATAGTACGGGCAGCTTGGTTCTGTTAATTTTGCTAAGGTGTGATTTGGAAGCCAGAGCCCAGGCTGTGACTCCATAATCTAGAACTGGTCTGACTCTTCCTACGTATAGTCTTTTCAAAATATTGCTGTCTGCCCCCCAGTCCGTTCCTGCCAATTTCTTCATAATATTTGTTCGTTTTCTGGCTTTTTTCCTTGCTCTGTCTATATGATTTTTCCAAGTCATTCTGCGATTCATGGTGACGCCAAGATATGTTGGGTTTTGGTCAATAGGGAGTGTATGGTCTTTTATCTTCAAGTTTGCAGAGTGTGTGTTTCATGATAGGCTGAAAATTGTATATGTAGTTTTTTTTTCATTGATTGGTAAGAACCAGGTGTTTATCCATCTTTTGATGTTACTCGTCCATGTCAGTCATTGTCTGTCTCTGTCTCTTGCTTTGATGGTGCAGGTTGTCATAGGCTGACTTGTCCATCTTTTGATGTTACTCGTCCATGTTAATCATTGTCTGTCTCTGTCTATTGCTTTGATGGTGTCGGTTGTCAAAGGCTGACTTGTAGACAGATTATGTTTGAGTAAAAATAGGTAATGGAAAAATAGAGGCAAAGACATGACGGGACGACGTAGCGCTGTTTATTTGGAGGGCTGTGCGACCATAGTGTTGTTTTCTTGGTAGGTGGCTCTATTATCATAAATAACGTTGCATCACACATGCTGATTTGTGCGCTTGAGATGTGGCAGTTCAAGATGACTTTGGAAAGTTTCCTGATTGCACGTGGTCAGGTAAGGGGGGGGGGGGGGGGTGGCCCCATGCCGCGTCAGTGGTCATCTTGGTCTGTGCCCACGATCTCCGGAGATACCTGCTGATGTATGCCGCGTCAGTGGTAATCTTGGTCTGCGCCCACAATCTCCGGAGATACCAGCTGATGTATGCCTCGTCAGTGGTCATCTTGACCTGCGCCCACAATCTCCGGAGATACCAGCTGATGTATGCCGCGTCAGTGGTCATCTTGGCCTGCGCCCACAATCTCCGGAGATACCAGCTGATGTATGCCGCATCAGTGGTCATCTTGGCCTGCGCCCACAATCTCCAGAGATACTAGCTGATGTATGCCGCGTCAGTGGTCACCTTGGCCTGCGCCCACGATCTCCAGAGATACCAGCTGATGTATGCCGCGTCAGTGGTCATCTTGGCCTGCGCCCACAATCTCCAGAGATACCAGCTGATGTATGCCGCGTCAGTCGTCATCTTGGCCTGCGCCCACAATCTCCAGAGATACCAGCTGATGTATGCCGCGTCAGTGGTCATCTTGGCCTGCGACCACAATCTCCAGAATTACCAGCTGATGTATGCCGCGTCAGTGGTCATCTTGGCCTGCGCACTACAATCTCCAGACATACTAGCTGATGTATGCCGCGTCAGTGGTCATCTTGGCCTGCGCCCACAATCTCCAGAGATACCAGCTGATGTATGCCGCGTCAGTGGTCAACTTGACCTGCGCCCACAATCTCCAGAGATACCAGCTGATGTATGTCGCGTCAGTGGTCAACTTGGTCTGCACCCACAATCTCCGGAGATATCAGCTGATGAATGCCGCGTAAGTGGTCAACTTGGCCTGCGCCCACAATCTCCAGAGATACCAGCTGATGTATGCCGCGTCAGTGGTCAACTTGGCCTGCGCCCACAATCTCCAGAGATACCAGCTGATGTATGCCGCGTCAGTGGTCATCTTGGCCTGCATCCACAATCTCCGGAGATACCAGCTGATGTATGCCGCGTCAGTGGTCATCTTGGCCTGCACCCACAATCTCCGGAGATACCAGCTGATGTTTGCCGCGTCAGTGGTCATCTTGGTCTGCACCCACAATCTCCGGAGATACCAACTGATGTATGCCGCGTCAGTGGTCATCTTGGTCTGCACCCACAATCTCCGGAGATACCAGCTGAAGTATGCCTCGTCAGTGGTCAATTTGGCCTGCGCGCACAATCTCCAGATATACCAGCTGATGTATGCCGCGTCAGAGGTCAACTTGGTCTGCGCCCACGATCTCCAGAGATACCAGCTGATGTATGCCGCGTCAGTGGTCATCTTGGCCTGCGCCCACAATCTCCAGAATTACCAGCTGATGTATGCCGCGTCAGTGGTCATCTTGGCCTGCGCCTACAATCTCCAGAGATACTAGCTGATGTATGCCGCGTCAGTGGTCATCTTGGCCTGGGCCCACAATCTCCAGAGATACCAGCTGATGTATGCCGCGTCAGTGGTCAACTTGGCCTGCGCCCACAATCTCCAGAGATACCAGCTGATGTATGTCGCGTCAGTGGTCAACTTGGTCTGCACCCACAATCTCCGGAGATATCAGCTGATGAATGCCGCGTAAGTGGTCAACTTGGCCTGCGCCCACAATCTCCAGAGATACCAGCTGATGTATGCCGCGTCAGTGGTCATCTTGGCCTGCGCCCACAATCTCCAGAGATACCAGCTGATGTATGCCGCGTCAGTGGTCATCTTGGCCTGCACCCACAATCTCCGGAGATACCAGCTGATGTATGCCGCGTCAGTGGTCATCTTGGCCTGCACCCACAATCTCCGGAGATACCAGCTGATGTATGCCGCGTCAGTGGTCATCTTGGTCTGCACCCACAATCTCCGGAGATACCAACTGATGTATGCCGCGTCAGTGGTCATCTTGGTCTGCACCCGCAATCTCCGGAGATACCAGCTGAAGTATGCCGCGTCAGTGGTCAACTTGGCCTGCGCCCACAATCTCCAGATATACCAGCTGATGTATGCCGCGTCAGTGGTCAACTTGGTCTGCGCCCACGATCTCCAGAGATACCAGCTGATGTATGCCGCGTCAGTGGTCATCTTGGCCTGCGCCCACAATCTCCAGAGATACCAGCTGATGTATGCCGCGTCAGTGGTCATCTTGGTCTGCGCCCACGATCTCTGGAGATACCAGCTGATGTATGCCGCGTCAGTGGTCATCTTGGTCTGCGCCCACGATCTCCGGAGATACCAGCTGATGTATGCCACGTCAGTGGTCATCTTGGCCTGCGCCCACAATCTCCAGAGATACCAGCTGATGTATGCCGCGTCAGTGGTCATCTTGGTCTGCGCCCACGATCTCCGGAGATACCAGCTGATGTATGCCGCGCCAGTGGTCATCTTGGCCTGCACCCACAATCTCCGGAGATACCAGCTGATGTATGCCGCGTCAGTGGTCATCTTGGTCTGCACCCACAATCTCCGGAGATACCAACTGATGTATGCCGCGTCAGTGGTCATCTTGGTCTGCACCCACAATCTCCGGAGATACCAAGCTGAAGTATGCCTCGTCAGTGGTCAACTTGGCCTGCGCCCACAATCTCCAGATATACCAGCTGATGTATGCCGCGTCAGTGGTCAACTTGGTCTGCGCCCACGATCTCCAGAGATACCAGCTGATGTATGCCGCGTCGGTGGTCATCTTGGCCTGCGCCCACAATCTCCAGAATTACCAGCTGATGTATGCCGCGTCAGTGGTCATCTTGGCCTTCGCCTACAATCTCCAGAGATACTAGCTGATGTATGCCGCGTCAGTGGTCATCTTGGCCTGGGCCCACAATCTCCAGAGATACCAGCTGATGTATGCCGCGTCAGTGGTCAACTTGGCCTGCGCCCACAATCTCCAGAGATACCAGCTGATGTATGTCGCGTCAGTGGTCAACTTGGTCTGCACCCACAATCTCCGGAGATATCAGCTGATGAATGCCGCGTAAGTGGTCAACTTGGCCTGCGCCCACAATCTCCAGAGATACCAGCTGATGTATGCCGCGTCAGTGGTCATCTTGGTCTGCGCCCACGATCTCCGGAGATACCAGCTGATGTATGCCACGTCAGTGGTCAACTTGGTCTGCGCCCACGATCTCCGGAGATACCAGCTGATGTATGCCGCGTCAGTGGTCATCTTGGTCTGCGCCCACGATCTCCGGAGATACCAGCTGATGTATGCCGCGTCAGTGGTCATCTTGGTCTGCGCCCACGATCTCTGGAGATACCAGCTGATGTATGCAGCGTCAGTGGTCATCTTGGTCTGCGCCCACGATCTCTGGAGATACCAGCTGATGTATGCCGCGTCAGTGGTCATCTTGGTCTGCGCCCACGATCTCTGGAGATACCAGCTGATGTATGCCGCGTCAGTGGTCATCTTGGTCTGCGCCCACGATCTCTGGAGATACCAGCTGATGTATGCCGCGTCAGTGGTCATCTTGGTCTGCGCCCACGATCTCCGGAGATACCAGCTGATGTATGCCGCAACGGTCTACACCGGCATCGCTGGCATTGAGTAGCTTTTGTCTTCGCCAGAGTGACGTTAACGTAAGACGTGTGGATGTAGGGTGACATGCTGTACCACAGCGCTGTCACCAGGTCATCGAGCGGCTGTTCAAAGCTTCGCTCCATACTCTCCTATGGAGGGAAGTTGCGGGTAGTCCCTCGGTCGACCCTTTTTTAATCTTCCACTTTTCGAAGATTTGGTTTTTAATCAAAAGAAAATAATCCCTACTTGATATCGAAGACTCTGGCTCTGAGTCATGTATTTTCAATTTAAACTTAAAATAGAAATAAATTTAAAAAACTATTTTATTTAAAAATATTGAGTTCGGAGTAACTTCTCCATGTACTTTATTCATCCAGTATTGCAATATCATCATCCAGCAGTGAATAATCATCATCCAGCAGTGCAATATCCTGATCCAGTCATACAACATCCTCATCCAGCAGTGAATTATCCTCATCCACTAGTGCAATGTCCTTATGTCGCAATGTCTTCACACCGTCGAGGCCCATACCTTGCAATGTGGACACACTTCAAACATCGTGCTACTGAAACCAACGTTGACGATACTTGTCAACAGTTGAGAAGAACTGTCTTAATAGCAGAGGCAGAGAATGAAGTACAAGAAATGACAGACATAATAGTAAAATAAAAGAAAGTAACAAGAAATGTCTCAGTCTGAATGGGGAAAAAACAGAAGTAATGGTCATATCGAAGAAACAATCATCACCATTATGCAGCATAACAACAAACAGGACAAATCTGAAACAAGTGCAACGCTTCAAATACTTTGGTCCAGTAATATCAGATGGAAACAAATAATAATAAATGAATTTTGTTAAAGAGGGAAACTTACGAAGTAAATCAGAGGACTTCAGCGAATCAGAGGAGGAGGAGGGGGTATGTTTACAGCACTCGGAAAAAAAAAGACAAATAATCAACAACAGGTAAAAAAAATAACTTGGGACCATATATTGTTCTTTGTTTTTTTTTTGTCTGTTGTTGGTTATTTGTCATTTCTTTCCGAGTGCGGTAAACAAATATCCTACTCCTATGATTCGCGCAATTATCGCCTCGGAAGTTTCCCTCTATAATAATATTCATTTATTATTATTTGTCCACAGTCTGAGCCACTGGAAACTACTATCCGTGCTGTTCCGTCCTATACATGTTTGTCTGCAAGTATTCAGCCCTGCCGGGAGTTACTTGTCCTAATAGGAAAATACAGAAAAACAAATTTATTCCCGAGTTGTGATCGTAAACTGACGCTGTAGTCATGAGAACACCAGCGTGAAAGACATCGTCCACGATAGCTAATTTTAAGTTAGCCGAGTTTGCAGTGTTCCTTCCTTATCGTTTGGCTTTTCGTGGCAAGGCGCTGTGCCAAGGAGTATGGGTCCAATCCTGCTTCGGACCATATATTGTTTTTTTGCTTTTTTTTCTGTTGTTTATTTGTCATTTTTCCGAGTTCTGTAAAAATACTTCCTCCTCCTATAACATCAGATAGAAGATGCACCACAGAATTTTAAAAAAGTAAAGTACCCCGTCACGCCAAGTGGTGGCGTATAGGGAATATGGTGTTAGTGACCATATATTTTACAGACCTTCGGCACATGCTTTTTGGAGTAATGGGATCGGTACTACGCCCGTGCTGCTTTACTTTCCAAGAAAAAAAATCCGGTACCCATTTAAGACTGGGTGAACCCGGAAGATGTCGGCTGGGATCGAACCCTACCCCTTGTCCTTTAAAAAAAAAAACAGAATAGTTCAGGCCAAAATTGCATTTCAGAAAATGAAAACTGTCTTATGCAACAAGTCTGTATCAAAAGACGTGAGAAAGAGAGTTCATCGGTGCTACATAGAGCCAATTCTGACCTATGGAAGAAAATCGTGGACTGTAGACAAACAGAAGATACTCAAAACCCACAAGTGGATATCAAAATAGAAGGAATAGACCTGAAGACAGTTCAGAACTACAACTACCTTGGACATACTATAACCAGTGATGGAAAATGTACAACTGAAATAAACAAAAGAATAGGAATGGCAAAAAGTAATTTTAATGTCATGAAGAACATACTAACATCAAAACAAAAAACACCAGGGCTAAAACTAAGAATAGCAAAATGTTACATCTTCTCAATATTCCTATATGGTGCAGAAACATGGACATTAGACAAGAAAACATAACAGAGAATTGAAGCTTTTGAAATGTGGATATATAGAAGAATAGGTAGAATTGGATCGAAGGAAAAGAAAACAAACGATGAACTCTTAAAACAACTAAAAATAAAAAGACTACTAAGCACAATACAAACAAGACAAATGCGATTTTTGGGCCACGTTAAAAGACACAACAGCCTACTAAAAGTAATCCTGGAGGGGAAAATACAAAGTAAAAGAGGCAGAGGCAGACCAATACTAACTTGGACGAGTAACATCAAAAGATGGACAAATCAGCCTATGACAACCTGCACCGTCAAAGCAAGAGACAGAGAATGGCGTTCCATGGTAGCCAACCTTCGTTGCGGAGAGGGCACTTGGTGATGATGATGATGATGTAGACAAAGAAATGAAAAAACGATTAGAGACCTCAGAGATGGGATTTCTCAGAAGAATATTGAAAGTTCCCTGGACAGCAAAAACAACAATTAAGACATTCTCAAAGAGGCCAACACAAAAAGGAAGCTCCTAAAAATATCACAAATAAGCAATTAATATATTTTTGGGCACATAATGAGAATAGGATTATTGGAATACTTGGTAACAACTGGACAAAACACATGGAAAGAGAGGCCGAATATGACAAAAAGAGAAGATACTAGATAGCGTGTTGTCATGGCATGGAAAACAGTCAACAACAGAATTGATACTATGCTCTGTGGATAGAAGACTGTGGAACGACATGATCCCCAACTCCAGCCAGTATAACACATGATGATGATGAGTACAACTGCCTATTACTAGGCTGCTACTTGTACATTGCAGCCGGCTTTGCTCACTAATCGGTTAATGAAAAAAAAACACTTAAATACTAATTACAAATTAATTCATCCATGAAACTTGTATCTGACCAAATTTAAAAAACAAAATAAACTTTTACATTATCAACAATATCATTTGTTAAGCTTGTCACTTTCATTTTTCTTCCTTCTTCAAATTAGACTGACAGCAAGTTTGGCTAACCCCTAAAACTGTTAACACTTCCTTAACAAGGATTAGCTACAGATCAATTCTTTAACAATAGCCGATTGTTAACTTTATTTTTCCCACCAGGTTTTTCATTATTTGTTTTAATTGACAGTTTGATCTCTAGTTCCCTGTTCCAGAAGTAAATGGCTTCACTCTACGTCCAGTCGGATGAGTACAACATTTTCAACTTTGAAATATAATTATTGACAGTAACTTTCTACAATCTATATGGAAGAAATGTTCTTGATTTACACAATGTTCTAGGTCAAACTAACACTTCATAGATCTTTGAGTGCAATGTTCTAGGTCAATTAACACTTCATATGTCTTTGAATGCAATGTTCTAGGTCAACTAACACTTCACACATCTTTGAATGCAATGTTCTAGGTCAACTAACACTTCATACATCTTTTAATGCAATGTTCTTGGCCAACTAACACCTCATAGATCTTTGAATGCAATGTTCTTTACCAACTAATATTTCTTACATCTTTGAATGCAATGTTCTAGGTCAACTAACACTTCATACATCTTTGAATGCAATGTTCTAGGTCAACTAACACTTCATACATCTTTGAATGCAATGTTCTAGGTCAACTAACACTTCATACATCTTTGAATGCAATGTTCTAGGTCAACTAACACTTCATACATCTTTGAGTGCAATGTTCTGGGTCAACTAACACATCATACATCTTTGAATGAAATGTTCTAGGTCAACTAACACCTCATAGATCTTTGAATGCATTGTTCTAGGTCAACTAACACTTCATACATCTTTGAATGCAATGTTCTAGGTCAACTAACACCTCATAGATCTTTGAATGCAATGTTCTAGGTCAACTAACACTTCATACATCTTTGAATGCAATGTTCTAGGTCAACTAACACTTCATACATCTTTGAATGCAATGTTCTAGGTCAACTAACACTTCATACATCTTTGAGTGCAATGTTCTGGGTCAACTAACACCTCATAGATCTTTGAATGCAATGTTCTCTACCAACTAATATTTCTTACATCTTTGAATGCAATGTTCTAGGTCAACTAACACTTCATACATCTTTGAATGCAATGTTCTAGGTCAACTAACACTTCATACATCTTTGAATGCAATGTTCTAGGTCAACTAACACTTCATACATCTTTGAATGCAATGTTCTAGGTCAACTAACACTTCATACATCTTTGAATGTAATTGCTTCTTCGTGAACTAGACGTCTCATGCAGTTGAATCAAACTCTGATGGATCTTGGCTATTAATTGCTATTGGCAATGAAACTTCGAGCAGCCCAGCAACTGGGGCCTACAATTTGTGCAGCCTCATAAACAATTTTAAAGAAAAATATTATATTTGAACTGATTTAACCGTAGCTGATATCGAAGCCGGATGTCAAGTAAACAGAAGCATTGAGCACATTAAGATAACGAGAAATTGTCTTGACTTTAATCTGGAAATGTTTATGGGCGTACAGCAATGACGATATTGGGGAACCAGTAGTTGGGTGTGGTATAGACTCCAAAATATGGTGACAGCTTTACAAAGAACACAACATAATACTGACGTTTCGGCCTGCGACCTTCTTCAGAACACGGGGACAACGACAACAAGCAGTGAGGCACAATTATCTATAGTTACATGTTAGATGATAAAGTTAGGGAGAGATGGACGGAGGGATGAAGGATAGGGTGGTAAGATGAAGAAGAGATGCCGTTACATATGGGAAGATTGGTGAAGTGTAAAGATATATACAATCGTAAGTAAAGAGAAATGATGAGGAGCTGAAAACTAAACAGTGAAAAGTAAATAATGAATCTATAAAAGTATATTAAAAATGACAGCTGGAAAGACTGTGCTGTTCTGCGTGGTGGAATTCACACAAATGGCCGGTTGAGGTATACTGCCGGGAAAAGCCGTTACGTGATATGACCACGCGTGGTCAAGCGAGGCAGACCAGGGATCGTGAGATTACAATTGTAGGTGGAAAGTGCGTAAAAAGAGGGGGGTGGACAGGTAGGAAAAGACGAGCTGGCCAGACAACTACGTAAACAATAGACGTTGGACGGGACAGCGGTACAATACACTAGCCCGAGGGAGCAAGTCTGGGTGAAAACAAAGAACCGAGGAGAAAAGAATGTCCAAGGAGGAAAGAATGATTAAGTGGCCTGATAGGGACTAGAACAATAAAGGAAGATAACAACTATAAGTAGATCCGTAGAGGGGGTGGTTTCGTATAGTGAAGGAGAACTAGTATACAAGAAGTAGGGAGAGTAAAGAAATTGTGTACCGGAAGAGGAGTTATAGAGAGGAGCAATAAGAAACAGGTATATAGGAAGTGGATAAATGGAGAGGTGGTGGACCAGAAGTAGATAGATAGGGAAGGAGTCTGTAGGAAGTAGAGTAATAGAGAAGTTGTGTGCTAGAAGTTAGTACATAGATAAGTAGGGAAGTTGGGAAATGGTAAAACTAAAGTGGACATAAAGAGTGGTGGCACATATGTAGACAGGTGGAGTCCTAGACTCAGAGAGGATAATAGGATAAGGTGAGTACTGGATGGGTAGACCTAGATAAGTGGTGACTGCAAATGAATAGAGAGGGAAGGGTTAAAGTGTTAGTTGACCTAGAACATTGCATTCAAAGATGTAAGAAGTGTTAATTGGCCTAGAACATTGCATTCAAAGATGTAAGAAGTGTTAGTTGACCTAGAACGTTGTATTCAAAGATCTATGAAGTGTTAGTTGACCTAGAACATTGCATTCAAAGATGTAAGAAGTGTTAGTTGACCTAGAACGTTGTATTCAAAGATTTAAGAAGTGTTAATTGGCCTAGAACATTGCATTCAAAGATGTAAGAAGTGTTAGTTGACCTAGAACGTTGTATTCAAAGATTTAAGAAGTGTTAATTGGCCTAGAACATTGCATTCAAAGATGTAAGAAGTATTAGTTGGCTTAGAACATTGCACTCAAAGATGTAAGTAGTGTTAGTTGGCCTAGAACATTGCACTCAAAGATCTATGAAGTGTTAGTTGGCATAGAACATTGCACTCAAAGATGTATGAAGTGTTAGTTGATCTAGAACATTGCATTCAAAGATGTATGAAGTGTTAGTTGGTCAGGAACATTGCATTCAAAGATGTATGAAGTGTTAGTTGATCTAGAACATTGCATTCAAAGATCTATGCGGTGTTAGTTGACCTAGAACATTGCATTCAAAGATGTATGAAGTGTTAGTTGACCTAGAACAATGCATTCAAAGATCTATGAGGTGTTAGTTGACCTAGAACATTGCATTCAATGATGTAAGAAGTGTTAGTTGACCTAGAACATTGCATTAAAAGATGTATGAAGTGTTAGTTGACCTAGAACATTGCATTCAAAGATGTATGAAGTGTTGGTTGACCTAGAACATTGCATTCAAATATATATGAAGTGTTAGTTGAACTAGAATTTTGCACTCAAAGATTTATGAAGTGTTAGTTGACCTAGAACATTGTGCAAATCAAGAACATTTCTTCCATATAGAGTTGACCTAGAACATTGTGTAAATCAAGAACATTTCTTCCATATAGAGTTGACCTAGAACATTGTGTAAATCAAGAACATTTCTTCCATATAGATTGTAGAAAGTTACTGTCAATAATCATATTTCAAAGTTGAAAATGTTGTACTCATCCGACTGGACGTAGAGTGAAGCCATTTACTTCTGGAACAGGGAACTAGAGATCAAACTGTCAATTAAAACAAATAATGAAAAACCTAGTGGGAAAAATAAAGTTAACAAGCGGCTATTGTTAAAGAATTGATCTGTAGCTAATCCTTGTTAAGGAAGTGTTAACAGTTTTAGGGGTTAGCCAAACTTGCTGTCAGTCTAATTTGAAGAAGGAAGAAAAATGAAAGTGACAAGCTTAACAAATGATATTGTTGATAATGTAAAAATTTATTTTGTTTTTTAAATTTGGTCAGATACAAGTTTCATGGATGAATTAATATGTAATTAGTATTTAAGTGTTTGTTTTTTTCATTAACCGATTAGTGAGCAAAGCCGGCTGCAATGTACAAGTAGCAGCCTAGTAATAGGCAGTTGTACTCATCATCATCATGTGTTATACTGGTTGGAGTAGGGGATCATGTCGTTCCACAGTCTTCTATCCACAGAGCATAGTATCAATTCTGTTGTTGACTGTTTTCCATGCCATGACAACACGCTATCTAGTATCTTCTCTTTTTGTCATATTCGGCCTCTCTTTCCATGTGTTTTGTCCAGTTGTTACCAAGTATTCCAATAATCCTATTCTCATTATGTACCAAAAAATATATTAATTGCTAATTTGTGATATTTTTAGGAGCTTCTTTTTGTGTTGGCCTCTTTGAGAATGTCTTAATTGTTGTTTTTGCTGTCCAGGGAACTTTCAATATTCTTCTGAGAAATCCCATCTCTGAGGTCTCTAATCAACTTTTCATTTGTTTGTCAGCAGTCCACGATTTTCTTCCAAAGGTCAGAATTGGCTCTATATAGCACCGATGAACTCTCTTTCTCACTTCTATTGACATAGATTTGTTGCATAAGACAGTTTTCATTTTATGAAGTGCAATTTTGACCTGAACTATTCTGTTTTTTTATTTCTGTTGTGTATCTTTCATCTGATATTGTAGGAGGAGGAAGTATGTTTACAGAACTCGGAAAAAACGACAAATAAACAAGAGAAAAACACGAAAAATAATATATGGTCCGAAGCAGGATTGGACCCATACTTCTTGGCACAGCGCCTTGCCACGAAAAGCCAAACGCTAAGGAACACTGCCAACTTGGATAACTAAAAAATTAGCAATCATTCGCGATGTCTTTCACGCAGGTGTTCTCATGACTATAGCATAGGGTTACAATCACAACTCGGGAATAAATTGTGTATCGGCATTTTCCTATTAAGACAAGTATCTCTCGGTAGGGCTGAATACTTGCAGACAAACATTTATAGGACGGAACAACACGGATAGTAGTTTCCGGTGGCTTAGACTGGGGACAAATAATAATAAATGAATATTATTATAGAGGAAATGACAAATAATCAACAACAGAAAAAAAGCTTGGGACCATATATTGTTCTTTGTTTTTTTTTTTTTTTGGTCAGTAGTTGGTTATTTGTCTTTTTTTTCCGAGTGCTGTAAACATACCCCCTCCTCCTCCTCTGATTCGCTGAAGTCCTCTGATTTACTTCGTAAGTTTCCCTCTTTAACAAAATTCATTTATTATTATTTGTTTCCATCTGATATTACTGGACCAAAGTATTTGAAGCGTTGCACTTGTTTCAGATTTGTCCTGTTTGTTGTTATGCTGCATAATGGTGATGATTGTTTCTTCGATATGACCATTACTTCTGTTTTTTCCCCATTCAGACTGAGACATTTCTTGTTACTTTCTTTTATTTTACTATTATGTCTGTCATTTCTTGTACTTCATTCTCTGCCTCTGCTATTAAGACAGTTCTTCTCAACTGTTGACAAGTATCGTCAACGTTGGTTTCAGTAGCACGATGTTTGAAGTGTGTCCACATTGCAAGGTATGGGCCTCGACGGTGTGAAGACATTGCGACATAAGGACATTGCACTAGTGGATGAGGATAATTCACTGCTGGATGTGGATATTGCACTGTTGGATGAAGATATTGCACAACTGGATGAGGACATTGCACGACTGGATGAGGACATTGCACAACTGGATGAGGGCATTGCACTGCTCGTGCGGAGACAATGCGGTAAGAGGACAGGGCACTTTAGGTTTAAAGATATTGTGACATGTGGATATTGCAGTATTGCTATGACGACATTGTACTATTGCTATGTTATCATGGCACTGTTAATATGAGGACATTGCACTTTTGACATGAGGATATTGCGCTGTTGGTATGAGTACACTGCACTATTGTTTGGACAACTTTGCACTATTAGTATGAAAACAACCCACTGTTAGTTTAATAAGGACATTGCACAGTTGGTATGGGACATTGCACAGTTGGTATGAGGATTTTGCACCATTGGTATGAGGACACTGCAGTATTGTTTTGACAATATTATACTATTAGTATGAGGCCAATCCACTCATGAATATCAAAAAGACTAAAACTATGATCATAAACAAAGAAAATACTCAAAACCCACAAGCGGATATCAAAATTTAAGGAACAGACCTGGAGACAGTTCAGAACTACAACTACCTTGGACATACTTTAACCAATGATGGAAAATGTACAACTGAAATAAACAAAAGAATAGGAATGGCAAAAAGTAATTTTAATCTCATGTGGGGCATACTAATATCAAAACAAATAACACCAGGGCTAAAACTATGAATAGCAAAAGGTTGCATCTTCTCAATATTCCTATATGGTGCAGAAACATGGACATTAGACAAGAAAGCAGAACAGAGAATTGAAGCCTTTGAAATGTGGATATATAGAAGAATAGGTAGAATTGGATGGACGGAAAAGAAAACAAACGATGAAGTCTTAAAACGACTAAAAATTAAAATAGAACTACTAAAGACAATTCAAACAAGACAAATGCGATTTTTGGGCCATGTTAAAAGACACAACAGGCTACTAAAAGTAATCTTGGAAGGGAAAATACAAGGTAAAAGAGGCAGAGGCAGACCAAGACTAACATGGACGAAAAACATCAAAAGATGGACAAGTCAGCCTATGACAACCTGCACCATCAAAGCAAGAGAGAGCAGAATGGCGCTCCATGGTAGCCAACCTTCGTTGCGGAGACGGCACTCGAAGATGATGATGATGGCAATCCACTGTTAGTGTAGAGACATCTCGCTCTAATTAGGGACATTGCATAGTTAGTATGAGGACAATGCACTATTAGTATGAGGACAATGCACTGTTAGTATGAGGACATCGCACTGTTAGTATGAGGACATCGCACTGTTAGTATGAGGACATCGCACTGTTAGTATGAGGACATCGCACTGTTAGTATGAGGACATCGCACTGTTAGTATGAGGACAATGTATTGTAGGTATACGCAGTTCTCTACATTTTATTTTAAAGGTAACTATTGTGTCAATATTATTGTAATGGCTTCTCCTTCTTCCTCTTCTATCCTTCCTCTATTGCCGTTGGCGTCGAGTGGAGATACAATCTGCGATTCTTTGCTCTTCTGTTGGCCTCTTCTGATGTTATCCCTCCTAGTGACTCTAGTATTCCCTTTATCCATCTCTTTCTCGGTCTTCCTATTAATCTGGCATTTTCGTAGCATTTGTTTATGGCTCTTTGAGTCATTGTTAGTTCTTTTTGTCTTGTTATGTGGCCGAACCAATTTATCTGTTGTTTCTTTATGTATTCGATGGCTGGTTCAATTTCGAGTTTCTTCCTCAGGTCGGTGTTTCTTACTCTGTCCCTTAAGATGTTTCCTGTCATTCTTCTGACACATTTCATTTCGGTGGTCGTTATCTTTCTTATTGTTCTAGAGTCCAGCGTCCAATTCTGGCAGCATTGTAATGACTAACTGTACAATTTGTCATAACTTTCCAACTGTCATACGGTTAGTACCACGCCATGTTGCCCTACGTTCACAGTAAAGTTGGCATGGTACACATGCTTAGAGATTGCGTTAAACCAGAAACTGTTTTGGTCCGAAGAAAAACAAGTCGTCATAATCTGGAAATGAACGTCACAATCTGAAAATGGACGTCACAATCTGAAAATGGACGTTACAATCTGAAAATGGACGTCATTATCTGGAAATGGACGTCATAATCTGAAAATGGACGTCATAATCTGACAATGGACGTCACAATCTGAAAATGGACGTTACAATCTGAAAATGGACGTCATAATCTGGAAATGGACGTCATAATATGAAAATGGACGTCATAATCTGAAAATGGACGTTATAATCTGACAATGGACGTCATAATCTGGAAATGAACGTCATAATCTGAAAATTGACGTCATAATCTGACAATAGACGTCATAATCTGGAAATGGACGTCATAATCTGGAAATGGACGTCACTATCTGAAAATGAACGTCGCAATCTGAAAATAGACGTCACAATCTGGAAATGAACGTCACAATCTGAAAATGAACGTCACAATCTGAAAATGAACGTCACAATCTGAAAATGAACGTCACAATTTGAAAATAAACGTCACAATCTGGAAATGAACGTCACAATCTGAAAATGAACGTCACAATCTGAAAATGAACGTCACAATCTGGAAATGAACGTCACAATCTGAAAATGAACGTCACAATCTGAAAATGAACGTCACAATCTGGAAATGAACGCCACAATCTGAAAATGAACGTCACAATCTGAAAATGAACGTCACAATCTGTTTCCAAATAAACATTACTAAGACACAGTATATTCGTGCTGAGTAATTTTTTTTTTTCATTTCGTAATTTGACTGTTCTTGTGATCTTCTGATTTTTCATTGACAATGTTTTGATGAAGCCAGTCACAACATGAAGCAACTCCGTTCAAGAAGATTTGATGTTTTATAGAAATTGAGAACAGCACGGCAAAAAGTTAAGGGCGACAAAGTTTAAGGGGCTATCCAGTAATCTAAGATTAACGGTCGCCTCTCTTGCATATAGTGAGTGAGATTACGTCTCTCTTTCATATAGTGAGTGACATTACGTCTCTATTTCATATAGTGAGTGACATTACGTCTTTCTTTCATATAGATTTGACATTACGTCTCTCTTTCATATAGTGAGTGACATTACGTCTCTCTTTCATATAGTGAGTGACATTACGTCTCTCTTGCATATAGTGAGTGAGATTACGTCTTTCTTTCATATAGTGAGTGAGATTACGTCTTTCGTTCATATAGTGAGTGACATTACGTCTCTCTTTCATATAGTGAGTGACATTACGTCTTTCTTTCATATAGATTTGACATTACGTCTCTCTTTCATATAGTGAGTGACATTACGTCTCTCTTTCATATAGTGAGTGAGATTACGTCTCTCTTTCATATAGTGAGTGACATTACGTCTCGCTTTCATATAGTGAGTGACATTATGTCTCTCTTTCATATAGTGATTGACATTACATCTCTCTTGCATATAGTGAGTGACATTACGTCTCTTTTTCATATAGCAAGTGACATTACGTCTCTCTTGCATATAGTGAGTGACTGTATATCTCTCTTTCATATAGTGAGTGACATTACGTCTCTCTTGCATATAGTGAGTGACTTTATATCTCTCTTTCATATAATGAGTGGCATATATCTCTCTTTCATGTAGTGAGTGGCATTATCTCTCTCTTTCATATAATGAGTGGCATATATCTCTCTTTCATATAATGAGTGGCATATATCTCTCTTTCATATAGTGAGTGACATTACGTCTCTCTTTCATATAGTGAGTGAGATTACGTCTCTCTTTCATATAGTGAGTGACATTACGTCTCTCTTTCATATAGTGAGTGAGATTACGTCTCTCTTTCATATAGTGAGTGACATTACGTCTCTCTTTCATATAGTGAGTGACATTACGTCTCTCTTTAATATAGTGAGTGACATTACGTCTCTCTTTCATATAGTGAGTGACATTACATCTCTCTTTCATATAGTGAGTGAGATTACGTCTCTCTTTCATATAATGAGTGACGTACGTCTCTCTTTCATATAGTGAGTGACATTACGTCTCTCTTTCATATAGTGAGTGAGATTGCGTGTCTCTTTCATATAGTGAGTGACATTACTTCTCTCATTCATATAGTGAGTGAGATTACGTCTTTCTTTCATATAGTGAGTGAGATTACGTCTCTCTTTCATATAGTGAGTGACATTACGTCTCTCTTTCATATAGTCAGTGAGATTACGTCTCTCTTTCATATAGTGAGTGACGTTACGTCTCTCTTTCATATAGTGAGTGACATTACGTCTCTCTTTCATATAGTGAGTGGCATTACGTCTCTCTTTCATATAGTGAGTGAGATTATATCTCTCTTTCATATAGTGAGTGGTATTATATCTGTCTTTCATATAGTGAGTGGTATTATATCTCTCTTTCATATAGTGAGTGGCATTATATATCTCTTTCATATATTGAGTGGCATTATATCTCTCTTTCATATAGTGAGTGGCATTATATCTCTCTTTCATATAGTGAGTGGCATTATATCTCTCTTTCATATAGTGAGTGGCATTATATCTCTCTTTCATATAGTGAGTGGCATTATATCTCTCTTTCATATAGTGAGTGGCATTTTATCTCTCTTTCATATAGTGAGTGGCATTACGTCTCTCTTTCATATAGTGAGTGGCATTATATCTCTCTTTCATATAGTGAGTGGCATATATCTCTCTTTCATATAATGAGTGGCATTATATCTCTCTTTCATATAATGAGTGGCATTATTTCTCTTTCATATAATGAGTGGCATTATCTCTCTTTCATATAATGAGTGGCATTATCTCTATTTCATAGAGTAAGTGGCATTATCTCTCTTTCATATTGTGAGTGGCACTATATTTCTTTCATATAGTGAGTGGCATTATCTCTCTTTCATATAATGAGTGACATTATCTCTATTTCATATAATGAGTGGCATTATCTCTCTTTCATATAAAGAGTGGCATTATATCTCTTTCATATAGTGAGTGGCATTATCTCTCCTTCATACAGTGAGTGATATTACGTTTCTCATTCATACAGTGAGTGGCATTACGTCTCTCTTTCATATAGTGAGTGGCATTATCTCTCTTTCATATAATGAGTGGCATTATATCTCTCTTTCATATAATGAGTGGCATTATATCTCTCTTTCATATAATGAGTGACATTACGTCTCTCTTTCATATAATGAGTGACATTACGTCTCTCTTTCATATAAGGAGTGGTACTAATAACAAATCAACATCAAGACGAAGACTTTTTGCCTCGTCTCTAACAGATGATGTCTGAACGAAGTCTTTCATTGTTTTTTTTCCTCTGTAATTATTATTTTTTTTTACGTTGTATGTTCAGACCCAGAAAGGTCAACTTAATGAAGGTCGGGCTAACTGAATTAAGAGTCCTAATTCTATAGAATAAGACTGGTCTCGTTTCGTTGACTTTCCATTTACAGGACAATATTTGTTTCAGGTAATTGGTCTCCATTACTGTCACGTGACTTCATCAATATGGCTGGAGCCGCTGTCTAGGTCTCTGTTTCACAGCGGAGTCGCGATTAATGATGTTGAAGAGGCAATGAGTGTTTGCAGGGGCGACACCCACCCGAGCGTCAACTGGATCATCCTCAAGGGCGTGTGATATATTCTTGTCTTATTTAGATACACCCTGACCTCAGATTCTATCAAAATTATTCAGACAAAACTGTTATTTTTAAAATATTATACTTCCCAATATTAACCTGCTTCTGACAAGTCCAGAAGGATAATGTGAAAGCTGTTTGTCCCCAGCAGGAAGCATGCGCGTTGTGTTCATATTTGTTATCGGTTGTATGTAACATCTCGTTGCATTTAATGATTTTGCATGTCGCGTGCAGCTCAATTGTTTGACAAATCGCTCGCTGCGACTTGGGTCCCATTACTTTTGTTTGCATGTCCTCGTTCTGTGCTCGATACATGTCAACATGTTCCTGCGCTATATAATAGGCATGACGTTTACATACATACTCGTAATCACACTATACTTACATTCAAACAAACATATATATATATATATATATATATATATATATATATATATAACAGTCAGACAGACAAACAGACAGATATATAGCTAGTCAGACAGATGGGCAGACAGACATATAGAGACAGACAGATAGATAGACAGTCACGAACACATACAGACAGACATACAAACAGACAGGATAGATAGATAGATAGATAGATAGATAGATAGATAGATAGATAGATAGATAGATAGATAGATAGATAGATAGATAGATAGATAGATAGATAGATAGATAGATAGATAGATAGATAGATAGATAGATAGATAGATAGATAGATAGATAGATAGGTAGGTAGGTAGATAGATAGATAGATAGATAGATAGATAGATAGATAGATAGATAGATAGATAGATAGATAGATAGATAGATAGATAGATAGATAGATAGATAGATAGATAGATAGATAGATAGATAGATAGATAGATAGATAGATAGATAGATAGATAGATAGATAGATAGATAGATAGATAGATAGATAGATAGATAGATAGATAGATAGATAGATAGATAGATAGATAGATAGATAGATAGATAGATAGATAGATAGATAGAAGGATAGATGGATGGATGGATGGATGGATGGATGGATGGATGGATGGATGGATGGATGGATGGATGGATGGATGGATGGATTGGTAAACGCTTTTTGTGTCTTTAGAGATGGTTGAACGGTGTCTGGCCTCTTTTAGCTTCTCTTATTTCACTGTAAAAAAATATCATGCAACTTCTTTAGATGGCATCTTCTACATATGCCACGTTGTCATGATGTGTTTAATATCATGCAACTTCTTTAGATGGCATCTTCTACATATGCCACGTAGTCATGATGTGTTTAATATCATGCAACTTCTTTAGATGGCATCTTCTACATATGCCACGTAGTCATGATGTGTTTAATATCATGCAACTTCTTTAGATGGCATCTTCTACATATGCCACGTTGTCATGATGTGTTTAATATCATGCAACTTCTTTAGATGGCATCTTCTACATATGCCACGTAGTCATGATGTGTTTAATATCATGCAACTTCTTTAGATGGCATCTTCTACATATGCCACGTAGTCATGATGTGTTTAATACAAGGCCAGGATGTCTTTGGGAGCCGCGATCGCTCAGTGGTTAGTGAACTAGACTACAAAGGACAAGAGGTAGGGTTCGATCCCATCCGACGGCTTCCGGGTTCACCCAGCCTTAAATGGGTACCGGATTCTTTTATGGGAAAGTAAAGCGACACGGGCGTAATACCGACCACATTACCCCAAAAACATGTGCCGAAGGTCTGTAAAAACTATGGTCACTAACACCATATTCCCTATACGTCACTTGGCGTGACGGGGGACTTTACTTTTTTTTTTACTAGGATGTCTTTAATATGTGCAAACTTCAATGTTTCCTTTTACGTTGTGTAATTTATACATTATGTTTACATAAAGTGTAGTTCTAATTTATGGCTGTATTCATTGATATTTAAAAAAATTATCTCTATGTAGCTTCCTTCTACACTGAATCCTAAACTCTGAACCATGAACTCTGAAACCTGAACTCTTGTTGCAAAAAAAAAAAAAAACCAAATAAAAGAGCTAATAATCATGTGACAATACAATTTGACATTTGATGAGAGTCGTGAGATTTCTTCAAGAACTGCTCGAGCGTTTAACATGGCATCCTAGAAGCTGGAGTAACACTTCACGTCTCCTGTCATCGCTTGCAGGTGATTGAGAAGGATATCTCCAGAATCAAGATTAGGTGAAGGAAAATCTTGGTAGAACGTGGCTGCAAGTAAATGAGGCTTGAGACCATGATGTCTGTGGAGAAAGAGGATGCATCTATGGTTAAAGCCTGCGATAAGTGTAACAATGCTTACGTCACATATTTTGTTTTGAAAACAGTTTCAACGTTACCATCGTGTTAAAACAATATTGTTGTCTGCTGTATGTACAAATTGTTATACATACATTATTTAAGTTTTGTTTTTAAAATTATTTCTCAGGATTTAAATAAATTTTTCAACGACCATGTTTTTGGACTACGAATTGTTTTGGATAACGATTTGTTATCTATCTTAGCTATCCTGCATATTTTACAGTCCAGAAATGTTTTGTCCTTTTTAGCGGTTTAACCTTTTTTACTTGCTTGCCCACGACACACATAGTTGGACACCCTCGTCAGTGTCTCGGAGTTCTTCCCTCTGATGATATATTCCCGAGTGACGACGGAAGATTCCGGGATGCTAGTGACACTTGGCATTGATGGTGATCGTGTATTCACGGATATATTCAAGAAGCCTCATAAGTTCTTAACTCAGATACGATACCTGAGGTTTGTTAGAGTCTACTTCTGAGTTCTTAACTCTGAGACAAAATATGAGATTTGTTTATAATTAACTTTAAGACTATATGTAAGATTAATGACAGTACTCCAGAATAGTTCAATCCAAATGTGAAATATGTAAGGAGAATATTTGTATTATCAGAGCAAAAAATAATCATATTATTTACACAGTAAATAATCTTTTTATCTAAAGAATAAATAATCGTAGAATCGAAACAAGAATAAATAATCGTAGAATCAATACAAGAATAAATAATCGTATTGACTACAGAAAAAACAATATTAGTATCAACAGAATAAAGTAAACAACAGCAATACTAAAAAAAAAGAAGAAAAAATGTGGTATGGTGGACGTTTCGGCCGAAACGTCAACTTTTGTTTTGTTCATTACCACGTAAAGCTGTCATTATACCAATTTGTTCTTCTTTTTTTACTTTTTTTTCTTTTTGTTTGGTATTGCTATTATCATCAGCTTTACAGCAACTTCGCATCTCTACGCATCTTGGTACATCTTGGTACATCTTGGTACATCTTGGTACATCTTGGTACATATTGGTACATCTTGGTACATCTTGGTACATCTTGATGCCTTTACTTCTTATAAAGTAAACAACTTGATTATCAACGAAATAAATCTATTTGCGTCTAAAAAACAAATATTCATATTACTTACACAAGAATAAATAATCGTATTATCAACAAGATAAATAATATAATTATCATCATAACAAATAATCGTATTATCAACAGAATAAATATATAATTATCAACATAACAAATAATCGTATTATCTACAGAACAAAAAAACTTTTTATCTATTGGATATCTTTCTAAAACAAACAGCTGTATTAATCATTGACAGGCAGAGAATCTCAGTTATAGAGACAATAGCTGCGATCTCCAACTAGTACAGTCACTACCAAGAAGGAAAGGATGGCAAAACTACCTTCTTATATTGCCAAGTAAAATTATGTCCAACTATGGAAATGTAATTTACTCTGGGGGAACCACATACGAAAGAGGAGTAGGCATCATGTTAGATAGAGAAAGAAGCAAAACAGAGAAAGGATTTTGGCCAGTATCAGACAGAATTCTGCTAGTAAAATTGAGAGGTACACCAATGGATATCAACATAATTCAAGTTTATGCACCAACAAGTAATAGCGAAGAAGAAGACATTGACACTTTTTACAATGAGCTAGAGATCACCATGGAACAATGTAAATCCCAAGAAATAACTATTATATTAAGGGATTTCAATGCAAAGGTAGGAACAGCTAAAGTGCAAAATGTGACTGGGGGATATGGCCTTGGAGAGATGAATGACAGAGGGGATAGACTGATAGATTGGGCAAAGACACATGAAATGATTATAGGTAACATCTGGTTCAAGGAACACCGTAGTCGACTATGGACATGGCGAAGACAGACAAGACAACAAAGTACACAATCAAATTGATTTTATACTGGTACAGAGAAGATTCAGGAAAGGGCTAACATCTGTTAAAACAAGGCCAGGAGCAGATTGCAATAGTGACCATGTACCAGTAGTTGGAAATATAAGAATAAAACTGCGGAAGACACAGAAATCCCCAAGAAATATAAAATTAGAACTAGATATGCATAGAGTAGATAGACAGATGAGTGATAAGTACAGTATGATAGTACAAAATAGATATAATGCTACTGAGAAAATACAGGTCATCGAGGAGCAGTGGGAAATGCTCAAACAATCGATTCAACAAACATCAAAAGAAGTAATACCAGTTATAAAAAGAGTCTACAACAAAAAATGGGTGACAGAAGAAATACAAGAGCTAAAGGAAGAAAGACGAAAACACAAGAAAGGAAGAACTGACTTACAAAATATTGCACAAAGAGATCCAAAACAAATGCAGAGAAGCAAAGGAAGGATGGTTAAAGCAAAAATGTGAACAAATGGAAAAACAACAAAAGAAAAACTCTAAATGTATGCACAATCTTTTTTAAATGAATTAACAGGAAGAAAAGAAGTCAAAGTTTCAGGATGTGTGAAATCAAAAAAAGGAAATATAATAATGGGAGAGGAGAAGATAATGGAAATATGGACATAATATATTAGTCAATTCTATGGTGATCAAAGACCAGAGCTAAACAATTCAAATAAAGACACAGGCCCATCAATAATGCAGAGTGAAGTGGAGGACGCAATTCAACGCATGAAAAGAGGCAAAGTTCCAGGTCCCGACAATATAACAATCGAAGAGATAGATGCATTAGGAGAGCTGGGAGTACAAGTCATAACAAAACTACTCAATGACATATATAACACTGGACACATACCCGAAGATCTACTAAAATCTATCTTTGTAGCCATACCGAAGAATTCAGGCGCCACTGATTGTGAAGACCATCGTACTATTAGTCTCACGAGCCACATGACGAAAATATTACTAAGAATCATCATGAGACGTGTAAGGAACAAAATAAAACCAGAAATAAGTGAGGAACAATGTGGACTTGTGGAAGGAAAGGGCACCAATAATGCAATATACATTCTGAGAACATTGATAGAAAGAGCTATAGAAGTAAAGAAAGATATGTATATTAGCTTTATAGACTACACACAAGCATTTGACAAAGTAAAGCATGTGGAAATGATCAAAATGCTGAAGAAATTAAACATTGATGGCAGGGATCTGCGAATCTTAAAAAAAAAACATGTACTGGCAACAAACAGCAGCCATACGATTCGCAACAAAACAGGACAGTTCCAATATAGAGTTTGTAGTTTCTAACATCTAGTCAATTTTGAAGCTAGAAAATTCTAAGAAAAAAAACACGGTTTGTGGGCACGTGTCAGTGAAGTCGATTCGGGCCTGTGTTGTGTTGTGTGTGTGTGTGTGTGTGTGTAGCAAGGGCCTTTTTGTCGTGTCATCATTAGCAGCATTTTATTTCTCTTAATTAAGAGTTGATGTGCACTGTATTGGAAATATAATATCTTGTTCGTAATTAACATTTGAGAATGATCCCTTTTCATACGCTGTCTTTTTATACGCCGAGGAGACCTTTAAAGCCATCGTGGAAATGCCAAGGTGAAACATTAATGCAGATATATTTAACATCATAAGATAAGCCGATGGTAATTCAAAAAGTCAATAACTACAGCAACTATAGTTAAAGAGACAAACAAGAAAGGCAGAGGCCATATTTTGAATATAGTCTTTTAGAATAAAACAAAATGTAATAAAAGGAGATATTAACACAAAAACCTACAAGTCAATACAACAGTAGATAGAAATGGCCCGTATAGTGGTTCTAGAATATAACCATCTAAGACAGACTAAATGAGTGGTGGTAAATTGAGTTGAGTTGAGTGCCGTCTCCGCATCAGAGTTTGGTTACCATCGAGCGCCACTCCCCTCTCTCTCTTTTACTTTGATGGTACAGATTTTCATTGGTTGACTTGTCCATCTTTTGATGTTACTCGTCCTTATTAGTCTTAGTCTGCCTTTGCCTCTTTTGCCTTGTATTTTCCCTTCTATATGGTAAAGACGAGACATAAATAAACAAAAGATTTGAGTGACAAAAATAGTTTAAAACAGGAAATATTTATTGACATCAAATAAACAGTTTCAGGACTCAAACTGAGAATAGTAACACATTCTATCTGCTCCTGATTCATGGTTACTTTAGAAACATGGACTTGACAGGAGACACAAGAGATGGAAATGAGATCCCTTGAAATGTGGATGTGTTCAAGAATTGCTAGAAGTTGATGGGAACAAATGAAATAATGAGGTTCTGAAATAGCTGAAAGTGCTACAATAATTCATGAACATAGATCTAACAGAAATGGAATAAGTTGAAGCCTAAAGATACAAAATTTGGACGTATAACTTACTGAAAGTCATCTTGGAGGGGAAAATAAAAGATAAACGAGGCAGAGAGAGACAAAGACTAGAGAGGACAAACAACACATCAAGGTATGTACATGAGAACTAGTAACAGCATACGTCATCAAGACATGACCAACTGAAATGTGTATCTATCAATACCTTCAAGACTGGCCCGTGACAAGGTGGGAATGAAATAACAGTTATCTGCAATTATTTACCTGTATCAATTATGTACCTCCGACAAGGTATTTATGATTCCTAATCAGTCAGAAATATAATCATGCTTGTCAAAACATACGTTTTCAAAATGCTTTAATATCTATTTTTGCAATTCATTTTTGACAATGAAAACAATTAAACGAGTTCTTAAATTTTAAGTAGAACCAGTCGTAACATATGGAAGTGAGCATTGGACAATATGACAACATACACAAAATCACTGGAGGCTGTAGAAATGTGGTTTTACAAAATAATGTTGAGAATACAATAGATAGCTAAGAAGAGGAATGAAAACGTAATGGAAAAGGTCAAAGCAAAAAAGAGAGCTAATTTCCAATATTAGGAAGAATCAATCATAATTTTAAACCATATAATGAGAAGAGAACAGCTGGAATATATTGTAACAACTTGGAAAATTGAGGGATGAAGAGTTAGAGGGAAGCAAAGAGAAAAGACACCAACAGTTGAAGTGAATAGACTGGCAGAAGGTCAAGAGCAGAAATGATAAATAACTGTCGAGATCGAAAGTTATGGAGAGACATGATCACCAGCAGGCATGGTAAAAAAAAAAGAAAGTAAAGTACCCCCGTCACGCCAAGTGGCGTATAGGAAAATATGATGTTAGTGACCCTATATTTTACAGACCTTCAGCACATGATTTTTGGGGTAATGTGGTCGGTATTACACCCGTGCTGCTTTACTTTCCCAGAAAAAAATCCGGTAGCCATTTAAAGCTGGGTGAACCCGGAGGTCGTCGGTTGGGATCGAACCCTACCCCTTGTCCTTTGTAGTCCAGTTCACTAACCACTGAGCTATCACGGCTCCCTGCAGGCATAGTACTTGATGATAATGGTGATGATATGTATCTGTGCATCATATAGGTATGTGGGTAATATGGTTTCATTAATATATTTGTCCAGGATCAGAGGCATATTTTTTTATATCAAAGTCGGTATCACGCCAGGCCGCCTTTACTTATAAGATAATTATGTGGTACACATTTTTCTGCCTGGGTGAACCCCTAAAGATTTGGTCAATACAAAACAAAATCGCCACCTCTGGGATTGTCTGCAATACAGTTGCAATATAAATACACACACACAAATATCTGTTTGTTTGATGTTACAAATTATATCAATATTGATATATATATATATATATATATATATATATATATATATATATATATATATATATATCGTTCTCCAGCTTTTACCTCTGACGAACTCCCTGAGACTAGGAACTGAATTTTGCGTGTTAATCCATTTTTCCCTGGCAGCCGTGTGCATAGGGGTCCCTCGCCGCACAGGCAGATAACTCGGACTTCGGAGGTACTCATATTTTTTCCGTCGATGAGTAATTGACGTAAATATTAATATGAAAAGTAACATTTGTGAACAACTATTACTATTAAATTAATGTAATCATGACATAAATCTACCTCCATTCTCTTGGATTATTTACCATGCATGGTATGATATTTGTCGCTTGCGTGTTTGTGTTACTTTCTTATTATTATTATATCTTTCGTTGTTATGCTACCACTGCTACTATTTCTTTATAAAAGCGTTCCATGGCACACCATTAGAGTTACAACTTGCTAATTGTTATTGCATCAATAACTGAAATACTGAGGAGAAACGATATCGCTGTACAAGAGATTCCATTTAGCAAAAGTGAGCGGAAAACATTGCCATAGTTTGGCAAAAATAGACGACAGAGGAAAAAGAAAAGGGGAAGAGAGAGAAGGAGGGGGGGGGGTGTAATAGTTCCTCTTCGTTCTCTAATCTGTCAGAAATAGACAAAGTTACAAACCAAGAAACACACAGAGAAGATAATTTGAAAGTAAATGATTTGCAGAACTGGAAAAGCTAGATCAGAAGAAAGAATTGGGGGACTGGTTGGTCTCGTGGCAAGACGCCGACCTCGAGACAGAGAGGTTGTGGGTTCAAATACCGGCTACACCGGTTGATATTTGTAATTATTAATTCTCTCTGCGGCAACCACCCCTGGCCTCAGCAGCGAGGCCCGGCTTGAAACGTAAATTACTCATCGACGGAAGAAATATGAGCACCTCCGAAGTCGGAGTTATCCGCATGTGCGGCGAGGGGCCCCTGTGCACACGGCTGCCAGGGAAAAATGGATTAACACGCAAAATTCAGTTCCTAGTCTCAGGGAGTTCGTCAGAGGTAACAACTGGCGAACGAAAAAAAAAAGAAGAAAGAAGAAACACAGTGCCACGTCTGAGGTCTATGAGTTGTATGGTG
Organism: Megaustenia siamemsis; assembly: GCA_032433765.1. Lineage (NCBI taxonomy): Eukaryota > Metazoa > Mollusca > Gastropoda > Stylommatophora > Ariophantidae > Megaustenia > Megaustenia siamemsis. The sequence goes on along the minus strand of JAVIAB010000106.1, from coordinate 42,549,565 downwards.
GTGTCGTTTATATTATTTTGTAAACAGTCGGCATGCTTTTGGTTAATTCTGTCAGCATTACGTCAGTGCCGTGTTTATTTGCCAGAAAAATCAGGTAGTCATTTAAGGCTGGGTGAATCTAGAAGCCATCGACTTGGATCAAACTCTACTTTTTGTTGTATCAATTCTCTAATGACTGCTCTACCGCAGCTCCTGGGATCCAGTTTAAAAGCAAAGTCTGTTACCGATTTGAGCATCACGAGGAGCTTCACATGCTGGGGGTATTATTGTTCTTGAGGTCAGTGGCTACAATAATCATGTGATGACATTGTTCTTGATGTCAGTGGCTACAATAATCATGTGATGATATTGTTCTTGAGGTCAGGGGCTACAATAATCATGTGATGATATTGATCTTGATGTCAGTGGCTACAATAATCATGTGATGACATTGATCTTGATGTTAGTGGCTACAATAATCATGTGATGACATTGTTCTTGAGGTCAGAGGCTACAATAATCATGTGATAACATTGTTCTTGAGGTCAGTGGCTACAATAATCATGTGATGACATTGTTCTTGAGGTCAGGGGCTACAATAATCATGTGATAACATTGATCTTGATGTTAGTGGCTGCAATAATCATGTGATGGCATTGATCTTGATGTCAGTGGCTACAATAATCATGTGATGACATTGATCTTGATGTCAGTGGCTTTAATAATCATGTGATGGAATTGATCTTGATGTCAGTGGCTACAATAATCGTGTGATTACATTGATCTTGATGTTAGTGGCTACAATAATCATGTGATGACATTGTTCATGAGGTCAGTGGCTACAATAATAATGTGATAAGGTTGATCTTGATGTTAGTGGCTACAATAATCATGTGATGGCATTGATCTTGATGTCAGTGGCTTTAATAATCATGTGATGGCATTGATCTTGATGTCAGTGGCTACAATAATCATGTGATGACATTGTTCTTGATGTCAGGGGCTACAATAATCATGTGATGACATTGTTCTTGATGTCAGTAGCTACAATAATCATGTGATGACATTGTTCTTGATGTCAGTGGCTACAATAATCATGTGATGACATTGATCTTGATGTTAGTGGCTACAATAATCATGTGATGACATTGTTCTTGATGTTAGTGGCTACAATAATAATGAGATCACATTGATCTTGATGCTAGTGGCTACAATAATCATGTGATGACATTTTTCTTGATGTCAGTGGCTACAATAATCATGTGATAACATTGATCTTGATGTTAGTGGCTACAATAATCATGTGATGACATTGATATTGATGCTAGTGGCTACAATAATCATGTGATAACATTGATCTTGATGTCCGTGGCTACAATAATCATGTGATAACATTGATCTTGATGCTAGTGGCTACAATAATCATGTGATGACATTGTTCTTGATGTTAGTGGCTACAATAATCATGTGATGACATTGTTCTTGATGTTAGTGGCTACAATAATCATGTGATGACATTGATCTTGATGTTAGTGGCTACAATAATCATGTGATGACATTGATCTTGATGTCAGTGGCTACAATAATCATGTGATGACATTGTTCATGATGTCAATGGCTATAATAATCATGTGATGACATTGATCTTGATGTCAGGGGCTACAATAATCATGTGATGACAATTTTCATGATGCTAAAGGCTACAACGATAGTAACAATTACATGTTCTGAATAACACGACTGTCGGTGGGAGTGAATAGTCTCGAGAATGGAATTAGCAAGGATCCGGTGTAGATCAATAACAAGTTATAATCTAGGTGGTCACCCTAGCACACAGAAGCGTCAGTGTACACACTTCGTCATCACAACAATCATCAGTGCACACACTTCGTCATCACAACAATCATCAGTGTACACACTTCGTCATCACAACAATCATCAGTGCACACACTTCGCCATCACAACAATCATCAGTGTACACACTTCGTCATCACAACAATCATCAATGCACACACTTCGCCATCACAACAATCATCAGTCCACGCACTTCGTCATCACAACAATCATCAGTGTACACACTTCGTCATCACAACAATCATCAGTGCACACACTTCGTCATCACTACCTGCACCAGTTGCACACTTCGTCATCACTACCTGCACCAGTTTGCACACTTCGTCATCACTACCTGCACCAGTTGCATACTTCGACATCACTACCTGCACCAGTTTCACACTTCGTCATCACTACCTGCACCAGTTTGCACACTTCGTCAACACTACCTGCACCAGTTGCACACTTCATCATCAATCCCTGCACCAGTTTGCACACTTCGTCATCACTACCTGCACCAGTTTACACACTTCGTCATCACTATTTGCACCAGTTTGCACACTTCGTCATCACTACCTGCACCAGTTGTACACTTCGTCATCACTACCTGCACCAGTTGCACACTTCGTCATCACTACCTGCACCAGTTTGCACACTTCGTCATCACTACCTGCACTAGTTCCCACTTCGTCATCACTACCTGCACCAGTTGTACACTTCGTCATCACTACCTGCACCAGTTGTACACTTCGTCATCACTACCTGCACCAGTTGCACACTTCGTCATCACTACCTGCACCAGTTTGCACACTTCGTCATCACTACCTGCACCAGTTGCACACTTCGTCATCACTACCTGCACCAGTTTCACACTTCGTCATCACTACCTGCACCAGTTTGCACACTTCGTCATCACTCCCTGCACCAGTTTGCACACTTCGTCATCACTACCTGCACCAGTTTACACACTTCGTCATCACTACCTGCACCAGTTTGCACACTTCGTCATCACTACCTGCACCAGTTGTACACTTCGTCATCACTACCTGCACCAGTTGCACACTTCGTCATCACTACCTGCACCAGTTTGCACACTTCGTCATCACTACCTGCACTAGTTCACACTTCGTCATCACTACCTGCACCAGTTGCACACTTCGTCATCACTACCTGCACCAGTTTGCACACTTCGTCATCACTACCTGTACCAGTTTGCACACTTCGTCATCAATTAGTGCTTCTACTTGGTGTTTGTCCTTAGAACTACAACGACACCTCGAGCATCAACAAACTGTGACCTATTCTTTTATTTACATTTCGTTATTTTACAGTTTTTTTTTCAACTTTCCCTTTCATCTCCTACCTCTCTTTAGTAATCAACGGTTCATGTTTTTATTTCAACTTTCCCTTTCATCTCCTACCTCTCTTTAGTAATCAACGGTTCATGTTTTTATTTCTCTGAAGTCGCTTCACAAACCTGACCTATGAAAGCCACTTAAGCATCAATCTTTCTCCGCGAAGCCTAACCCCAAGTGCTGCGCAGATTGCAGGGTAGATCGGTCGACTTGAGTGATGGCTTCCTGCTTGATTGAGATCACGTGAACGTGTTCCCACCGTCTACATTCATCTATCCATGAGAGAGCTCTCCACTTCTCACAATTTAAGACTATTTTTTTGCTTCCGGAATTTCGTGAATCAATATTTCTTCTTCTTCGCAGGAATTAAATTTCTTGAGACGTGAGATCTACTATAGTCCGTTCAGAATCGTTTGCCGAGATGTTATGATTTATAATTCAAAAAGTTCTTGATGATTTCACATGATTTTTGGCATACGGTGTTAAAATGTCCATGTCACGAGAACATATGTGTTACTCGATGTCTAGCTATAACGGTTTTCTTAAAGCGGCGAATTCCTTTGATCTTTGCCCATTTAACTATTATTTTGACCCTAATCAAAATGTTTTACAGTAATCTAGTGCAACGATGACCCATAGGCGTGTCCATAAAATTTTACTTGGTGGCAAGTATACAAATTTTAAATTATATATAGAACTTTTGTTCGTAGAGTCAATTTGATATAGTTCCATGCTCTTGGTGTGAGTTTCCCAAATGTTGTCGCTGCCTTTCAAATACGTACATTTAGTTCCTCATCTAAGGAAAGTGTGGCTGTAATAGTGGATCCAAGATAGCTGAACTTCTGTACTGACTCAAGCAGGCTTCCATTCAAAGTAATGGTTGTTGGTTTGCTTATAACATATTTTTGATTGCTTGGGTGGTCTTGAACAATATACTGTTTAACAAATCAACTAGGAAATTTTGCAAATCAAACTATTTATCTGTAGACTTAATCAGAGTAATGATCATTCAGAATCAGACGAGTCAAATAGGTCGATTACTGCTTTCGGCTGAACAAACAACAAACCATCCTTTTTCCAATATTCCTCTTCTTGTCGTAACACATGATCCTCACATTTTACCCAGTAGTCTTTATTTATGTTTGATAGAGCCTGATTTGTAAGTGTCTCAACATCGCATAATTTGAAAGTTTTATTTGTATATGCTACGTGTCCTTTAACTTTTGCCCAAACTAGTTCTATAGGATTTAAGTGTGCATGATATGGAGGTAGTCTCAAACATCTATGGCCATGTTCTTGAATTAACTTGTCTATTTTAAATATCTTTGTACGTTGTGTCTGTTTTACAAGGCAAAGCAATTCGGGTTTCAAGTAGCTGTCGTTAACTTGTATGTGTTCTTTTATGAGCCACGTTTTGATTGCATCTTTTGTACTTGATGATGTTGGGATTCTATCTTCTACGTTAACTACGTTATGGTATGAAGCATTGTCCATTATCAGACAAGAAGGTCGATCTAATATTGGAAGGATACTTTTCTCGATCCAGTCTTTAAATATGTGCCCATTCATTTCAAAGTGGTAGTCTCTATTGTCTATGGATTTTGAAATGAAAACGAGATGAGCATTCTGCAACAACCCATTATGTCTGCTACCTGCATGTGCAACTATCAAACGTTGCCCTTTACTGCTTGGTACTGATCTTTTAATACTTCCATCTGCTAACTGCCCTTCCTTTTCATTTGTATGATGAGCGTTGATCCAAGTTTCATCTAAATAAACAATATCATAATCATTTTCGCGCATTTCCTTCACTTCACGTAAATACTTGCTTCTAAGAGCTACTAGATGTGGCTTCTCACAAATAATGTTTTTTTCCACCAGCATACTTTCTAAAGGTGAAGCCTGCACTTCTTAATATTTTCCATAATGAAGTTTTTGATATTTCAATGTCGTTGTTAGTTTTCAGCCAAAGCTTCAACTTTCTAAGTGTCACTTCTTCGTTTATATCAAACATTCGACAGATTTCTCTTTTTACTAGGTCCTTATCAAAACTGTCTAACGTTTCATTCCTTCCTTGCTTTCTTGCATTTGTTGGCAATAAATATCCGCTTCCTTTAACTATTCGATCAAATGAACGTTTACACAAACCTAAAATATGCATTGTTCTCTTCTCAGGGTTTGATAAAGAACAATAAAGATGTCCCTTTTTACGCTCTCTGCAGAAGTATTGATAAATCTTTATAGCAATGTTATGCTCAGTAAAATATTTTGCCTTTATATTCATTCTCATATAGACTTGCAGAAGATAATATGGATAGTGCCGCCTCCTTTCTGTAAATATTGAGATTTGCCTCTGAATTAGGACTCGAACTCGAGTCTACGGCCGTGATTTTGACGTCACATAATTTCCGGTTTCGGCTAAAATGTCATTTTGTGCTAAACGGGAAATTTCATATGTAACATTTCTTTATAAAAATTTATAGTGGAAACATAACTATTTTAGGACGGTGCGCATTCAGCCGTGAAGGTCATGCCTATATGTTAAAGAATCAGCTGTGAGATGTAAGCATCTACATAATCCCGCCGGTGTTTATAATATCGATTAACTTTTTTAAAATATAGGTTAAATAAGGCATCTTTGAAACTGGATCACATTTCTTTGATAAAAAAATATTTTTATAGCGACATTAGTATTCTAAACCTAACTTCAAAAGATCAATGCAAATGAACAATAAGTTTTTGAAAAAAATAAATTAATGTCTAGGCAAACGAATCTGAACGGACTATAGCTGTCGTTGGCAGTTCCGTTTCTTGTGGACGGCACCACCACTGTTGACTCCCACAAATTCCATTTATATCACCCACAAAAATCTCAGCACAAACTCCACCGATCACAGTTTAATAATAATACAATATTATAAAAGTAAATAAATATAGTAATGTAAATTACTCATAACAAGAACTAATTAACGTGGCTATCTGTCGACATATTTTCGATAAAACAGCAACTAATATACAATATTAAAACTAATATCCAATATTAAAACTAATATCCTATATTAAAACTAATATCCTATATTAAAACTAATATCCAATATTAACTTCTAGTTTACTCAGTATGAACCTTTGTTCATTTATTTCTGTATCTCTTCTTTTGGATGGTGTGTATAAGTTGTACATTAACATTTATTTTGAATTTATTGAATGTTTTAGTCTATTACTTAGTTTATTGGTGAATTGTGTCCGTAGTGCGCAGACGATTTCTATGGTATCAGAATCAGGAAGGAAAGAAATAAGGGATAAAGGTAGGGAGAAAGAAAGAAAGTAAATAAGGAATTAAGGTATGGAGAAAGGTAGGAGGGAAGGAAGGAAGAAAGGAAGGGGGAAGGGAGGGAGGGATGGAAGGAGGAGGACAGGATAGGAGGGAAGGAAGGAAGGAAGGAAGGAAGGAAGGAAGGAAGGAAGGAAGGAAGGAAGGAAGGAAGGAAGGAAGGAAGGAAGGAAGGAAGGAAGGAAGGAAGGAAGGAAGGAAGGAAGGAAGGAAGGAAGGAAGGAAGGAAGGAAGGAAGGAAGGAAGGAAGGGAGGAAGGGAGGGAAGGAAGGAAGGGAGGAAGGGAGGGAAGGAAGTTGTAATTACTATACCTGTATTGTAATTTGTAATCGTTGAAGTTAATTGAATCTGACTTGCACATGATTTCGTTACTTAAGGTTAGTAGTACTCCCCAGCTATTTATTCATGGGAAATCTTGTTCACGCCTTGGCTGAAACGCTTTAAGCTAATTTTATTCTGTAAGAGTAGTATGTAATGATGAAATATGGGATCTGTTGTAAGTAAAATTGCATATTCTTCTTGGTGGTAATTTCATCTACACCTTTACATTATACAGTCAATAGGAGGAGAGTAAAGTGAAGGTAAAGTACGAAACTTAAACCGGCGTCTTAGCATACAGGTTTTCACCCATAAGTCCTCGGCCGTAAGTGTTCGGAGACTTCTGGATAGCGTTGCTGCTTCAGTCATCGAAACTCACGATGTGAGGCGGCATTCTTCACCTCTCCAAAGTACTAGGCTAGTACCTATTTCCAGCTGTGGCTGGGTTGACCTCATGTGTATCTTTTTTACAACCACGAGTACAACTCACACCGCTTCCAGCGGGAATCGAACACGGGTTGTCCGAACGTCGGTAGCCCAGTAGGGTGGTTTCCCAACTAGACCACTGAAGCCCCCAGAAGTGAGTGTTGGGAACAATAATTTATCTTTCGCCTGTTGCTCATAGTAAATCGGCTTCTGATGATCAGATTGCCTCTTGATGCGAACCCTATATAAGGTGCTCCCTGTTACTACGTCTACAAATGTATGGACCAGATTGTGGTGTCACATAAACCAACAGTTCATAGTAAATCTAGCAGAAGAGTTGTATACATTTGTTTACAATTGTTTAAGAGTTGTATACATTTGTTTACAATTGTTTACGAGTTGTATACATTTGTTTACAATTGTTTAAGAGTTGTATACATTTGTTTACAATTGTTTAAGAGTTGTTTGAAGCTGAATAAATGTATTTGAAGTTTGTTGTTACTAGTTAGATTATATTATTTACATTATATGTGTCTATATATATACACACACACACACATAATGTTGACATAAATTAAGTATTGTGATATATGACACTTACATTGTTGTTTCTTTCTTTTGTTTTACACACGTATTAACGCTCACAGTTTTTAATTAAAAAATGGTACCACAGAACATCAATATAGAGCATATAAATATAGAGCATATCAATATAGAGCATATCAATATAGAGCACACCAACATAGAGCATATCAATATAGAGCATATCAACATATAGCATATCAATATAGAGCATATCAATATAGAGCATATCAATATAGAGCATATCAATATAGAGCATATCAATATAGAGCATATCAACATAGAGCATACCAATATAGAGCATATCATTATATAGCATATCAATATAGAGCATATCAATATATAGCATATCAATATAGAGCATATCAATATAGAGCATATCAATATAGAGCATACCAATATAGAGCATATCAATATAGAGCATATCAATATAGAGCATATCAATATAGAGCATATCAATATAGAGCATATCAATATAGAGCATATCAATATAGAGCATATCAATATAGAGCATATCAATATAGAGTACGTCAACCAAACAAAGTAAAACCAACTTTCAAACTCATGGATGCTCCTTTCATAACTCGGGTGAAACTACTACCTTGTGAAGCTACTAACTTGTGAAGCTGCTAACTTGTGAAGCTACTAACTTGTGAAACTACTAACTTGTGAAGCTACTAACTTGTGAAACTACTGATTTGTGAAGCTACTAACTTGTGAAGCTACTAACTTGTGAAGCTACTAACTTGTGAAGCTACTAATTTGTGAAGCTACTAACTTGTGAAGCTACTAACTTGTGAAACTACTGATTTTTGAAGCTACTAACTTGTAAAGCTACTAACTTGTGAAACTACTGATTTGTGAAGCTACTAACTTGTAAAGCTACTAACTTGTGAAACTACTGATTTGTGAAGCTACTAACTTGTAAAGCTACTAACTTGTGAAACTACTGATTTGTAAAGCTACTAACTTGTGAAACTACTGATTTGTAAAGCTACTAACTTGTGAAACTACTGATTTGTAAAGCTACTAACTTGTGAAACTACTGATTTGTAAAGCTACTAACTTGTGAAACTACTGATTTGTAAAGCTACTAACTTGTGAAACTACTGATTTGTAAAGCTACTAACTTGTGAAACTACTGATTTGTAAAGCTACTAACTTGTGAAACTACTGATTTGTAAAGCTACTAACTTGTGAAACTACTGATTTGTAAAGCTACTAACTTGTGAAGAACGAAACAGTGTATGGAAGACCGAGATTGAACCCATTGAGCAGTCCCAAACTGCGCTGTGAGTAATGAGAAATGTAGGAGAATGAGATTGAACCCATTGAGCAGTCCCAAACTGCGCTGTGAGTAATGAGAAATGTAGGAGAATGAGATTGAACCCATTGAGCAGTCCCAAACTGCGCTGTGAGTAATGAGAAATGTAGGAGAATGAGATTGAACCCATTGAGCAGTCCCAAACTGTGCTGTGAGTAATGAGAAATGTAGGAGAATGAGATTGAACCCATTGAGCAGTCCCAAACTGCGCTGTGAGTAATGAGAAATGTAGGAGAATGAGATTGAACCCATTGAGCAGTCCCAAACTGCGCTGTGAGTAATGAGAAATGTAGGAGAATGAGATTGAACCCATTGAGCAGTCCCAAACTGCGCTGTGAGTAATGAGAAATGTAGGAGAATGAGATTGAACCCATTGAGCAGTCCCAAACTGCGCTGTGAGTAATGAGAAATGTAGGAGAATGAGATTGAACCCATTGAGCAGTCCCAGACTGTGCTGTGAGTAATGAGAAATGTAGGAGAATGAGATTGAACCCATTGAGCAGTCCCAAACTGCGCTGTGAGTAATGAGAAATATAGGAGAATGAGATTGAACCCATTGAGCAGTCCCAAACTGCGCTGTGAGTAATGAGAAATGTAGGAGAACGAGATTGAACCCATTGAGCAGTCCCAAACTGCGCTGTGAGTAATGAGAAATGTAGGAGAACGAGATTGAACCCATTGAGCAGTCCTAAACTGCGCTGTGAGTAATGAGAAATGTAGGAGAACGAGATTGAACCCATTGAGCAGTCCCAAACTGTGCTGTGAGTAATGAGAAATGTAGGAGAATGAGATTGAATCCATTGAGCAGTCCCAAACTGCGCTGTGAGTAATGAGAAATGTAGGAGAATGAGATTGAACCCATTGAGCAGTCCCAAACTGCGCTGTGAGTAATGAGAAATGTAGGAGAATGAGATTGCGGGTAGTTGTAAGCAGCAAAACGAACATTTGTGAAGGAAATGTGATCACTCACATGGGAGAACATGTATGTCTCAAGTAATAAAGTGATCTCTCATATGGGAACACACGATATGTTTGGAGTAATAACGTGTTTTATCGCATGGGACAACGTCATATGTAGGAAGGGACAATATGATCTTCAGCATGGGACAACATGATATTCCTCACGGGACATGGCTTGAATGAAGAGAAAGTTGTTCATGTGACCGAGCGTGTAGGTATGTGCATTGCTTGTATAGAGAGAACTGTAGAAGCGTAATACAAAAACTGAGACGATTATTAGGCTGTCACGTAGCAAAGGGAAAGGAAATTGTAAGACTGTCATATGGTACACTGAGAGGGTATTAAGACTGTCTTATAATAAACTGACAGCTCAGTGGTTAGTGAACTGGACTACAAAGGACAAGAGGTAGGGTTCGATCCCAACCGACGACTTCCATTTCACCCAGCCTTTAATGGGTACCGGATATTTTTCTGGGAAAGTAAAGCGGCACGGGCGTTATAACAAACACATTACCCCAAAAATCACGTGCCGAAGGTCTGTAAAATGTATGGTCACTAATACCAGGACAGTAAACTGAGAGGACAGTAAGACTGCCATATAGTAAACTGAGAGGACAGTAAGACTGCCATATAGTAAACTGAGAGGACAGTAAGACTGCCATATAGTAAACTGAGAGGACTGTAAGACTGCCATATAGTAAACTGAGAGGACAGTAAGACTGCCATATAGTAAACTGAGAGTACAGTAAGACTGCCATATAGTAAACTGAGAGGGCGGTAAACTGCCATATAGGAAACTGAGAGGACAGTAAGACTGCCATATAGTAAACTGAAAGGGCGGTAAGACTACCATATAGCAAACAGAGAGCACTGTAAGACTGCCATAAAGTAAACTGAGAGGGCGGTAAGACTGCCATAAAGTAAACTGAGAGGGCGGTAAGACTGCCATAAAGTAAACTGAGAGGGCGGTAAGACTACCATATAGTAAACTGAGAGGGCGGTAAGACTGCCATATAGTAAACTGAGAGGGCGGTAAGACTGCCATAAAGTAAACTGAGAGGGCGGTAAGACTGCCATAAAGTAAACTGAGAGGGCGGTAAGACTGCCATATAGTAAACTGAGAGGGCGGTAAGACTACCATATAGTAAACTGAGAGGGCGGTAAGACTACCATATAGTAAACTGAGAGGGCGGTAAGACTACCATATAGTAAACTGAGAGGGCGGTAAGACTACCATATAGTAAACTGAGAGGGCAGTAAGACTGCCATATAGTAAACTGAGAGGACAGTAAGACTGCCATATAGTAAACTGAGAGGGCGGTAAGACTACCATATAGTAAACTGAGAGGGCGGTAAGACTACCATATAGTAAACTGAGAGGGCGGTAAGACTGCCATATAGTAAACTGAGAGGACTGTAAGACTGCCATATAGTAAACTGAGAGGACGGTAAGACTACCATATAGTAAACTGAGAGGACGGTAAGACTGCCATATAGTAAACTGAGAGGACGGTAAGACTGCCATATAGTAAACTGAGAGGGCGGTAAGACTGCCATATAGTAAACTGAGAGGGCGGTAAGACTGCCATATAGTAAACTGAGAGGACTGTAAGACTACCATATAGTAAACTGAGAGGGCGGTAAGACTACCATATAGTAAACTGAGAGGACTGTAAGACTGCCATATAGTAAACTGAGAGGACTGTAAGACTGCCATATAGTAAACTGAGAGGACTGTAAGACTGCCATATAGTAAACTGAGAGGACTGTAAGACTACCATATAGTAAACTGAGAGGGCGGTAAGACTACCATATAGTAAACTGAGAGGACTGTAAGACTACCATATAGTAAACTGAGAGGACTGTAAGACTGCCATATAGTAAACTGAGAGGACAGTAAGACTGCCATATAGTAAACTGAGAGGACAGTAAGACTACCATATAGTAAACTGAGAGGACTGTAAGACTGCCATATAGTAAACTGAGAGGGCGGTAAGACTACCATATAGTAAACTGAGAGGACAGTAAGACTGCCATATAGTAAACTGAGAGGACAGTAAGACTGCCATATAGTAAACTGAGAGGACAGTAAGACTGCCATATAGTAAACTGAGAGGACAGTAAGACTGCCATATAGTAAACTGAGAGGACAGTAAGACTGCCATATAGTAAACGGAGAGGACTGTAAGCCTGCCATATAGTAAACTGAGAGGATTATAAGATTGCCATATAGTAAACTGAGAGGACAGTTAGACTGCCATATAGTAAACTGAGAGGACAGTAAGACTGCCATATAGTAAACTGAGAGGACAGTAAGACTGCCATATAGTAAACTGAGAGGACAGTAAGACTGCCATATAGTAAACTGAGAGGGCAGTAAGACTGCCATATAGTAAACTGAGAGGAGAGTAAGACTGCCATATAGTAAACTGAGAGGACAGTAAGACTGCCATATAGTAAACTGATAGGGCAGTAAGACTGCCATATAGTAAACTGAGAGGACAGTAAGACTGCCATATATAGTAAACTGAGAGGACAGTAAGACTGCCATATAATAAACTTAGAGGACAGTAAGACTGCCATATAGTAAACTGAGAGGACAGTAAGACTGCCATATAGTAAACAGAGAGGGCGGAAAGACTACCACATAGTAAACTGAGAGGACAGTAAGACTACCATATAGTAAACTGACAGGGCGGTAAGACTACCATATAGTAAACTGAGAGGGCGGTAAGACTACCATATAGTAAACTGAGAGGGCTGTAAGACTACCATATAGTAAACTGAGAGGGCGGTAAGACTACCATATAGTAAACTGAGAGGGCGGTAAGATTACCATATAGTAAACTGAGAGGGCTGTAAGACTGCCATATAGTAAACTGAGAGGACAGTAAGACTGCCATATAGTAAACTGAGAGGACAGTAAGACTACCATATAGTAAACTGAGAGGGCGGTAAGACTACCATATAGTAAACTGAGAGGGCAGTAAGACTACCATATAGTAAACTGAGAGGGCTGTAAGACTGCCATATAGTAAACTGAGAGGACTGTAAGACTGCCATATAGTAAACTGAGAGGACAGTAAGACTGCCATATAGTAAACTGTGAGGACAGTAAGACTACCATATAGTAAACTGAGAGGACAGTAAGACTACCATATAGTAAACTGAGAGGACAGTAAGACTGCCATATAGTAAACTGAGAGGACAGTAAGACTGCCATATAGTAAACTGAGAGGACAGTAAGACTGCCATATAGTAAACTGAGAGGACAGTAAGACTGCCATATAGTAAACTGAGAGGGCAGTAAGACTGCCATATAGTAAACTGAGAGGACAGTAAGACTGCCATATAACAAACTGAGGACAGTAAGACTGCCATATAGTAAACTGACAGGACAGTAAGACTGCCATATAGTAATGCCATATAGTAAACTGACAGGACAGTAAGACTGCCATATAGTAAACTGAGAGGACAGTAAGACTGCCATATAGTAAACTGAGAGGGCAGTAAGACTGCCATATAGTAAACTGAGAGGACAGTAAGACTGCCATATAGTAAACTGAGAGGACAGTAAGACTGCCATATAGTAAACTGAGAGGACAGTAAGACTGCCATATAGTAAACTGAGAGGACAGTAAGACTGCCATATAGTAAACTGAGAGGACAGTAAGACTGCCATATAGTAAACTGAGAGGGCAGTAAGACTGCCATATAGTAAACTGAGAGGACAGTAAGACTGCCATATAGTAAACTGAGAGGACAGTAAGACTGCCATATAGTAAACTGAGAGGTAGTAAGACTGCCATATAGTAAACTGAGAGGACAGTAAGACTGCCATATAGTAAACTGAGAGGACAGTAAGACTGCCATATAGTAAACTGAGAGGACAGTAAGACTGCCATATAGTAAACTGAGAGGACAGTAAGACTGCCATATAGTAAACTGAGAGGACAGTAAGACTGCCATATAGTAAACTGAGAGGACAGTAAGACTGCCATATAGTAAACTGAGAGGATAGTAAGACTGCCATATAGTAAACTGAGAGGACAGTAAGACTGCCATATAGTAAACTGAGAGGACAGTAAGACTGCCATATAGTAAACTGAGAGGTAGTAAGACTGCCATATAGTAAACTGAGAGGATAGTAAGACTGCCATATAGTAAACTGAGAGGACAGTAAGACTGCCATATAGTAAACTGAGAGGACAGTAAGACTGCCATATAGTAAACTGAGAGGACAGTAAGACTGCCATATAGTAAACTGAGAGGACAGTAAGACTGCCATATAGTAAACTGAGAGGGCGGTAGACTGCCATATAGTAAACTGAGAGGATGGTAAGACTGCCATATAGTAAACTGAGAGACAGTAAGACTGCCATATAGTAAACTGAGAGGGTAGTAAGACTGCCATATAGGAAACTGACAGGACAGTAAGACTGCCATATAGTAAACTGAGAGGACAGTGAGACTGCCATATAGTAAACTGAGAGGACGGTGAGACTGTCATATAGTAAACTGAGAGAGTGGTGAGACTGCCATATACTAAACCGAGAGAACAGTGAGACTGCCATATAGTAAACTGAGAGGGTGGTGAGACTGTCATATAGTAAACTGAGAGGTGGTGAGACTGTCATATAGTAAACTGAGAGAGTGGTGAGACTGTCATATAGTAAACTGAGAGAGTGGTGAGACTGTCTTATAGTAAACTGAGAGAGTGGTGAGACTGTCATATAGTAAACTGAGAGAGTGGTGAGACTGTCATATAGTAAACTGAGAGAGTGGTGAGACTGTCATATAGTAAACTGAGAGAGTGGTGAGACTGTCATATAGTAAACTGAGAGAGTGGTGAGACTGTCATATAGTAAAATGAGATAGTGGTAATATCATAGTGTAAGCAATTCGAAAAGATAAAACAAGGAAATTGGATAAAACAAGAAACATGAGCCAAAGATATCAAGAAGTTAACGATCTTGAATTGGTTAACCCTCGTTCAGAAAAAGCTAGACGTATTTATATAGCTGTAATGCTATGGTGGGGATTAAAAGTAATGGACAGTGACAAAGGACTCAACGTGTGTCGGCACAATTTGACACAGAGATCGCTAGACAGACTCTGAAATATTTGGAGATAACAGCTTAGGAAGTTAAAGTAACCACGGTCAAAGGAGGGAGAAGGAAGTCTCGCTAGCATTCCACGAACACAGTTAGAAGACGTAACTAACAGTATAAAGATTGAACGGAATTTGCGAAGAAGATGTCTCACGGAGACCGGCCGGTTTGATGTAAAGGACCAAACGGAAGGTTCTAAAGCTCGAATGCAACCTCTGATGTCCAGCAGTGGTAGACAGGAAGAGTTCTCTGATGCCAGCGGTGGAAGACACCAAGAGTTCTCTGATGTCCAGCGGTGGTAGACACCAAGAGTTCTCTGATGTCCAGCGGTGGTAGACACCAAGAGTTCTCTGATGCCAGCGGTGGAAGACACCAAGAGTTCTCTGATGTCCAGCGTTGGTAGACACCAAGAGTTCTCTGATGTCCAGCGTTGGTAGACACCAAGAGTTCTCTGATGTCCAGCGTTGGTAGACACCAAGAGTTCTCTGATGTCCAGCGTTGGTAGACACCAAGAGTTCTCTGATGTCCAGCGTTGGTAGACAGGAAGAGTTCTCTGATGTCCAGCGTTGGTAGACACCAAGAGTTCTCTGATGTCCAGCGTTGGTAGACACCAAGAGTTCTCTGATGTCCAGCAGTGGTAGACAGGAAGAGTTCTCTGATGCCAGCGGTGGAAGACACCAAGAGTTCTCTGATGTCCAGCGTTGGTAGACACCAAGAGTTCTCTGATGTCCAGGAGTGGTAGACACCAAGAGTTCTCTGATGCCAGCGGTGGAAGACACCAAGAGTTCTCTGATGTCCAGCGGTGGTAGACACCAAGAGTTCTCTGATGTCCAGCGTTGGTAGACACCAAGAGTTCTCTGATGTCCAGCGTTGGTAGACAGGAAGAGTTCTCTGATGTCCAGTGTTGGTAGACACCAAGAGTTCTCTGATGTCCAGCGTTGGTAGACACCAAGAGTTCTCTGATGTCCAGCGTTGGTAGACACCAAGAGTTCTCTGATGTCCAGTGTTGGTAGACACCAAGAGTTCTCTGATGTCCAGCAGTGGTAGACAGGAAGAGTTCTCTGATGCCAGCGGTGGAAGACACCAAGAGTTCTCTGATGTCCAGCGGTGGTAGACACCAAGAGTTCTCTGATGTCCAGCGGTGGTAGACACCAAGAGTTCTCTGATGCCAGCGGTGGAAGACACCAAGAGTTCTCTGATGTCCAGCGGTGGTAGACACCAAGAGTTCTCTGATGTCCAGCGTTGGTAGACACCAAGAGTTCTCTGATGTCCAGCGTTGGTAGACACCAAGAGTTCTCTGATGTCCAGCGTTGGTAGACACCAAGAGTTCTCTGATGTCCAGCGTTGGTAGACACCAAGAGTTCTCTGATGTCCAGCGTTGGTAGACAGGAAGAGTTCTCTGATGTCCAGCGTTGGTAGACACCAAGAGTTCTCTGATGTCCAGCGTTGGTAGACACCAAGAGTTCTCTGATGTCCAGCAGTGGTAGACAGGAAGAGTTCTCTGATGCCAGCGGTGGAAGACACCAAGAGTTCTCTGATGTCCAGCGTTGGTAGACACCAAGAGTTCTCTGATGTCCAGGAGTGGTAGACACCAAGAGTTCTCTGATGCCAGCGGTGGAAGACACCAAGAGTTCTCTGATGTCCAGCGGTGGTAGACACCAAGAGTTCTCTGATGTCCAGCGTTGGTAGACACCAAGAGTTCTCTGATGTCCAGCGTTGGTAGACAGGAAGAGTTCTCTGATGTCCAGTGTTGGTAGACACCAAGAGTTCTCTGATGTCCAGCAGTGGTAGACAGGAAGAGTTCTCTGATGCCAGCGGTGGAAGACACCAAGAGTTCTCTGATGTCCAGCGGTGGTAGACACCAAGAGTTCTCTGATGTCCAGCGGTGGTAGACACCAAGAGTTCTCTGATGCCAGCGGTGGAAGACACCAAGAGTTCTCTGATGTCCAGCGTTGGTAGACACCAAGAGTTCTCTGATGTCCAGCGTTGGTAGACACCAAGAGTTCTCTGATGTCCAGCGTTGGTAGACACCAAGAGTTCTCTGATGTCCAGTGGTGGTAGACACCAAGAGTTCTCTGATGTCCAGCGGTGGTAGACACCAAGAGTTCTCTGATGTCCAGCGTTGGTAGACACCAAGAGTTCTCTGATGTCCAGCGTTGGTAGACAGGAAGAGTTCTCTGATGTCCAGCGTTGGTAGACACCAAGAGTTCTCTGATGCCAGCGGTGGTAGACACCAAGAGTTCTCTGATGTCCAGCGTTGGTAGACACCAAGAGTTCTCTGATGTCCAGGAGTGGTAGACACCAAGAGTTCTCTGATGCCAGCGGTGGAAGACACCAAGAGTTCTCTGATGTCCAGCGGTGGTAGACACCAAGAGTTCTCTGATGTCCAGCGTTGGTAGACACCAAGAGTTCTCTGATGTCCAGCGTTGGTAGACAGGAAGAGTTCTCTGATGTCCAGTGTTGGTAGACACCAAGAGTTCTCTGATGTCCAGCGGTGGTAGACACCAAGAGTTCTCTGATGTCCAGCGTTGGTAGACACCAAGAGTTCTCTGATGTCCAGCGTTGGTAGACAGGAAGAGTTCTCTGATGTCCAGCGTTGGTAGACACCAAGAGTTCTCTGATGTCCAGCGTTGGTAGACACCAAGAGTTCTCTGATGTCCAGCGTTGGTAGACAGGAAGAGTTCTCTGATGTCCAGCGTTGGTAGACACCAAGAGTTCTCTGATGTCCAGCGTTGGTAGACACCAAGAGTTCTCTGATGTCCAGCGGTGGTAGACACCAAGAGTTCTCTGATGTCCAGCGGTGGTAGACACCAAGAGTTCTCTGATGTCCAGCGGTGGTAGACACCAAGAGTTCTCTGATGCCCAGCGGTGGTAGACAGGAAGAGTTCTCTGATGTCCAGCGGTGTATATCCTCTGTTTTATATCATCTGTTGTATATCCCCTTCTCTATATCATCTGTTGTATATCCCCTTCTGTATATCATCTGTTGTATATCCCTTGTTTTATAACATCTGTTGTATATCCCCTTCTCTATATCATCTGTTGTATATCCTCTTCTCTATATCATCTGTTGTATATCCCCTTCTCTATATCATCTGTTAAATATCCTCTTCTCTATAACATCTGTTGTATATCCTCTTCTCTATATCATCTGTTGTATATCCCCTTCTCTATATCATCTGTTGTATATCACCTTCTCTATATCATCTGTTGTATATCCCCTTCTCTATATCATCTGTTGTATATCCCCTTCTCTATATCATCTGTTGTATATCCTCCGTTTTATATCATCTGTTGTATATCCTCCGTTTTATATCATCTGCTGCATAACCTCTGTTTTATATCATCTTTTGTATATCCTCTGTTTTATATCATCTGTTGTATATCCTCTGTTGTATATCATCTGTTGTATATCCCATGTTATATATCATCTGTTGTATATCCCCTGCTTTATTTCATCTGTTGTATATCCTCTGTTGCGTATCCTCTTTTGTATTTCCCGTTGCATTTATTCTGTTTGTATATCCTCTGTTTTATATCCCATGTTATGTATCATTTATTGCATATCCTGTGTTGTATTTCCACTGTTTATACCCTCCCGTGTATATCCTATATATATATATATATATATATTCTTGTTTTTTTTTTTTATTCCATTTGTCAGTCGCTAATCTGCTGTTATAAAACTGGTATTTGTCTGTAAGACTCTGGCGCACATTTTCTCTGCGTGACTTCATGGGGATATTAATTCGTACTGGCGTCCAGATAAGCGGACGTCAGGACTGATCCAGACCCTATGATGTCACACTTGTGGTGTTGGAAACAAACTGACGAGATTGGGCAAGTGAGATGAGACTGGACAAGTGAGACGAGACTGGGCAAGTGAGACGAACTGGGCAAGTGAGACGAGACTGGGCAAGTGAGACGAGACTGGGCAAGTGAGACGAGACTGGGCAAATGAGACGAGATTGGGCAAGTGAGACGAGACTGAGCAAGTGAGACGAGACTGGGCAAGTGAGACGAGACTGGACAAGTGAGACGAGACTGGGCAAGTTAGACGAGACTGGGCAAGTGAGACGAGACTGGGCAAGTGCGACGAGACTGGGCAAATGAGATGAGACTGGACAAGTGAGACGAGACTGGGCAAGTGAGACGAGACTGGGCAAGTGAGACGAGACTGGACAAGTGAGACGAGACTGGGCAAGTGAGACGAGACTGGGCAAGTGAGACGAGACTGGGCAAGTGAGACGAGACTGGGCTAGTGAGACGAGACTGGGCAAGTGAGACGAGACTGGGCAAATGAGATGAGACTGGACAAGTGAGACGAGACTGGGCTAGTGAGACGAGACTGGGCAAGTGAGACGAGACTGAAGAAGGAGGGCAACTCTGTCCCAAAAAACGTTACACCAAACGAATATGTCGAGCCAAAAGACACAAATATCGGGGCTGCCGTAAACTAGAGACCATTTATGCCATCTTAATGCATAAGGAGAGACGATGAAGGTAATCAGTTGTCGAGTTATGGGAAAGAGATCGAGGGGCTGATGCAGAATCTCATACCACACTTCATCTACACCTAGGGCGAGTGTTTCGTCTCCGGTCTTCTATCTTTGCTATGCTAATTCTTCATAACAGCCAATAACTGTTTCTTCTCCGGTCTTCTATCCTTGCTATGCTAATTCTTCTTAAAAGTCAATAACTTACTATTTAATTAGCTGACACAACAACTTCTATTGGGAATGTTATCTACTCTGGCAGATTTGAACTTTGAATGGGTTCTTTTCCTTCATAATTTCTGAAATTGTTTTTGTACGTGTTTGATTGTCTTTTGTGCAGGTTGTTTGATTGTCTTTTGTGCAAATTGTTTCATTGTCATTTGAACAGGTTGTTTGACTGTCTTTTGTACAAGTTGTTTGACTGCCTTTTGTACAAGTTGTTTGACAGTCTTATATACAAATTGTTTGACTGTCTTTTGTACAGGTTGTTTGACTGTCTTTTGAACAAGTTGTTTGATTGCCTTTTGTACAGATTGTTGCACTGTCTTTTGTACAAGTTGTTTGACTGCCTTTTGTACAAGTTGTTTGACAGTCTTATATACAAATTGTTTGACTGTCTTTTGTACAAGTTGTTTGACTGTCTTTTGTACAAGTTGTTTGACTGTCTTTTGTACAAGTTGTTTGACTGTCTTTTGTACAAGTTGTTTGACTGTCTTTTGTAAAAGCTGTTTGGCTGTTTTTTGTACAAGTTGTTTGACTGTCTTTTGTACAAGTTGTTTGACTGTCTTTTGTACAAGTTGTTTGACTGTCTTTTATACAAGTTGTTTGACTGTCTTTTATACAAGTTGTTTGACTGTCTTTTGTACAAGTTGATTGACTGTCTTTTGTACAAGTTGATTGACTGTCTTTTGTAAAAGTTGTTTGACTGTCTTTTGTACAAGTTGTTTGACTGTCTTTTGTACAAGTTGTTTGACTGTCTTTTGTAAAGTTGTTTGACTGTCTTTTATACAAGTTGTTTGACTGTCTTTTATACAAGTTGTTTGACTGTCTTTTGTACAAGTTGATTGACTGTCTTTTGTTAAAGTTGATTGACTGTCTTTTGTACAAGTTGTTTGACTGTCTTTTGTACAAGTTGTTTGACTGTCTTTTGTACAAGTTGTTTGACTGTCTTTTGTACAAGTTGATTGACTGTCTTTTGTACAAGTTGATTGACTGTCTTTTATACAAGTTGTTTGACTGTCTTTTATACAAGTTGATTGACTGTCTTTTGTACAAGTTGATATTCTGTCTTTTATACAAGTTGTTTGACTGTCTTTTATACAAGTTGTTTGACTGTCTTTTATACAAGTTGATTGACTGTCTTTTGTACAAGTTGATTGACTGTCTTTTGTACAAGTTGATTGACTGTCTTTTGTATAAGTTGTTTGACTGTCTTTTGTACAAGTTGTTTGACTGTCTTTTGTACAAGTTGTTTGACTGTATTTTGTACAAGTTGATTGACTGTCTTTTGTACAAGTTGATTGACTGTCTTTTATACAAGTTGTTTGACTGTCTTTTATACAAGTTGATTGACTGTCTTTTGTACAAGTTGATTGACTGTCTTTTGTACAAGTTGATTGACTGTCTTTTATACAAGTTGATTGACTGTCTTTTATACAAGTTGATTGACTGTCTTTTATACAAGTTGTTTGACTGTCTCTTATACAAGTTGATTGACTGTCTTTTATACAAGTTGATTGACTGTCTTTTATACAAGTTGATTGACTGTCTTTTATAGAAGTTGTTTGACTGTCTTTTATACAAGTTGATTGACTGTCTTTTATACAAGTTGTTTGACTGTCTTTTATACAAGTTGATTGGCTGTCTTTTATACAAGTTGATTGACTGTCTTTTATACAAGTTGTTTGACTGTCTTTTATACAAGTTGATTGACTGTCTTTTATACAAGTTGTTTGACTGTCTTTTATACAAGTTGATTGACTGTCTTTTATACAAGTTATATATATATATATATATATGTATATATATATATATATATATATATATATATGGCCCTTTTCGTCTTGTCAGACGGTCTAGTGGAGGCTATTGCGTATTTTTTTGAGGTATTGTTTTTGCCGAACAGCTTCTCTCGTGGCTAATTCTACCAATGTTTGACAAACACACGCGGTCACATAATGAACAGGTCAGGCTCGCTGGTCCACAGGGTTTACCATCCTTTTTCATGAGTCTCTTCTCTTCTAAGTCCTGTCTTAGAACAGTCTCAAATGTTGTTATACCGTTCCTTATACGTGCTCTCCATGATGTGCGATCACTTGCCAGATGTTGCCAGTCGTTTTCACAGATGGAGAAGTCTTTCAGAGATGATTTGCAGATATCTCTATATCGTAGTTTAGGTCTGCCGATTTGTCGTTTTCCGTGTTTTAGCTCACCATATAGTATTTGCCTAGGAATGCGTTTTTCTTCCATCCGTTGGACATGCCCCAGCCATCTTAGCCTTCGACTTCTGAGCATCGACATGATTGTTAGGGTCTTAGCACGTTGCAGGACAGTTAAGTTGGTTATTTTGTCCTGCCATTTGAAGTGCATTATTTTGCGGAGACATCGCATGTGGAAGACATTTAGTCTTTTTTCCTGGTTTGAGTATGTTGTCCAGGTTTCGGATCCATATAGTAGTGTGCTAAGCACACAAGTTTGATATATTAAGAGTTTAGTCTTTTGAGTTAGTTTCGTGTTGTTCCATGCCCTTTTTGTGAGTTTGCCGAAGGTCGTAGCTGCCTTACCAATTCGACAGTTTATTTCTTCATCAAGAGAGATGGTTTGCGTAACTGTGGATCCAAGATATGTAAATTTCTGTACTGATTCTAGTGGGCAGTCTTTTAGAGTAATAGATATAGGTTTGAAGTCACCTTGATTTAGTATTACTGTCTTCTGAACATTAATTGACAGTGAAAAAAGGTCGCATGCTTTATCCAGGTTGTTGATCACCGACTGTAGGGTGGCCTCACTATGAGCGACTAGGGCTGCATCGTCAGCAAATAAAAATTCTTTAAGTAGGGCAACATTTGTTTTGGTTTTTGCTCTTAGTCGTGCTAGGTTGAACAGTGAGCCATCTGGTCTAGTGCGAATGTAAATATCTCCTGAGCTGTTTTCGAAGGTGTAATTTAGGAGGGCAGCAAAAAATATACCAAAAAGGGTGGGGGCGAGGACACATCCCTGTTTCACTCCTTTGTTGACTTTGAAATTCTCTGATGGACTCCCATCAAAATGAACTTTGCCATTCATGTCTTCATGGAAGGAAATTATCAGCCTAAGTAATTTAGGAGGGCAGCCTATGCCTTCTAACACCTTGTAGAGACCATCTCTGTTTACTGTGTCGAATGCCTTTGTGAGATCCACAAAGGCAATATAGAGCGGCATATTTTGTTCCCGACATTTTTCCTGCAGTTGTCTAAGAGTGAAGATCATATCTATGGTTGATCTCCCGGGTCTGAAACCGCATTGGGACTCGGGAAGCACCCGTTCTGCAAGTCTATGTTCTGTAAGTTATACAAGTTGATTGACTGTCTTTTATACAAGTTGATTGACTGTCTTTTATACAAGTTGATTGACTGTCTTTTATACAAGTTGATTGACTGTCTTTTATACAAGTTGTTTGACTGTCTTTTATACAAGTTGTTTGACTGTCTTTTATACAAGTTGTTTGACTGTCTTTTATACAAGTTGTTTGACTGTCTTTTATACAAGTTGTTTGACTGTCTTTTATACAAGTTGTTTGACTGTCTTTTATACAAGTTGTTTGACTGTCTTTTATACAAGTTGTTTGACTGTCTTTTATACAAGTTGTTTGACTGTCTTTTATACAAGTTGTTTGATAGTTAGTCTGCTACAGTTTGGTAGTGTACTGATATCATCGATTGTAGACATCCGTGGCTAAGAGGTCTTTTATTTACATTGTTTGATGTGATTTTATTGTTATTTCTAATTGATTTTGGCTCTGTAGATATCTCTTCTAGTTTCTATTTTGCTCTAACAGCTTTGTAGAATATTTTCCTTTTTGTTTTAGGATCTCAAAGTTTAGTTTCTTTGACAATGTCTTTTGTTTCTTTATGAGTTCGTGCACGATGGTCGTACATTCTATTTCCTCTAGTACTTGTTTCATTGTTTCAATTCATACACACTGATTGTCTGATGATATAGGCCCCCATTGGCTTGTTGTGTTGTTAGTGTGTAGCACTCTCCTTTTATTCTTGACAAGATTAAAATAGACGGCAGCTGAGACACAAGTAGATGGTTTCATAGAATATATATATATACACTGGCCATGATGTCTACTCGGATTCGGCGCTGCCGCGTGGGAATCATGCCGCCGGTGACGACCATTACAATACCCGGGAAATGTGTGCATCATAAGCTGCGACCCGTATTTCCAAACGCAACTCCTTCAATAGAACAGTAGGAACTGCCATAATAAACTCATTGTTATGTTATCTTCTCTATCAATTGACAGATGTTTCTGTACACTATAATGTCTTCTCCTGCAAGGTTAACCTGGATGTAGCCACGTGGTACAAGTCGCACAAGTCTTTGTAGGAGATTGCGAGTCAGACTATTCCAGTATTTTCAGCCACAATTTCGATTGTTCATCATCTCCGAGTCCACTATTTTTAAAGCTGTTCTTGAGTAATGCTGAAATATTGTCAGTTGGTTGTGATTGTTGCTGAGGCACTTCAGTACTTTCGCATTCTTCTCTTGTTGCCATGGTAGTGGAAGCTGTGGGGGGCTTTGAGTTATTGCCCTTTGTCTCTGTTCCTGACGTTCACCCGATGATTGCTAGAAGAATTGATTGACCTCTTTCACACCCGTCCCTACAATGATATTAACTGGTGTGTGTTGAGTGGAGATTTCCTGTGGTAACTCACAGTTGGTTGGCACCTTTTTCTGACAACCCTCCCCAAAAATGGAATATACGTTGTTTTTTTGTCACTGGAGCACAGGCGTTACAAAGTCTTTAATCCAAATATTTACTTGAGTAGGATAAGACCAAACTGAGCATTGATCTGACAGACAATCACATCACCCCATTGCAGATGATGATATCAGTAACAACAGTTCAAGTGTTGTCTCTGTGAGCGTGCAGTGACGAAATTGTTGTTGCCTTTTTTGTGGGGGGGGGGGGGTGTAATTCATCCAGTGCAACAATGATTTGACAGTTGTATTATATACTGCTACGTTGGGCTCCTCTTTCATGCACTTCCTCCCATTTTCTACTCTTTATTGGTCTAATCCCAAACATTTGAGCTAGATGACTATGATTTTTTGTGTCCAAAATTCTTTGCCTTCACGTGACCTTTTTGGTCGATCCCATGACCTGCTTTTAATTTATTCACAACTGTGTATCTAGTCCGTTTATAAATGTTGAGGGTATTAGAAATATTGGATCTTCTTTGATTTCCTTCATTCCAAAGTTGGGAAATTAATTTTCGCATTGAATTTATGTTATTTCATGTAATCAGGATTAGAAATTGTCACCTGCTCAATTATCAACAAACTTTATGTTAATTTATTTTTACTATTATATATATTTAGCTCAGTGGTTAGTGAACTGGACTACAAAGGACAAGGTGTAGGGTTCGATCCCAACCAACAGCTCCGGGTTCATCCAGCCTTAAATGGGTACCGGATTTTTTTCTTGGAAAGTAAGACAGCACGGGCGTAATACCGACCACATTACCCAAAAACAAATCATGTGCTGAAGGTCTGTAAAATAAAGGGTCACTAACACCATACGCCACTTGGCGTGACGGGGGTACTTTACTTTTTTAAAATTATATATATATATATATATATTTACGAGTATATATTTTTCTTCGTTAAACGGTCACAACATAAATAATTTGCGATATGCAGATGACACATGCCCAATAGCAGAGACATGAACTACAATGAATGATAGACATAACAGTAAAAGAAAGCAATAAGAAAGGTCTCAGTCTGAATAGAAAGAAAACAGAAGTAATGGTCATATCGAAGAAACAATCATCAGGAAGGAGGAAAGTTGGAATACTTGGTGACAACAGGCAAAATACAAGGAAAGAGATATCGCGGACGACAAAGAGAGAAAATACTAGATAGCTTGATGACATGGCATGGCAAACAGTCAACAAGAGAACTGATACGATGCACTGTAGATAGAGAATTGTGGAAGGACATACGCCTACGCCAACCGGTATGGCACATGATGATGCTGATGTTTCTTCTACTTTTCAGCTCATTGTGGAGCATAGGTCTTCAACAAACACTCTCCAAGCCGTTCTGTTTCTTGCCATTCTTTTATGTTCATTTCATGTCTTCCCCATCATCTTCATCTCTGCTTCCATCTGTCTCCTCCAAGAATATTTTGATCGTCCTCTTTGCCTTTTTCCTTGGGGATTCCAGAAAAGGGCCTGTTGTGTAATACTCTCAATTTGCTTCCGTAGTATGTGTCCTATCCAGCGTCATCGTCTTCGCTGTATCTCTTTATCCACTGGTATTTGACTGGTACATTTCCATAATTTTATGTTAGTGATTTTGTCCTGTCATTTCCATCCTTTTATTCTGCGTAGTCATCCTTTAATGAAGGGGATGTATCTTCATGATTGTCATTTGTGTTGTTCTCCATGTTTCACAGCCATATAATAATAATGACTTAACATTGGAGTTGAAATTTTTTGTCGTATTTAACCTAATTAACCTACGAGTATATAGACGTGATGGGAGCCTCGATAGCTCAGTGGTTAGTGAACTGGACTACAAAGGACAAGGGGTAGGGTTTAATCCCAACCGACGGCTTCCGGGTTCACCCAGTCTTAAATGGGTACCGGATATTTTCTGGGAAAGTAAAGCGGCACGGACGTAATACCGACGACATTACCCCAAAAATCATGTGCTGAAGGTCTGTAAAATGTATGATCACTAACACCATATTCCCTATACGCCACTTGGCGTGGCGGGGGTACTTTACTTTACTTTAAATGGATGTGATAATAATCAGCTGAGAAGGTTAGTTTGATTTGATTCTTCTAAATGCACAATAGTTGAGAGCAATAAGAAAGGTAAAGGCTGGCTTCAAATGTAAATCTAAATCTGTCGCTGGTTATCGTGATTTTGAGATTTACAAAGGTGTGGTTATTCGAACCATCACAAAAATCTGGCAATTTAGAAACCGTTAGCCGTAAACTATGTTATTAGGTACAAATAAGCCAACGCTATTTGCAACACTTATTTCATTACAACTGGAAACCACAACAATCGTAACAACTACCTCGACCTTCTCACCAACTACCGTAAAACACGGACGGTCACAACAAACTAACAATCTCTGTCGTTTTCCCGCCCACTTCAAACACATATCAAAATGTCAAACCGACATCAATCTCGACTGTGCTCCCATCACAAGATATATGTCTTCCCAAAATCCCCAGACTCCCATGCGTCTGTCTGGGGCCCTGTTAAAATATCTTGTTCTGGCTGCTAGTGGCCGTGAAGTGCCAACCAACTATCCGTGTTTCCTCTAAAAGGTTTTAGATAAAGCAGCTGTTGAGCTACTGGCATCACCGGCTCTAGCCTGACAGCTCGTTCTGTGTGACAAGGTTGGAGATTCTTGTCAGACTTTCCCGTTTTTGTCGATTTCTTCATAGTTGACCAACTGCTCCAAGTTGCTGAGTTGTTCATTTCTTTGAAAAACTATTCTTTATTAAGTTGTTTAAATCATAGTTTCAGAATGGTTTAGTTCATAGTTACTGAATTGTTTAGTTCATAGTTGCTGAATTGTTTAGTTCATAGTTACTGAATTGTTTACTTCATAGTTGCTGAATTGTTTAGTCCATAGTTACTGAATTGTTTAGTTCATAGTTACTGAATTGTTTAGTCCATAGTTACTGAATTGTTTAGTTCATAGTTACTGAATTGTTTAGTTCATAGTTACTGAATTGTTTAGTTCATAGCTGATCCAGCAATAATTGGTTATTTTGAGTCACTGCTTTAAATCACAGTAGTCTTACTTTTTAAAATCCGGAATGAAACACAGCGTATCCCGGTGACTGCACTAGGCACGAAGTCTAATATTATCATAGAAAACTCCCTGCACTGGGCACGAAGTCTAATATTATCATAGAAAACTCCCTGCACTAGGCACGAAGTCTAATATTATCATAGAAAACTCCCTGCACTGGGCACGAAGTCTAATATTATCATAGAAAACTCCCTGCACTAGGCACGAAGTCTAATATTATCATAGAAAACTCCCTGCACTGGACACGAAGTCTAATATTATCATAGAAAACTCCCTGCACTGGGCACGAAGTCTAATATTATCATAGAAAACTCCCTGCACTGGGCACGAAGTCTAATATTATCATAGAAAACTCTCTGCACTGGGCACGAAGTCTAATATTATCATAGAAAACTCCCTGCACTGGGCACAAAGTCTAATATTATCATAGAAAACTCCCTGCACTGGGCACGAAGTCTAATATTATCATAGAAAACTCCCTGCACTGGGCACAAAGTCTAATATTATCATAGAAAACTCCCTGCACTGGGCACAAAGTCTAATATTATCATAGAAAACTCCCTGCACTGGGCACAAAGTCTAATATTATCATAGAAAACTCCCTGCACTGCCGCGAAAATCACCTGCTGATTACTAAAGCAGTGACTAGACCACTTCGCCATCTGCGCTTGAAGGGGCGTAAAGTGGTCGTAGATGTGTTGTGCTGTGCCTGCCGCCAAGAGGCCCGACTACGGCAAGGCAATATTGAGTGTCAGGTTGCCTTCCCTCTTCGATCCCTACTCGTTTGGCATAAAATGCGTACTCTGTTTCCAGAAGCACCGCTGGGGGGTGGCGGGGGGGGGGGGGGGTTAGCATGGTATTGATCAGCTCTGTTGTCCACCTATCCTGATTTCACATCTGTCAGCTATGGGTCGCTGACCACACTCAGGTGTGCCGGATGGACGTCAATGTATTGGAAGTTGTATTTTCTACATTCACATTTTTAAAAAATCCGTTTGCTGCATTTATCGTAACGACTTCTTACCCTCTATGTGGATATAATCAACTCATAACTCGACCACCTTGTGAAGATTTGGCAAAGCAGATTCAGGAAATATAACAGCAACAAGTAATCATGCAATCTTGTAACAGCAACAAGTAATCAGGCAATCTTGTAACAGCAAAAAGTAATCAGGCAATCTTGTAACAGCAACAAGTAATTAGGCAATCTTGTAACAGCAACAAGTAATTAGGCAATCTTGTAACAGCAACAAGTAATCATGCAATCTTGTAACAGCAACAAATAATCAGGCAATCTTGTAACAGCAACAAATAATCAGGCAATCTTGTAACAGCTACAAGTAATCATGCAATCTTGTAACAGTAACAAGTAATCATGCAATCTTGTAACAGCAACAAGTAATCATGCAATCTTGTAACAGCAACAAGTAAATCAGGCAATCTTGTAACAGCAACAAGTAATCAGGCAATCTTGTAACAGCAACAAGTAAATCAGGCAATCTTATACTAGCAACAAGACATTAGAACTTGTGAAAGCAACAAGTAAATCAGGCAATCTCGTAACAGTAACAAGTAAATCAGGCAATCTCGTAATATCAGCAGGTATGATACCAGTATATCTCACTGTTCGCCTTCACCACTGCGTTACTACAATTTAAATGTTCACTTTATTATTGCATGTCTAGGATCTATCGGAACATTTCCTGGCAAGCTCTGTAAACAAATGCAAGCCTAGTACAGTCGCCAGTTGAAATAAACTCGGTCACCTATCGCGAGGTTACAAATAAAGAGAAAACTGTTATATCTCTACATTAGTTACTATATGGTTGTCGTGGTTTTAGGGAGTGCAGTCATTTAATCATGAGACTGACTAATAGGGAACCAAAAAGAATGGAACTAGCAATGGACAAGATCAGGTCAGGAAGTGTGTATCATACCCAAATCTGTGCTTAGTGCGTCCTCTACTTATCTGAACGATCCGATGTCAATTTCCGGAATTGATGATTTTTTTATTTTCCTTGTTCACCCAATATCTAGAAATGGGTACCAGAATTTTATCCGAGAAGGAAGGACAGTATAATAGCGATGACGTCATCTAAAAATGTGTCGTTGGACATTGAAAGACGACGTCACTAACACCATATGTGCCCACAGGTCTAGCAAAGCAGGGGAGAGAACCTTGACGAACGTCGTGCAAGTAACCAGGCTGTAATAAGGTTTGTCTGCATCCGGTCCACGCCATCACTTGGGAAAGGAAGTTAATATTTGCTCACGTGACCGAGATAAGAGATCTTGACGTCAGGGTGTACCGCTGTTAATGGATTTCCAATATTGGCAATATTCTGAGTATTGCAAATACTTTTTGTTTTCATTTTTATTTGACTTTCCTATGAAATTGAAATTGTAAATTATAACAAAAATGTAATTACATTTGGATTAAAGTTAATATATAATGTTAAGGATATGTAAATGCGTGCAAATGTGCATAAGTAACATAAATATCTCGTACATTTATATATATATAAAGAGAGAGAGAGAGAGAGAGAGAGAGAGAGAGAGAGAGACGCGATAGCTCAGTGGTTAGTGAGTTGGATTATAAAGGACAAGAGGTCTGGTTCGATCCCAACCGACGGCTACCGTTTCACCCAGCTTTAAATGGGTACCGGATATTTTCTAGGGAAGTAAAGCGGCACGGGCGTAATACCGACCACTTTACCCCAAAAATAATGTGCTGAAGGTCTGTAAAATTTATGGTCACTAACACCATATTCCCTATACGCCACTTGGCGTGACGGGAGTACTTTACTTTACTTTTTCTATATATATATATATTCACGATCTTTGTCATCAAGCCAGCAATTCTAAACTTAAGTGTCACAATCATTGTCATCAGTCCAGGAATCCTAGACTTAAGTGCCAAGATCATTGTCATCAGTCCAGCAATTCTAGACTTAAGTGCCACGATCATTGTCATCAGTCCAGCAATCCTAGACTTAAGTGCCAAGATCATTGTCATCAGTCCAGCAATTCTAGACTTAAGTGCCACGATCATTGTCATCAGTCCAGCAATCCTAGACTTAAGTGCCAAGATCATTGTCATCAGTCCAGCAATTCTAGACTTAAGTGCCACGATCATTGTCATCAGTCCAGCAATCCTAGACTTAAGTGCCAAGATCATTGTCATCAGTCCATCAATTCTAGACTTAAGTGCCACGATCTTAGTCATCAGTCCAGCAATCATAGACATAAGTGCCCTAATCTTTGTCATCAGTCCAGCAATCCTAGACTTAAGTGCCACGATCTTTGTCATTAGGCCAGCAATCCTAGACACATGTGCCATGATCTTTGTCATCAGTCCAGCAGTCCTAGACTTTTGTGCCAGGATCGTTGTCACCAGGCTAGCAATCCTAGACTTTTGTGCCAGGATCGTTGTCATCAGTCCACAAATCGTAGACTTATGTGCCAGGATATTTGTCATCAGTCCAGCAATCCTAGACTTTTGTGCCATGATCTTTGTCATCAGTCCAGCAATCCTAGACTTTTGTGCCAGGATCGTTGTCATCAGGCCAGCAATCCAAGACTTTTGTGCCAGGATCGTTGTCATCAGGCCAGCAATCATAGACTTATGTGCCAGGATATTTGTCATCAGTCAAGCAATTCTAGACCTAAGTGCCACGATCTTAGTCATCAGTCCAGCAATCCTAGACTTAAGTGCCACGATCTTTGTCATTAGTCCAGAAATCCTATACCTAAGTATCACGATCTTTGTCATCAGGCCAGCAATCATAGACTTATGTGCCAGGATATTTGTCATCAGTCCAGCAATCCCAGACCTAAGTGCCACGATCTTAGTCATCAGTTCAGCAATCCTAGACTTAATTGCCACGATCTTTGTCACCAGTCCATCAATCCTACACTTATGTGTCAGGATCTTTGTCATCAGTCCAGCAATCCTAGACTTAAGTGCCAATATCTTTGTCATCAGTCCAGCAATCCTAGACTTCAGTGCCACGATTTTTGTCATCAGTCCAGCAATTCTAAACTTAAGTGACACAAACTTTGTCATCAGTCCAGCAATTCTAATCTAAAGTGACACAATCTTTGTCATCAGTCCAGCAATTCTAAACTAAAGTGCCACGATCTTTGTCATCAGACCAGCAATTTTAAACTTAAGTGACACAAACTTTGTCATCAGTCCAGCAATTCTAAACTAAAGTGCCACGATCTTTGTCATCAGTCCAGCAATTCTAAACTTAAGTGACACAAACTTTGTCATCAGTCCAGTAATTCTAAACTAAAGTGACACAATCTTTGTCATCAGTCCAGCAATTCTAAATTTAAGTGACACAATCTTTGTCATCAGTCCAGCAATTCTAAACTTAAGTGACACAATCTTTTTTATCAGTCCAGCAATTCTAAATTTAAGTGACACAATCTTTGTCATCAGTCCAGCAATTCTAAATTTAAGGGACACAATCTTTGTCATCAGTCCAGCAATTCTAAACTTAAGTGGCACAATCTTTGTCATCATGTGAGTTCTTCTTCTGACCTTACAGCTCCCTGTTCTGGGCGAGTTGCTCAGTCTCGTTGAGGAAACAGATGCCTGCTGCTATTGCCTCTCGCACAGCATTACTTTTAGTGTTTCTATAGGTTGGTCTCTTTTCATTCTTGTTCCTATTTCAGGCCTGCTTTGAGATTCTCTTGTTATCTTTTCTCATCACAAGTTTCAGTAAACATAATAATAAATAAATGTCAACAGGGCTGTATATGCAAGTTAGCAAACCCATCAGAGACAGAAGAAATAATCAACGAGCTCCAATTTGCAGACAATCAGGCACTAATACATAGAAATAAGAAAACCTACAAAAACACTTAAATAGACTCAACAGTACAGGCACAAAATACAACATGAAAATCAACATCAGCAAAACAGAAGTCAATGAGAATAAGATAACATCAACTTAACTATTGAAGGCAGGCAACTAAAACAAGTCGAGGACTTCAAATACCTAGGAAGTCTAGTGACAAACAACAATTCACAAATAGCAGACTCAAGATGCAACAAAGTCTGTCAAATCATTGGACAGCTATCAACAATGTTGTCCAACAAGGGAATAACTCTAGAAGCAAAACGTGCACTCTACAATACAATCTTCATCCCAACTTTGTGCTACCAATGCCAGACCTGGACCCTAGATGCAAGAACAATGAGAAAAATAACCTCTACTGAGATTAAGTGTGTTAGACGAATGACAGGAAACAGTCTGAGAGATAAGATCAGAAAGGAAGAACTGAGAAAAAAGCTAGGAATAGCTCCCGACATAGAATATATAAAGAAACAACGGATAAAATGGTTTGATCACGTGACAAGGCAAAGTTATCAAAACACAACATAACGAGCCCTCAATAAACGTTGCGAGAACATCAGACCCGAAGGACGACCACGAAAAAGATGGATTGACGGATTTATTAGAAGCACTAGGAAACATAACAGCAGCAGAGGCGAACAGAAGAGCGAAAGACTACACATTATATCTCCTCTCGACGCTGAAAGGCAAATGAAGAAAGTGAGAAAAAAGAAGTGTAATGTGCTGTTTCCGTATCATTCAAATATAAAACTAAACCTTCTTACGGAACCTGTTATTCTAATGTATTGCTATCATCACTTCCCACCTGTTATTCTAATGTATTGCTATCATCACTTCCCACCTGTTATTCTAATGTATTGCTATCATCACTTCCCACCTGTTATTCTAATGTATTGCTATCATCACTTCCCTGTCATAGCTGAGAGATCAGAGATAACGAGACTGACAACTTGTGTCATGTTAATTTCACGAATGTCTAAATCATCATCAGCAAATTGTGAAAGGTCAAGTCTTATTATCCTAGCTACAAGGCAAACATGAAGCTACATAACGAAACTGTAGAAAAGACAACCCCGGATAAACACCAGTCGTTGCCTCCTGGCCACTTCAAGAGCAATCAGGCGTGTCCGATAATTGCAACATTGTTACGTAATAAATGCAAGTCAGTAGGTAAATATAAATAAGGGAGACAATCGAACACAGAAAATCCATGAAGCAGGAGCATGATGGGTAATCTATGTTAGAGAAGGAAATCTGATAACAAGCCCAGGTGGAGAGATTTATCGTCTGAAATGTTTAATCCAGAAGTAACAACTGCTTTACAGATTAAAAGAAAACAAGTTTCGATATTCCAGTAAGGTTCTTCGTTGATAAGAATATAGACTATTCCTACAACTCCTGTCTAGCTTATAATAACGTTATGCCTTGCCATCTTAATTCCATCGGACAAACTTGTGTTCGTAATATTATTTAACATATTGTTATTATTAAAATACACCAAAGTCTAGACTCATCATATATGTCCTATAGGCAGATACACTGGACTGCAACTCCTACCACTACTGCTGCTGTAGACAAAGACACGCAATCCTTTTGATCTGACGCAGGATTGTCATCAAATAAAAGTCTTCTTATGTGACTTTTAATGTCGGGATATTACAATACCACGCCACACACTCTCAAAGTTAAAATATTTAACGTCAGGATATTACAATACCACGCCACACACTCTCAAAGTCAAAATATTTAACGTCAGGATATTACAATACCACGCCACACACACTCAAAGTCAAAATATTTAACGTCAGGATATTGCAATACCACGCCACACACACTCAAAGTCAAAATATTTAACGTCAGGATATTACAATACCGCGCCACCCACACTCAAAACTACAACTTTTAATGTTGGGATATTACAATACCACGCCACCCACAATCAAAACCACAACTTTTAATGTTGGGATATTACAATACCGCGCCACCCACACTCAAAACTACAACTTTTAATGTTGGGATATTACAATACCACGCCACCCACAATCAAAACCACAACTTTTAATGTTGGGATATTACAATACCACGCCACCCACACTCAAAACTACAACTTTTAATGTTGGGATATTACAATACCACGCCACCTACACTCAAAACCACAACTTTTAATGTTGGGATATTACAATACCACGCCACCCACAATCAAAACAACAACTTTTAATGTTGGGATATTACAATACCGCGCCACCCACACTCAAAACCACAACTGTTAACCCACCGCGACACGAACAACAAAGGCTACACTACACTTGTGATGTCGACTGCTCAGAGATATTAAAATAACTGCTTGGTGGTGTAGTGTACATCATCAAAGACAATGAACTTTGAAGTCTTGGCTTGTAATACGTAACAACTAACAGATCAAAGATTTGATAACTATTGTATCGTTTTACCAATATCGTTAATCAAATTACTATTTATTTTAATGCATTCTGAGTTTTGTATGCATTTATGTGTTACTTGTTGGTTATTTATTTATGTGTTACTTGTTGGTTATTTTTTATGTGTTACTTGTTAGTTATTGAATTTATGTGTTACTTGTTAGTTATTTATTTAAGTGTTACTTGTTAGTTATTTATTTATGTGTTACTTGTTAGTTATTTATTTATGTGTTACTTGTTGGTTATTTATTTATGTGTTACTTTATATTTATTTATGTGTTACTTGTTATTTATTTATGTGTTACTTGTTAGTTATTTATTTATGTGTTACTTGTTAGTTATTTATTTATGTGTTACTTGTTAGTTATTTATTTATGTGTTACTTGTTGGTTATTTATTTATGTTTTCTGTTCATTCTGTGCTTGGAGTGTATTGTAATTTTCACATCAAGAACAAGGGCCGGTCAAAATAGCTTGACTGGCCCGTTCTGGCCTTCAAGCCGTAGGTTACCCACCTCTGAGCTATTCTATACAAGTGAAGTATAGAAATGCAACCTGGTTAAGAGATGAAATTTCTCAGAAGAATGTTGAAAGTTCACTGGACAGCTAAAATGACCAATGAGGAAATTCTCAATGAGGCCAACACAAAAAGGGAGCTCTTAAAAAATATCAGAAAGAAGCAATCAACATTTTTCGGGCACATCATGAGAAGAGAAAAGTTGGAATACTTGGTTACTACTGGCAAAATAAAATTAAAGAAAGATCGTGGACGACAAAGAGAGAAAATACTAGATAGCTTGGTGTCATGGCATGGAAAACAGTCAACAACAGAACTGATACGATGAACTGTAGATAGAAGATTGTGGAAGGACATGATCGCCAACGCCAACCGGTATGGCACATGATGATGATCATCTGGTTAAACTATACAAGTGAAGCATAGAAATGCTACCTGGCTAGACTATATGACTGAAGAGAGAAAAATGCTGATTGGCTTAACTACATAACTGCAGTAAGAGAAATATAAGGCCCTTTTCGTGTTGTCAGGCGGTTTAGTGGAGACTGTTGTGTATTTTTTGGTGCAGGTTTTGTTTTTGTCCGAAAAGCATCTCTTATGGCTAATTCTACCACCAATGTTTATCAACACACACGGCCACAGAATGAACAGGTCAGGCCCTCTGAACCACAGGGTTTTCCTTTTTTTTTCATGAATCTTTTCTCTTTCATGTTTTACCATAGTGCAGCCTCAAATGATGTTATGCCATTTTTTTAACAGGTTCTCCATGATGTGCTATCACTTGCCGGGTGTTCCCAGTCATTTTCACAGATGGAGAAGTCATTCGGAGATGATTTACAGATATCTCTATATCTTAGTTTAGGTCTGCCGATTTGTCTTTTTCCGTGTAGTGTATTCACCATATAGTATTTGCTTCATCATCATCATCATTGAGTGCTGTCTCCGCATCGAAGGTTGGCTACCATGGAGCGCCATTCCACTGACCACCATTCCAGTCTCTTGCCACCATTCCAGTTTCTTGCTTTGATGGTGCAGATTGTCATAGGATGACTTGTCCATCTTTTAATGTTACTCGTCCCTATTAGTCTTGGTCTGCCTCTGCCGCTTTTACCTTGTATTTTCCCTTCCAATATTACTTTTAGTAGGCTGTTATGTCTTTTAACATGCCCCCAAAAATTCATTTGTCTTGTTCTAATTGTGTTTATTAGTTCTCTTTCATTTTTAGTTGTTTTAAAACTTCATCGTTTGTTTTCTTTTCTTTCCATCCAATTCTACCTATTCTTCTTTAGATCCACATTTCAAAGGCTTCAATCTTATGTTCTCTTTTCTGGTCTAATGTCCATGTTTCTGCACCATACAGGAATATTGAGAATATGTAACATTTTGCTATTCTTAGTTTTAGCCCTGGTGTTATTTGTTTTGTTGTTAGTATATTTTTCATGGCATTAAAATTACTTTTTGCAGTACCTATTCTTTTGTTTATTTCAGTTATACATTTTCCATCACTTATTATAGTATGTCCCAGGTAGTTGTAGCTCCGAACTGTCTCCAGATGTATTCCTTCAACTCTGATATTTAATTGTAGGTCTGGAGAATTTTCTTTGTTTATGATCATCGTTTTAGTCTTTTGATATTCATATCTAGTTATTTTTTGCTTGTCATGTTTATTACATTAAGTAATTGTTGTAGATCTTTAGGATTTTCTGCAAGTAATACAGTATCATAAGCATATCTTAGGTTAATGATTATTCTTCCATTAATGTTTAGGCCTGGTATCTCTGTGCAGTATTTGCTTAGGAATGTGATTTTCGTCCATTGCTGGACGTGCCCCAGCCACCTTAACCTTCGACATCTGAGCATTGACATTATTGTTGAGGCACGTTGCATGACAGTTAAGTTGGTTAGTTTGTCTTGCCATTTGATTGTATTATTCTGCGGAGGCATCGCATATGGAGGATATTTGTTTTTTTTTTTGTTTTTCGTTATTTGAGTACGTTGTCCAGGTTTCAGATCCATATAAGAGTGTGCTAAGTACACAGGTCTAATATATTTAAGAGTTTGGTCTTAGTAGAAAAAAGAATGACTAAATTATACGACTGAAATAGTAGAAATAAGGTATGACTAAATCATACGACTGAAATAGTAGAAATAAGGTATGACTAAATTATATGACTGAAATAGTAGAAATAAGGTATGACTAAATCATACGACTGAAATAGGAGAAATAAGGCTGAATTATACGACTGAAATAGTAGAAATACCTACCTACATGGATGTCATCCTTAACAAACAGACACTGATACAATATACGACTTCGGTAAGCATGAAAAGATATCAGTGCTCAAAATGAAAGCAACAAATTATCTTGCACATTAGAGGTTTACAGTGGACAAGTGTAATGTCGTGTGAGGTTACAGTAGAAGCTACTTGGTGCTCAACCACATGCAGCGAAACATAAACTCCCTGACAGCGACTGGAACAAGCAACCCAGACGGCCCTTGAGAAGATTC
The DNA here is from genome assembly GCA_032433765.1 of Megaustenia siamemsis. Classification (NCBI taxonomy): domain Eukaryota; kingdom Metazoa; phylum Mollusca; class Gastropoda; order Stylommatophora; family Ariophantidae; genus Megaustenia; species Megaustenia siamemsis. The sequence goes on along the minus strand of JAVIAB010000106.1, from coordinate 42,511,465 downwards.
TGCTGTAAATAAAAAACATTTCTCAAAATGAAGCACATAAAAAATGACGAACTCTCACTAAATTGCTCCGAAATGGCATTTTTATATATAACCCATCGGGAAACTGGAAACAGATGTCCAAAAATGGGAAATGGGAAATCGGAACATTATATCAAGAGGGGCATTAGGATAACGTGATGTTAAAGGCAAACACTGTGATTGTGGATAATTTGTAAAGGTCTGTCACAAGGTTGTACGATGCTAAATGTGAGCAGAGACAAGAACGTAATTTTTATATTCACAAAGAAAATGGCTTAGACTCAGACTGAGTTCTAATATAGAAAGGAATAGCAGAATTATTGAATTAGGGACACACAATAATTGAACAATATTTAAATAGATTAACGAATTGAAACATAGGTGCTTCTATTTCATAAAATGAAAGAATCCGAGAAATGAACAATTTGTATGCGTCCAATCGATGTCAATGAAAATAAAAACATGGTTTCTCCAATTCTGTGAGACATCCGGTCCAATTCTGTGAGCCATCGGTCAAACTCTGTGAGACATCGGTCCAATTCTGTGATACATCGTTCAACTCTGTGAGACATCCGGTCCAATTCTGTGAGACATCCGGTCCAATTCTGTGAAACATTCGGTCCAATTCTGTGAGACATGGGTCCAATTCTGTGAGACATCGGTCCAATTCTGTGAAACATTCGGTCCAATTCTGCGAGATATCCGTCAATAACGATCGATGATGGTCACATTCTAGACAATGGGAGACAAATCTAGAAAATCTACAGAAATGTTGGTTCAGAGAAGAATTTGGAGATTATTGTAGGCAGCTGTCAAGATTAACGAAGATGTTTTGTAAAAGGTCAATGCAAGGAGATGAAGTTTTGGTAGAAGAAACAGATGATGATGAAGAAGAAAATGGTGGAGGGGGAGGGCAAAAGAGGAAGAAGAAGGAAAAGCAGAAGGTGGAGGATGAGAAGAACAAGAAGAAAAAATTATGGTTATGGCAAGAAGAAGAAGACAAAAGGAGGGAAAGAAGAAATTAAAGAGGAAGAACAACAGCAACAACAAAAGGAGGGAAAGAAGAAGAGGTTAAAGTAGAAGAAGAAATTAAAGAGGAAGAAGAACTGACAGAAGGAGCAAAATAAGAAGGACATCGGGAATATATACAAACGAAAATGTACCTTTTCAGAAATACTGTAATAGTCGGCAGGAACTGTGGTGATTTCCTTGCAGTTTGTATAGTTTCCTTGCAGTTTGGATAGTTGTTTCATTGTAGCTTGGATAGTTTTATTGCATTTTGGATAGTTTCATTGTAATTGCCATGCACTATAATTAGTCACTTATGTTGATAGCTTTCTAGAGTCAAGACCGATTGAACAATTTAGATGAGTGTCATCAACAGCCTTTTAGTTGTTAGCACAAAACTGGATTCGACTGTAATGTTGGAAAACATGGCGAACGACAGAAGCGAGTGGAAGCCTGTGTAGAATGAAAAGATAGAAATGGTGTGACCTTAGCTGGAAAGAACAAGTAATTTGAGTTATTGAGTTATTAGTGGGTCATCATTATTGCACTCCGAACATGTCCATAGGTGCACAGATCCCCTTCTCAGCAAGTCTCGGAGTGTCCAGCGACCGATGACTCCATTTCTGTGTTGGTTGAGAAGTCTTCTTACGCGCCCTCTAAGTTTCTCGTTTCTGGCTGTGTCCATCTAAACTCCCATCTCTTTCATCCGAAGGAGTGACGTGGACTCGTGGTTGTCGAAGTCCTGTGTCCTTCCAACTTCCCGGAGAGCAGTGATGATGTCCGCCCGATCCATTGGTTGAACAAGTAAATTCAAGTGGAAAAGAGGGATGCGACAAAGGACAATGGCGCTCTGATAGGTCGCACAATTTGTAAGCTAACGGAGAGCATTAAACTGCAAACCCTTTCAGAATTCCCGAGAGGAGACAAAGAAGAAAGCAAACAAAAATGTTAGGAGAACACTGAAGTGAAGATTTAACATGATCGGGAAAACAATTGCTCCAAACAAAACCATTTGGGGGAAACAAGTTGATTGAATAGCCGTGCACTATAGGGAATGAAGAAAAAGAAGAAAGCGAAGAAAGAGACGAAGGAGAAGAAAACCAACTGGGCAAGATTTGTGAGGTGTGACGAGAGAGATGTTACTTTAATTATGTCATAAGACTGTAAACAAACGTCACTGTTAAACGCTGGCCTTAGTAGCTTGTGTGTTGCCATTAGTTTCATGTAATCGTCATACCACTGGGTCTTGTCAGAAACTCTATTTGTTTCACTTTGCCTTACAGCTCTGTCTTAATATCACTACTAGGATTTCCTCATGTATCACTAACTGTTCCGATCTATTGTAATATCTTCAGCACAAACCTCGGCGTATACTGGCCCTGAAATCTATAACTTATTTAATTTCGTTCCGTTTTTTTTTCTTGAAAAATATTCCAAATCCATGTCTAGGATAGTTTCACTTCCAGCTGATATTTAATAAGGAAAATCTTGCTGGCCCTCTGGGCAGGCTGTCTCTCAGGTCTGGCTGGATCTCTGGGCAGGCTGGCTCTCTGGTCTGGCTGGCCCTCTGGTCTGGCTGGCCCTCTGGTCTGGCTGTCTCTCTGGTCTGGCTGGCTCTCTGGTCTGGCTGGCTCTCTGGTCTGGCTGGCCCTCTGGTCTGGCTGGCCCTCTGGTCTGGCTGTCTCTCTGGTTTGGCTGGCGCTCTGGTCTGGCTGTCTCTCTGGTCTGGCTGTCTCTCTGGTCTGGCTGGCCTTCTGGTCTGGCTGGAACTCTGGTTTGGCTGGCGCTCTGGTCTGGCTGTCTCTCTGGTCTGGCTGGTCCTCTGGTCTGGCTGGCCCTCTGGTCTGGCTGTCTCTCTGGTCTGGCTGGCGCTCTGGTCTGGCTGTCTCTCTGGTCTGGCTGGCCCGCTGGTCTGGCTGTCTCTCTGGTCTGGCTGGTCCTCTGGTCTGGCTGGCCCTCTGGTCTGGCTGTCTCTCTGGTTTGGCTGGCGCTCTGGTCTGGCTGTCTCTCTGGTCTGGCTGGTCCTCTGGTTTGGCTGGCGCTCTGGTCTGGCTGTCTCTCTGGTCTGGCTGGTCCTCTGGTCTGGCTGGTCCTCTGGTCTGGCTGGCCCTCTGGTCTGGCTGTCTCTCTGGTCTGGCTGGCGCTCTGGTCTGGCTGGCCCTCTGGTCTGGCTGTCTCTCTGGTCTGGCTGTCTCTCTGGTCTGGCTGGTCCTCTGGTCTGGCTGGCCCTCTGGTCTGGCTGGCCCTCTGGTCTGGCTGGTCCTCAGGTCTGGCTGTCTCTCTGGTCTGGCTGTCTCTCTGGTCTGGCAGTCTCTCTGGTCTGGCTGGTCCTCTGGTCTGGCTGGCCCTCTGGTCTGGCTGTCTCTCTGGTTTGGCTGGCGCTCTGGTCTGGCTGTCTCTCTGGTCTGGCTGGTCCTCTGGTCTGGCTGGCCCTCTGGTCTGGCTGGTCCTCTGGTCTGGCTGGCCCTCTGGTCTGGCTGTCTCTCTGGTCTGGCTGGCCCTCTGGTCTGGCTGTCTCTCTGGTCTGGCTGGCCCTCTGGTCTGGCTGTCTCTCTGGTCTGGCTGGCCCTCTGGTCTGGCTGGTCCTCTGGTCTGGCTGGCCCTCTGGTCTGGCTGTCTCTCTGGTCTGGCTGGCCCTCTGGTCTGGCTGGTCCTCTGGTCTGGCTGGCCCTCTGGTCTGGCTGGTCCTCTGGTCTGGCTGGCCCTCTGGTCTGGCTGTCTCTCTGGTCTGGCTGGCCCTCTGGTCTGGCTGGTGCTCTGGTCTGGCTGGCCCTCTGGTCTGGCTGGTCCTCTGGTCTGGCTGGCCCTCTGGTCTGGCTGTCTCTCTGGTCTGGCTGGCCCGCTGGTCTGATTGGCCCTCTGGTCTGGCTGGCCCGCTGGTCTGATTGGCCCTCTGGTCTGGCTGGTCCTCTGGTCTGGCTGCCTCTCTGGTCTGATTGGCCCTCTGGTCTGGCTGGCCCGCTGGTCTGATTGGCCCTCTGGTCTGGCTGGTCCTCTGGTCTGGCTGCCTCTCTGGTCTGGCTGTCGCATCTCAACTCTTGATGGCTTCCGTCTTTCGTTTCCTGCCTTTTACTCTCTGCCTCTCGGGAATCCATTCTACCATCCCCAGCGTTCTCTTTGTCTCCTCTCCTAGCTTCGCTCTATCTAGCTCTAGTTGTGTTTCGCCTCGATTAAACTCCCTTCTATGTCCCGTCATTCTTAGTTCTCCTCCTGGCGACGACAGCATTAGCTTGTTCCGTCTCCAAAGTCAACCTGTTAAGTTAGTTATCGCCTGTTGTTCTGTCAGTACTGCCCGCCAAGTCTTTCCATTATCTGAGTTAGTCAGGGAGAAGCTGGTAATTGATTGACCACTAGTCAAGATGCAGAACGTTACTTTCTTATTGAAAGTTCTACCTCAGAACATTGTAGCTGAAGTTACGTCTCACATATTCTCTCCTCCCCTTTATAATACCAACATTCGCACAATTGCCATCTAGTTTATCAAACCTGCTCATGCCTCTCAATCTTGGTTCTATCGGACAATTGTTTGTTCCTAATATTATTTATCAAAGCCTTTAAAGTTTGGCTAGCTATTTAAGTGTGTGTATAAATGTGTGTGGTGTGTGGTGTGTGTGTGTGGTGTGTGTGTGGTGTGTGGTGTGTGTGGTGTGTGTGGTGTGTGGTGTGTGGTGTGTGTGTGGTGTGTGTGGTGTGTGTGGTAATGTGTGGTGTTTGTGGTGTGTGTGTGTGGTGTGTGGTGTGTGTGGTGTGTGTGTGGTGTGTGTGTTGTGTGGTGTGTGTGTGTGTGACCAAGACGAGCCCAGTCTCTCTAGTGTTAAGAAGCTGTAGGCTGGAAGGGGATTTTGATTAACGCCAGAGAGGCTGGAAGAATACAAAACAATGAATACTTAAATACAGTTTGAGAAAGCATCGTAACCCCCTAAAAGAAATGGTGAAAAACTTGTACAAGCCTGTTCTGTTTAAATTTGCGAACAAGACACGGCAACCCGTCTTTCCAACGTTTGATACTGAGGACGAAGATGTTTTTGAATAAGAGACAACACCCACAGCAAAATAAGCTTCTGACCACAATCTCGACACAGGATGCTCCCACCGAACGAAATCTCCACATTGTGCCGTTTTGATAACACACGATGATGGTTTCTCACTTTGAGGTTCATTTGAACCACTGTCAGAGGTTCCACAACAAGATAATACTGGTGCAGACACCGAACTACAACAATCCAAATCAAAGAAAATGAAGAGAATGAGGGCGCTAGTAGATTAATTCACTGGCGACCACCAACTATACAAATTATGTGAAGGATATAGTCACGAAGATGACTGGCGACAACGAGGTAGAAGAGCAGCAATGCAACATTGAAGTGGACATGTAGAGGTTGAAATACAGAACTTCAAAAGACGCGACAATTGCCGACTAGGTCATAATAATACTTCAAGGAAAAGAAATTAGCGCTTCTAAGGTTTGTGTGACCTTACCGGGCAGCGAACGTGCTCCTGTCTATACACGCTCTGCTAGAACCATTGCTCCGACAGGAAAGAACAAAACACAGACAAACCGCTGAAAACAGGCAACACAAGATAAACCTACCACAAACACAGAAGTAAACCCTCGTTAAGCCAGTAGCGGGGAGACAACCTATAACATCGGCCGAGAAATAACACAAATCCCACAGAAAGCTGAACACAGATCCCACAAAAATCAGAACACAGATCCCACAGAAAGCTGAACACAAATCCCACAGAAAGCTGAACACAGATCCCACAAAAATCAGAACAGATTCCACAGAAAGCTGAACACAAATCCCACAGAAAGCTGAACACAGATCCCACAAAAATCAGAACAGATTCCACAGAAAGCTGAACACAAATCCCACAGAAAGCTGAACACAGATCCCACAGAAAGCTTAACACAGATCCCACAGAAAGCTGAACACAGATTGCACAAAAATCAGAACACAGATCCCACAGAAAGCTGAACACAGATCCCTCAGAAAACTGAACACAAATCCCACAGAAAGAAGAACACAGATCCCACAGAAAGCTGAACAAAGATCCCACAGAAAGCTGAACACAAATCCCACAGAAAGCAAAACACAGATCACACAGAAAGCTGAACCCAGATAACACAGAGGGCAGAACACTGATACACAAGTAAATCATTCCAAGTCAGTAGTAGAGAGATAGCAGTCGAACATGAATGCAGTCCAGACATGAAGCAGACAATAAAGGAAATGAAAAATCCAAGCCCATAGATCTAGAAGACAATTGTCCCAAGCCAGTGACGAGGAAGGAACCAAAGGGATCAGCTTGGATACCAAAGACAAGGACTACCACATACCCTGGATGACACACAGGGTGACCGACACAAAGACAAGGACTACCACATACCCTGGATGACACACAGGGTGACCGACACAAAGACAAGGACTACCACATACCCTGGATGACACAGAGGGTGACCGACACAAAGACAAGGACTACCACATACCCTGGATGACACAGAGGGTGACCGACACAAAGACAAGGACTACCACATACTCTGTATGGACACAGAGGGTGACCGACACAAAGACAAGGACTACCACATACTCTGTATGGACACAGAGGGTGACCGACACAAAGACAAGGGCTATCACATACTCTGGATGACACAGAGGGTGACCAACACAAAGACAAGGACTACCCCATGCCCTGGATGACACAGAGGGTGACCGACATAAAGACAAGGACTACCACATACCCTGTATGGACACAGAGGGTGACCGACACAAAGACAAGGACTACCACATACTCTGGATGACACAGAGGGTGACCGACACAAAGAAAAGGACTACCACATACGCTGTATGGACACAGAGGGTGACCGACACAAAGACAAGGACTACCACATACTCTGTATGGACACAGAGGGTGACCGACACAAAGACAAGGACTACCACATACTCTGGATTACACAGAGGGTGACCGACACAAAGACAAGGACTACCACATACTCTGTATGGACACAGAGGGTGACCGACACAAAGACAAGGACTACCACATACCCTGTATGGACACAGAGGGTGACCGACACAAAGACAAGGACTACCACATACCCTGTATGGACACAGAGGGTGACCGACACAAAGACAAGGGCTACCACATACTCTGTATGGACACAGAGGGTGACCGACACAAAGACAAGGACTACCACATACTCTGGATGACACAGAGGGTGACCGACATAAAGACAAGGACTACCACATACCTCATCCTAGGAAATGGCGCTATAAGACATTAGCCAAAAGGCTAATGGTTGCGAGACTAAGGAACCATCCATTATTGGCAAATCTCTTTATACTCCTTCTTAGTTATGTATTTCTACTGTCCTCCACGAGAGACTGACTTTATCCACTTTAAAGGTACTTTAGCCGGGGTCTTATGTCAGGGACATGTAACTTATTGGTGGCCTTACTGTTGGTCGTGGATAAAGGTCAGGACAGAGACATGTAACTTATTGGTGGCCTTACTGTTGGTCGTGGATAAAGGTCAGGACAGAGACATGTAACTTATTGATGGTCTTACTGTTGGTCGAAGATAAAGATCAGGACAGAGACATGTAACTTATTGGTGACCTTACTGTTGGTCGAAGATAAAAATCATGACAGAGACATGTAACTTATTGGTGGCCTTACTGTTGGTCGAAGATAAAGATCAGGACAGAGACATGTAACTTATTGATGGCCTTACTGTTGGTCGAAGATAAAGGTCAGGACAGAGACATGTAACTTATTGGTGACCTTACTGTTGGTCGAAGATAAAAATCATGACAGAGACATGTAACTTATTGGTGACCTTACTGTTGGTCGAAGATAAAAATCATGACAGAGACATGTAACTTATTGGTGACCTTACTGTTGGTCGAAGATAAAAATCATGACAGAGACATGTAACTTATTGGTGACCTTACTGTTGGTCGAAGATAAAAATCATGACAGAGACATGTAACATATTGGTGACCTTACTGTTGGTCGAAGATAAAGGTCAGGACAGAGACATGTAACTTATTGATGGCCTTACTGTTGGTCGAAGATAAAGATCAGGACAGAGACATGTAACTTATTGGTGACCTTACTGTTGGTCGAAGATAAAAATAATGACAGAGACATGTAACTTATTGGTGGCCTTACTGTTGGTCGAAGATAAAAATAATGACAGAGACATGTAACTTATTGGTGGCCTTACTGTTGGTCGAAGATAAAAATAATGACAGAGACATGTAACTTATTGATGGCCTTACTGTTGGTCGAAGATAAAGGTCAGGACAGAGACATGTAACTTATTGATGGTCCTACTGTTGGTCGAAGATAAAAATCATGACAGAGACATGTAACTTATTGGTGGCCTTACTGTTGGTCGAAGATAAAAATCATGACAGAGACATGTAACTTATTGATGGCCTTACTGTTAGTCGAAGATAAAAATCATGACAGAGACATGTAACTTATTGGTGGCCTTACTGTTGGTCGAAGATAAAGGTCAAGACAGAGACATGTAACTTATTGGTGGCCTTACTGTTGGTTGAAGATAAAGATCAGGACAGAGACATGTAACTTATTGGTGGCCTTACTGTTGGTCGAAGATATAGATCAGGACAGAGACATGTAACTTATTGGTGGCCTTACTGTTGGTCGAAGATAAAGGTCAAGACAGAGACATGTAACTTATTGGTGGCCTTACTGTTGGTTGAAGATAAAGATCAGGACAGAGACATGTAACTTATTGGTGGCCTTACTGTTGGTCGAAGATATAGATCAGGACAGAGACATGTAACTTATTGGTGGCCTTACTGTTGGTCGAAGATATAGATCAGGACAGAGACATGTAACTTATTGGTGGCCTTACTGTTGATCGAAGATAAAAATCATGACAGAGACATGTAACTTATTGATGGCCTTACTGTTGGTCGAAGATAAAAATCATGACAGAGACATGTAACTTATTGATGGTCCTACTGTTGGTCGAAGATAAAGATCAGGACAGAGACATGTAACTTATTGGTGGCCTTACTGTTGGTCGAAGATAAAGGTCAGGACAGAGACATGTAACTTATTGGTGGCCTTACTGTTGGTCGAAGATATAGGTCAGGACAGAGACATGGTAATAGATTGATAGTGATCATCGAATAATAATATTATTTGCGTTACCTCTTTTCGTGTACAAAGTATCTATTCAGTACAGTCTCACATCTCAACAAAGTATCTATTCAGTACAGTCTCACATCTCAACAAAGTATCTATTCAGTACAGTCTCACATCTCAACAAAGTATCTATTCAGTACAGTCTCACATCTCAACAAAGTATCTATTCAGTACAGTCTCATATCTCAACAAAGTATCTATTCAGTATAGTCTCACATCTCAACAAATTATCTATTCAGTACAGTCTCACAACTCAACATAGTATATATTCAGTATAGTCTCACAATTCAACAAAGTATATATTCAGTACAGTCTCACAACTCAACATAGTATATATTCAGTGCAGTCTCACAAGTAAGAAAGTAAAGCCAGCCAGACCAGAGAGACAGCCAGACCTGAGGGCCAGCCAGACCAGAGAAGAGCAATGTGGTCCACACCCACCTCCCTGGAAGAGAAACTATATGGGGCAATCGATTCGCTTAAACAGACAGCTGACTTCATTAGAGAGTCTGGAATCTACTCTGATTGAGTCTTGATCGCAGAGATAGAGAGAGAGAGAGAGAGAGAGAGAGAGAGAGAGAGAGACACACACAGAGATATTACTAGCGTGGAAAATAATTGGGTTGTTCCATGTTAATGTTCAGTTTGGGTACATGGGTACGTCATTGTGTAGAATCTGTTGTCCCATGTTAATGTTCAGTTTGGGTACATGGGTACGTCATTGTGTAGAATCTGTTGTCCCATGTTAATGTTCAGTTTGGGTACATGGGTACGTCATTGTGTAGAATCTGTTGTCCCATGTTAATGTTCAGTTTGGGTACATGGGTACGTCATTGTGTAGAATCTGTTGTCCCATGTTAATGTTCAGTTTGGGTACATGGGTACGTCATTGTGTAGAATCTGTTGTCCCATGTTAATGTTCAGTTTGGGTACATGGGTACGTCATTGTGTAGAATCTGTTGTCCCATGTTAATGTTCAGTTTGGGTACATGGGTACGTCATTGTGTAGAATCTGTTGTCCCATGTTAATGTTCAGTTTGGGTACATGGGTACGTCATTGTGTACAAACTGTTGTTGCAGACCGATGTTAGAGCAACAGGAAGGTTCTGTTTATTCTTCCACCTGTCTATACCCACAATGAATTATTATATTTATGTTTGATACCCATATCCACTTTCCAAATTCTGTGAATGTATTTATGTTGTCTATTGATCTAGTGCTTGATGGAAATAAAACAGTGTTGTCAGCGTTGGGACTTCTGTTCTCCTTTTCCTGGTGTAAACATCAGTCTCTCTTGCTAGAGAGATGCAAATAACTTTCTGAAGTTATAAGAACAAGTCTTTGATCAGAAGAGAACACAAATCCAGCAAACCTGACATTCTTGTATACTCTAACAAGACCTCAACACGCTACGTTAAAACAGACTTGTAAAGTGAGATCCAATTACATCAAAAACAAAGAAAATTGGAACAGAATTAGATGGAAGATAGATAAACAATTTTAGACAGAATCTTTAGTGAAAGAAATAGAAGGTAGAGCCAGACAGATGTTGAAAAAGAAAACCTAAAAATCTGTCGATGTGGCGGTATATAATTTTAATTTGAACTGAAAGTGAAGTACGTTCCAATCATGTAAGTCACGCAACCTTCCTAGATAAAGCCTAGCTGGCCACAATAATTCTCTTGTTAGCTTCAGCTGTCATGTTTGCCTTTCTCTGGCAATAAGAACAGCTATGGACTGGTTTCTAGTTCCATTAGAACAAACATGGCATTATATCATCATCAAGTACCATGCCTGCTGGCGTACGTGATCATGTCTCTCCACAACTGTCGATCTCTACAGTTATTTATCATTTTCATTTTTGACCTTCTGCCAAGACATTCTCTTAAGCTGTCTGGTATCTTTTCTCTTTACTTCCCTCTATCTCTTCGCCCTGACTGCCATGCACGTGACCGACTGCCATGCACGTGACCGACTGCCATGCACGTGACCGACTGCCATGCACGTGACTGACTGCCATGCACGTGACCGACTGCCATGCACGTGACTGACTGCCATTCACGTGACTGACTGCCATGCACGTGACTGACTGCCATTCACGTGACTGACTGCCATTCACGTGACTGACTAGGCAAGCTATCGTCTGCAAGCTTTGAACAGGCCAAGACAAACTTAAAAACATAAACAAAGTTTAGCTGTCAAATACACACACACCATACACACACACACACCACACATACCGCACACTATATACACACCGCACACCACACATACCGCACACCATACACACACCGCACACCATATACACACACCACACATGCCGCACACCATACACACACACCATACATACCGCACACCATACACACACATCGCAACCATATACACACACATATCGCACACCATACACACACCGCACACCATATACACACACCGCACACCATAGACACATACCACACATACCGCACACCATACACACACCGCATAGCATATACACACCACACACAAACCGCACACCATACACACACACACCATATGCACACCACACACACACACACACACCGCACACCACATTGATCAAGTCAGGCCCCCCCCCCTAGATGTGACCAGGGAGGACACGTCAGTTCAAAGACTCGACATGACAGCTTTATGAAGCCACAACTTCAACAGTCACGTGTTATCATAACCACTTCTCTGACGTTGTAAACACCACAAGATGATGTCTAACCGTGATATCTGTGCTGTACTTGATGTGCACTACGTCATCATAACTATGGGAGAAACCATTTAAATGCTGACAATAAGCTCGAACAAATAGTCAATCACATCTAAATGTTAACCATTCATTACTGATTCAAATGCAAATGCATGTGTTCATCACTCTAGACAGCATTTGAGGCAACATGTTAAGAGCTTGCAGCAAGAATACTATCGACGTTTTGACGTCAGCTTCAGTGAACCAGAGCTAACAAAGACTCCACTTTACCTCCCGGCAGTGGCACTAAGTCACTCTACATTGCCAATTTAGGAGAAATTGAAAATGGAAGGCATATTTTTGGTTTACTAAACTTTGCAACAGTGAAGTCGGATTTGCCTGGCTAAAATACAAAAATGTCTCTTTTTTTTCTGGCACCCATAAATAAAAGGTGACCCTGCCCAGCTAAATACTGTCGGGTACTGATTCTTTACTCCAGGTTTAGAGAGGTCTCCTTTGTTGCTGCATCGATCACGCATATTGCATAAGGATGTTTGCTGGTCCCTGCGTTGTGTTCAAACTATTTCATTTGTTCTTTCTGAATATAAATCAAGATTCATTACTCCACCTCCCGGTATTTCCATTCGATCTTGTGGCTACAAAATATGTCATTTTTGTTTTTGTATAGAAAAATATGGTGTTGGTAGACAGAACTATTTTCCTTACAGGCAGCACATTGTTTTTGTGATCAGCTCAACATCATGCTGTATTTTCCCCGGTGGCTGTTTAATGCCGGTTAAATTTTGAAAATGATTGGTCCAGGAGATGAACTCAACCCCACGCCCACAGTAGAGTGATTCACTAGCCACCTCACTTATCATCTAAAACTCGGATTATTGTCATTTTTCTAAAAACAAACTAAAAATGATTCAAATAAAAGACAGGAGAATAGTTTGATCGATTACAATCAATAGAATTGATTGGCATGCACATAGCAGGCTGTGTCAGCGGGCGAGAGAGACAGACGGATTGCTAAATGAAAGTCTGGACTTGTAATTGATGAGATCACTTAGCTCAGGGAATAGAAGCGATCAACGATCACAGGCAGCGGTGGTTCTTAAATTATGTGCTTTCTGTACTCAGTGTCAAACATATGAGAAGTTAGATGGAACAAATTAAATAGATGACTATAAATACAATAAGACATGGCAACTTTTCCTCTTCTGCCTTTCAGCTCCCTGTACACTTTCCAAGCAGTTCTGTTTCTTGCCATTCTTTTAAGATCGTTCCATGTCTTCCCTATCATCTTCATCCCTGCTTCTATCTGTCTTCTCCAAGAATTCTTTGGTCTTCCTCTTTGTCTTTTTCCCTGGAGATTCCAAAAAAGGGCCTGCTGTGTAATACTCTCAGTTGGCTTCCGCAATGTGTGTCCTATCCAGCACCATCGTCTTCGCTGTATCTCTTTATCTATTGGCAGACATGACAATTAATATATGGCTCTTTTCGTCTTGTCAGACGGTCTAGTGGAGGCTATTGTGTATTTTTTGAAGTTTTGTTTATGTCGAACAGTTTCTCTCGTGGCTAATTCTACCAATGTTTGACAAACACACGCGGTCACAGATTGAACAATTCAGGACCACATGACCACATGTTTTCCATCCTTTTTCATGAGATTTGTCTCTTCTAAGTTTTGCCTTAGCAGTCTCGAATGGTGTTATACCGTTCCTTATACAGGCAATCCATGATGTGCGATCACTTGCCAGATGTTCCCAGTCATTTTCACAGATGGAGAAGTCATTCAGAGATGATTTACAGATATCTCTATATCGTAGTTTAGTTCTGTCGATTTGTATTTTTCCGTGTGTTAGTTCGCCATATAGTACGTATGGAGGTCAAAAAGTAATGCACACCAATTTTTTTCTCGGAAACTATTCGGGTAAAATGTGTGAAATTTTCACAGATTGTAGCTGAACATCCTCTTTACACTACCTATTTTTCAACATAATCTCCGTCCAAGCGTATTGCCTTACGCCAACGCGAAACTAGGTCATGAATGCCTCGTTTGTACCAAGTTTTGTCCTGCTCGCGTAGCCATTTTTTAACTGCACGGATCACATCCTCATCATTGTCAAAGTGTGACCCATGCAGGAATTTTTTGAGTGGTCCAAACAGATGGAAATCTGAGGGAGCCAGATCAGGGCTGTAAGGAGGATGGGTCAGTACAGTCCAACCAAATTTGTTGATTGCTTCCCGTGTTACCAGACTTGTGTGAGGGCGTGCATTGTCATGTTGAAGCAACAAATCTGCAGATGGCTTATTAGGCCGAACTCTGTGGAACCGATTTTTGAGTTTTGTCAGTGTATTGATGTAAGCTGTCGAGTTGATTGTCTCACCTCTTGTCATTATATCAACAAGAATCACACCATCAATGTCCCAGAAGACAGTGATCATCACCTTTCCGGCTGATGGAGATGTTTTGAATTTTTTTCTTTTGGTGACTGCGGATGATGCCATTCCATTGACTGCATTTTTGTTTCAGGCTCATAATAATGTGCCCACGTTTCGTCACCGGTAACAATTTTTGACAAAAACATTTCTCCTTCAACACCGAAACGCTCCAACAATTCAGAACAGAATGTTTTCCTTTGAACTCTGGGATCATTTGTTAGGCACCGAGGAACCTGTCGAGCGCAAATCTTTGAATATCCGAGAGTTTTAAAAATTGCGATTGCACTTCCCTTGCTGACTGTAAGCTGCAATGCCAATTGCTGACTAGTGATACGCCTATCCTTACGAATAATGGCATCAGCCCGGTTTAACATGTCTGTGCTGGTAGCCGAGGCAACACGTCCAGAACGCGGTAAATCATGCAGCTCCACTCGTACACTTTCTGCAGCTTTAATTCTCTGAACCCAGCGACTAACTGTGCTCCTATCGACTGCAGAACATTTGTACACTGCACACAGTCGTTTATGAATGTTTGCCACAGTTTCTTTTTCCGCAACCAGAAATTCTATGACAATTCGCTGTTTGTAACGGACATTGTTGACAAGCTCCATTTTAACGGTTCATAGATTGCGTAATATTTATCAAAATGCTGTGCAATTTGGTGCACATAATTGGAACATGTCATATTCCAAGTGTGCAAAATTTCATATTCCTATCTTTATTATTAGCCGAGAAAAAAATTGGTGTGCATTACTTTTTGACCTCCCTTTAGTATTTGTCTGGGAATGCGCTTTTCTTCCATTCGCTGGACGTGCACCAGCCATCTTAGTCTTCGACATCTGAGCATCGACATGATTGTTGAGGCACGTTGCATGATAGTCTTAGCACGTTGCAGGACAGTTAAGTTGGTTGTTTTGTCCCGCCATTTGATGCGCATTATTCTGCGGAGACATGTGGAAGACATTTAGTATTTTTTCTTGGTTTAAGTATGTTGTCCAGGTTTCAGATCCATATAATAGTGTGCTAAGCACACAAGGTTGATATATTACGAGTTTGGTCTTCAGTGTTAGATTCGTGTTGTTCCAGACCGTTTCTGTGAGTTTGCCGAAGATCGTAGCTGCATTACCAATTGGGCTGTTTATTTCATCATCAAGGAAAGTGGGTTGCTACATGACAATTAGTACTATAATATTCTCCCACAGAAGCCGCAGTAAATCAGTGGTTAGTGAACCAGACTACCACGGACAAAATATCGAGTTCGATCCTGAAAGATAGCTTCTAAGTTCATTCAACCTTAATTCGGTACTTGATTTTTCTAGGAATGAGAGACGGCACTTGCGTAAACCTGAACATATTACTTAAAACATGATGCACAGAAAGTTAGTGAGGAAACCGTCTTGTCTTGAAGGTCTTCAACCACTCTATTTTGGATGTTGTAACGACTGTCAATGAGACAATCATTTTGTCTTGAGGATTCTCCACATTTAGATTTGATACTGTCACGACCGTTATCAAGGATGTCAGCTTTCATCAGGTATAGCAAACAAACTATTCACATTAAACACAAAGTTCCCAGTTAGAAAGCTCAGCAACTACACAGCTCTAAAAATGAATGGTGGGAAAGACAGTGGCCAGGGTTTCCGTATACAGTCTGGTTAAAAGATTAATGGACAATAGGGCAGGTAGGATTTAATTCGACCAAAGGGATCAAACAATGTCAGATTTGACAAATGAAAGGAGTCCCATGGGGAGCAAAGAAAACAGGAGGAAGAGTCAAAGAAGAGAGGATAGGGGTGGCAAGGTGGAAGAAGGGCAAGAGAGGTAATAAAGATAATGAAGGAAGGAATAGGGATATGACACAGGAAATACATGGAGGGGAGACCAGAGTTTAAAGAACAGAATGAAAAAGAGTTTAATCCTCTCTGTTTGAGAGTACCAATGCGGGCTCTGAGTCGTTTCTGCAACGTGAAAGTACTGTGAGAACAGAGGAACAAGAGAAAATGGCATTAACACTGAAGTCATCAGAGGTATCATGTCCTGGCAATCTAAGATGGGAGGAGATGGGAGTGCCAGAATCATGTTTGATGATACAGAAGTGTTCACAGATTATGTCCCTCAAGAGAAGTGTTCACAGATGATGTCCCTCAAGCCCCATCAAGGCCAGCTCCTTGTCGTGGGGATGGGGCTTAACAGTCACCAGGGACTGAAAACCAAGACTGGCCAGGCCTTCCTACACCCGTGCAGGACCACAGTCTGCTCTAGCAATTTTAAGTGCTGAAGTCGGAGGCAACCAGCCAAAAGGCGCACTACAAAAATCAGGATGCCACGCACTCACGCCAATGGGAAGCATGCCTATAACTGCAAATCGATATGGCACTCGCCCTGTGATGGACACTCAGGCAGGTGCAGCGCCGGCCCTCAGCCTCGAAAGGGCCCAACCTATATTACTGGATGTCCTTCTCAATCGCTCTGTGGAGTCAGGGGGCGAGAGAATAGAGTTACTGGCCAACCCAAAATAAGACCACTCAAAATAATGCACTGGAATGCTGAAGGCATCAACAGCAAAAGAGATGGGTACAGTAAAAAGATAGAATTAGAAAATATCCTGCATGAAGAACAAGTAAGCATATGCTGTTTGCAGGAAACCCATCTAAACAACGACATAGCCTTGAAGATTAGGGGATACCAGTGCTACCGATCTGACAGGAAAAACAGACAAAAGGGCGGAATACTGACTCTTGTAAGGAACAACATTAATGCATGTCAGATTGAAGTGTATATGGATGGGGCGGAATATCAAATACTGCACCTCAGGACAGGAAATACAGACTTCCATCTACTAAACTACTACTGTCCGAGTGACCGCCCACTAGCACTAGACACAATTACATTAAAAGAAAGAATAATTGTATGTGGAGACTTTAACAGCCATTCACAGAGCTGGGGCTATGAAGATATGGACAAGAGAGGTGAAGAACTTGAAAATTGGCAGGATGACAATGGGCTTATACTATTAAACCAGGCAACAGATCCACCAACATTCTATTCCAGATCATGGCATACCACATCTACACCAGACCTTGCTTTCCATTCACCAGACCTGGATTGGAATATCACACGTATTGTTGGGAAACAACTTGGAGGCAGCGACCACCGACCTGTCTTTTTAGTGGTGCAAAATGAGGCCGTCAGGGAGAGCAGCACTCTCTCCAGATGGAATTACAAAAAGGCAGACTGGAAAATGTATCAACATTACACCAGTGTACTGACTAAAGATCTAAATACAGACAGAGACATCAACAAAATAGTTGATGAATTCAGTAGACTAATAATACAAGCTGCCAGTGAAACAATACCCAGAGGGGCACGGAAACACTACAAACCATACTGGAATAGTGAACTAGAGCAACTGCACAATGACATGGAAACATCTCGAAAACAAGCAGAAAATAACCCCTGCCAGGAACACCACAATAACTATCAGCATGCTAAAGCCAAATTTCAATGGGCTAAACTACAAGCCAGACGGAGAAGTTGGAAAGAGAAAACAGAGTACATGAATCTAGAACGAGACACAAGAAAAGTGTGGAAGCTTGTAAAACAGCTGAATGATGAGGGTACAGAAGGGAACACAAAAATTACACTGAAGAAGGATGGAAACATTCTAACAGGTAAACATGCAGCAAATCACTTTGCAGACTCCTTTGCAAATGACAACAATATTGAAATTAGCCTAGAGAAACGTCAAGAGACCCGTCTAAAACAACAAAATGCAAGACAAGAAGAGACTGCACATGAAGTCATGGAAATACCCATTACACAAAGAGAGCTAGAGCTGGCAATATCCAAATTAAAAATGAAAAAGTCACCAGGTAGTGATGGAGTGTCTAATGAAATGATTAAGAACTTGGGAACTGCAGCTAAAGC
Source organism: Megaustenia siamemsis (assembly GCA_032433765.1). NCBI lineage: Eukaryota > Metazoa > Mollusca > Gastropoda > Stylommatophora > Ariophantidae > Megaustenia > Megaustenia siamemsis. The sequence continues at coordinate 42,493,189 of JAVIAB010000106.1, read as the reverse complement.
AAAACTACTGCAGATCTACAACATTTGCTGGATCACAGGTAAAGTGCCACAGGCATGGAGAGAAGCAATTATGATACCATTACTAAAGCCAGGAAAAGATGGTTCAATGACATCCAGCTATAGACCAATCAGCCTTACAAGCTGTTTGTGTAAAACAATGGAACGTATAATCAATCTCAGACTGCAGTGGTACCTGGAAAGTGAAAATCTCCTTGTCCCACAACAAGCAGGCTTTAGACAGTGTTACTCTACCGAAGATCAGGCAACCTATCTTTCCCAGGAAATTGAGGATGCGTTTCAAGAAAAGAAACTGGTACTAGCAGCATGGATAGACCTAAAGAAAGCATTTGATAAGGTATGGAAGGAAGGGCTTTTGAAGAAACTGAGAAATTATGGAGTAAATGGCAGGATGTACAAATGGGTCAAAGCATACCTGCATAACAGGAGAGCCAGAGTGCAACTGGATGGTCTTAAGAGTAAGAAGGTCTTACTGCGCCAGGGCGTTCCACAGGGAGGGGTACTATCTCCAACACTTTTTCTGATCTACATCAATGACCTAGTTACTGAACTACCACATGGTATCAAAGTGGCAATGTATGCAGATGACTTGGTAATGTGGTGCACAGAGGAGTATGCAACAGTGGCCTCCAAATTGTTACAAAGAGCTATGAATGCACTGAATTCATGGACAAATAGATGGTGTATCAGCATCAATACAGACAAATGCAGTACTACACTTTTCACTCTTTCCCCAAAACAAAAAGCAGGAGCCATCTATATAAACAATGAGCCTGTGAAAGAAGACATACAGGCTACGTATCTCGGAGTTACATTTGATAACAAACTATCTTGGAAACAGCAGATAAATAAGGCAACCCAAAAAGCAAGGAGAAAATTGGCTATTCTAAGAAAGCTGTGTGGAACTACGTGGGGTGCGAGTGGGAAAATACTCAGTAAAGTTTACCAACAGAGTATACGCCCACATTTAGAATATGGATCATCTGCATGGTGTTCAGCATCAAACACCACACTTCAAGAACTGGATAAAGTACAAAACCAGGCACTTAGGGTCATCACAGGAGCAATGAAATCAACACCAATATTAGAGATGGAGAAATTGTGGAGGATACCAGCACTGAGAGAACGGAGGGACACAAAGGTGCTGATACAGGCAGAAAAATTTGCTTGCATGCCGAGACATCCAATGAAGGACCGATTCCAAAATCTTGCATTGGGACGACTTAAGAGAAGCAGTTTTATCCACCAAGCCAAGCGTATTAGTAGACAAACACCAGACATGCCAAGAGCTGTTAACCCCCTACTGCCCATACCAGAACAGACTCCCTGGACAGAGGAATCTGGATTATCAGTTCAAATACGGACAGAAGTGAAAGGAATAGTTGATAAAGAGGAACAGAATAGTCTACAGCGAAAAACAATAACTCTCAGTTTCCTGGATGAAGAATACCCACAAGACCTATGGATTCGTGTGTATACAGATGGATCAGCACAGAATGCAGTAAAAAATGGGGGAGCAGGTGCATATATAGAATACCCAAATAACACTAGGGATATGAATAAAATAGCAACAGGGAAATATTGTCACAATTATGATGCAGAAATACAAGCAATAAAGTTAGCAATAGAAAAACTGCTGAACATTAATCTTAGCCCGCAGCCTGTAGTGTTTTTGACAGATGCAAGATCAGTACTCCAGGCACTACAATCCAGAAAATTACCACATCTGCAGACCTTATTGACTGAACTCTGCAAGCACCACAGGGTTGCCCTGCAGTGGATCCCATCTCACTGTGGAATACCAGGAAATGAGAAAGCAGATCAGTTGGCAAAGGAAGGTTCAACAGGCACACAACTAGATACACCTGTTACATACCATCATAAGAAACAGATAATCAAATCAATCAGAGGACCACAAGCCCCAAATCAGGATGCCTTTTATAATATGAATAGATATGAACAAGTTATCATTATACGTCTCAGAACAGGACACAATCGACTCCATAGTCACATGTATACAAAATTCAAGATCGGCACCTCAACTACTTGTACATGTGGACAGGCGCCCCAGACTGCTGAACACATACTTCAAGACTGCACTGAATATAGTAGACTGAGGAAAATCCATTGGCCCATAGATACAACACTACAGACAAAACTATATGGGCCACTGCAAGAATTACAAAAGACAGTAACATTTATACAGGAAACGACATTGCAGATATAGACAATGCTTCAGGCGAACGAAAGATAGATAGATAGATGTCCCTCAAGCATCGACCTGTATGGGCAAAATATATTTTGAGACAACGTTAGCAGATGATGGTGTAGATTCCTGGAGATTGATTGTCTTGATTGTCTTGATTGCCTTGATTGTCTTGATTGTCTTGATTGTCTTGATTGTCTTGATTGCCTTGATTGCCTTGATTGCCTTGATTGCCTTGATTGTCTTGATTGCTTTGTTTGCCTTGATCGTCTTGATTGCCTTGATTGCCTTGATTGCCTTGATTGTCTTGATTGCCTTGATTGCCTTGATTGTCCTGATTGCCTTGATTGCCTTGATTGCCTTGATTGTCTTGATTGCCTTGATTGCCTTGATTGTCTTGATTGCCTTGATTGTCTTGATTGCCTTGATTGTCTTGATTGCCTTGATTGCCTTGATTGTCTTGATGGCCTTGATTGCCTTGATTGTCTTGATTCCCTTGATTGCCTTGATTGTCTTGATTGCCTTGAGTGCAGAATTGTCTCCAGCAGGTTGGAAGTTTGCCGAGCAGCATTGATACATTTGGTGTATGTGCGCTGCTGGAACCGTCAACTTGCACACACTTCGCATTTGCTGAAAGAGACTTAATATCTATTGGTTTGCCACGAGTTTTTACAATGTCAAATGTTGCAAAACACACATTACTTGTAACAAATTACTTGTAACAAATTGTTACGTTATTGTGAATAAAAAATGCAATCGTAATGACAGTGGATGTTACTGGCACGAGCATGAACAAGAGTTATAACATAAAGAGCACATTACCGCGAGTCCAGCTGTGTTCTATGATGTCATTTCACAACGCAGCGATAATAATGAACATACAGATAATCTAATTTCATGCACAGAGAAAGATAACTCCAATAATGGTTGGTACAACATAGAAACAATGGTCGATGATATTAGTTGACACAAATGTACTTAACATACAAAGTAAGATGACATTATGATCGGGCTGTCTATCTATTGTACTTTCAAGCCCAAGACGGCCCATGAAGCAGAAATTCTAAGACGTTCATGCTCTACAATCTTTGCTGCTACGTATCAGAGAAGCATCGAGGCTCGTCCCACATCACTAAAATGGGCGAGATACTGAACCTCGTCAAAGGAACTTGTGTCCACTGTTGTTACTTCTCGACTCAAAGCTTCTTTCTTATCTTTCTGTAAATCAGCCATTTAAAAAAAATTTTGTCAGCTTTTGGCATTACGGGGTTTGTTTTGAGATTCTCTTGCCTACAGGTAGTCTGACTATGGAAGTTAGACTTACTAATGCCTAGTATGACTTTAGACACCAGTTTTTACGCAAGTCTGTTCTGTCACTAACTCAATGAGAACGCCCAGGAAGCTCGAAATTGGCTTGATTCTTGGTTAGAGTCTCATGGGAGTTCCAGGCTGACGAAAACTGCAATATTTTCCTGCCAGGACATGCAGGTGTAAGAGGTCATGAGAGTGCTGATCAGCTTGCCAGTTTTCTGTTGTGGGTGCGGATGAGCAATGGACTGCGATGACATCTTGAATGCTTTCAGGAACGCTGGAAGAAAACTGACTTTTGACATGATTCTGAATATGCAACCATGAGCATCATGTCTGGCTGGGAGATGCCAGACCGAAGCGCTAATCAGGAAGCCAAAGAAGGCTTTCCAACCAGCACAACGCCAGTGTCGTTAATCGCCTCACGTTGGGGGATATACTTCAAAGAAAATCTGAACACTTATGGGCTTGCCCGATGTGCAATAAGAGTAATTTTTCTATTTAAAAAAAAAGTAAAAAATATTATTGCCTCTTCTCTAACTTGATCGGCATATCTCTGCCTTCTTTTATTGACTATAGATGATAGTGTTGGATGTGTAGCTATTTTTCTTATTTCTGCCCTAGTCTTGAGTTGTTTCCATGATATACGGAGTATATTTCTGCCACATTTGTTTTCCAATTCATCCAACTTACTTTCTGCTTCTTTAGCTGTTTGTCAGCTCTCGCATGCATTACTAAGTGTGCATTACTAAGTGTGCATTACTAAGTGTGCATTACTAAGTGTGCATTACTAAGTGTGCATTACTAAGTGTGCATTACTAAGTGTGCATTACTAAGTGTGCATTACTAAGTGTGCATTACTAAGTGTGCATTACTAAGTGTGCATTACTAAGTGTGCATTACTAAGTGTGTATTACTAAGTGTGCATTACTAAGTGTGCATTACTAAGTGTGCATTACTAAGTGTGCATTACTAAGTGTGCATTACTAAGTGTGCATTACTAAGTGTGCATTACTAAGTGTGCATTACTAAGTGTGCATTACTAAGTGTGCATTACTAAGTGTGCATTACTAAGTGTGCATTACTAAGTGTGCATTACTAAGTGTGCATTACTAAGTGTGCATTACTAAGTGTGCATTACTAAGTGTGCATTACTAAGTGTGCATTACTAAGTGTGCATTACTAAGTGTGCATTACTAAGTGTGCATTACTAAGTGTGTATTACTAAGTGTGCATTACTAAGTGTGCATTACTAAGTGTGCATTACTAAGTGTGCATTACTAAGTGTGCATTACTAAGTGTGTATTACTAAGTGTGCATTACTAAGTGTGCATTACTAAGTGTGTATTACTAAGTGTGTATTACTAAGCGTGCATTACTAAGTGTGTATTACTAAGTGTGCATTACTAAGTGTGTATTTATTTTGAACATCCCGAGCTTTATTTCTGTGCTGAGTTATTTTTTTTTTTTCAATTTTTTTGGGGTCAAATTTCTAAAAGCCATTGCTGCCTTTGCTGTTTTGATTTTAATTTCTTACTTTGTTTCTCCTTCTTGATCATGTTATATAAACTGACTTCTGTCTGTTGTTTCTATCTCCCTTATGGAAAAGAATCATTAAAGCTGAACAGTTACAAAAGAGTTAGACGAAGAAGTTATCATAAATCAAAATAGTCGTGCCTGATTTGGTTCATTAATTTACAGAAATTTTGTTGAGAGTTCACAAGGCTTCGTCGGAGAAGTTTAATGACTTTATCAGGAAGCTTTAGGATAAATGCGTTGATAGATTAAGCAGCTTGCTGATTGAACACTTTCTATCAATCATTCTACAATATGCTGCTCTTAATTCCAAAACAGTGCTTATTTAGAGTTGTAGTTTCGTATTCATATTTGTGTTATTGTTTATGACGTGGCACTCATGAATTGATAATCACAAGGTGGCAATCACGAAGTGGCAATCACGAAGTGACAATCATTGCGTGTAATGTGTGTAATCATGAGACAGCAATAATGAGATGGAAGTCTAGAGGCAGCAATTATCAGATGGTAATCATCAGAGTGACAATAGTAAAAGTAAAGTACCCCCGTCACGCCAAGTGGCGTATAGGGAATATGGTGTTAGTGACCATAAATTTTACAGATCTTCAGCACATGATTTTTGGGGTAAATGTGGTCGGTATTACGCCCGTGCCGCTTTACTTTCCCAGAAAAATTCCGGTACCCATTCAAGGCTGGGTGAACCTGAAAGCCGTCGGTCGGGATCGAACCAGACCTCTTGTCCTTTGTAGTCCAGTTCACTAACGACTGAGCTATCGCGGCTCCCGAAGTGACAATAGTGAGATAAAAACAATGAGATGGCAATAATGAGTTGACAATACTGCGGTGACAATCATGAAGCGACTGATCAAGAGGGGACAATCATTTTTATTAACGACTTTCTAAACCAGGGGTGGCCAAATGGCGGCCCGCGGGCCGGATCCGGCCCGCCAGCCTAGTTTTCTTGGCCCGCGAAGCTCCACGGACTTACTTCATTTTTTACCCCTAATAGCGGATTTCTCCTGGTTTTAATCCGTGTCGGAGTTAACTCTTCTATCGTTCAAGAATACACAATTTGAAAATATCTGTCAATTTCTCGCAACAGCTAGATTGGCAACATAATTTCAAATAACACACACACACACACACACACACACACACACACACACACACACACACACACACACACACACACACACACACACACACACACACACACACACACACACACACACACACACACACACACACACACACACACACACACACACACACACACACACACACACACACACACACACACACACACTGCACAACTAATGGTGCCGACAATATTCAAAGTCTTTGCTTCGAGTTGGTACCGCAAAGTTGCTTTATTGTCAGTGCGGTGATAGCGTCAGATCTTTGGCTCAACATTTGTCGTCTGGACTTGTGGTGGCTCTTTCATTTCGCGGTAAGGGGTTAATGAGGTTGGGAGGGACAGGGGTGAGGGGACTTCGTAGCTCTAATTCTGTCTTTGAAGTTACATTCAAAATGTTTCACTGTTCGCCTTCATTCCCTTTGATCCCATCGTCTTGTCTTGTCCATAAAATGACTGCAACGTGTTTATTTGGTCACAATCTTTTGATTTCATTGTCAAACACAAGTCTGTGTATAACTGTCAAATCTGGACTTATTTTCGATAGTGGACCAACATTCTGTGACTTTTAACTTTGATGTGAGATTTTGTATTAAATCATGTTAAAACGTAGAAAAGTTGATTGTGAAAATCGCATATTTAAACCTGAATGGGAATTAGATTATTTGTTCATCTTCAATAAGGATAGTAAACCTCAGTGCTTAATTTGCGTTCAAGTGTTAGCCGTTTTGAAGGAATATAATTTAAAACGGCACTATGCCACACATCATCAAAACATGTATGAGAAACATAGCATTGAAGCTAGGAAGCTTTTGGTTGAACAGCTGAAGACAAAGTTGAATCAACAGCAAAGTATGTATACAAAGGGCAATAAAATTAAAGAGTCATCGATCATTGCATCATATACAGTTACCTATGAGCTTGCAAAATCTAAAAAACCCTTTACTGACGGAAATTTTGTGAAGAAATGTGCGATTCAAATGGCAAAGGCATTCGGTCAAGAAAAAATAGCCAAAGAATTTGAATCTGTGCCTCTTTCAAAACAAACTGTAGCCAGAAGAACAGACGACATCAGTCTGCAACTGTCTCAAAGTTTAAAATCTTGTATTGAAAACTGCTCATATTTTTCGCTCGCGATTGATGAAAGTACTGACATCACTGACACTTGCCAGCTTCTTATTTTTGTTAAAGTTATCCAGGAGGATTTTACTGTTATTGAAGAATTGTTGAAAGTTTGCTCTTTGCATGACACTTGTAGAGGGACAGACATATTTTCTGCAGTTCATAGTGCCGTAGATGAAGTAGGTGGTTTTGGAAAGTTGTCTGCAGTGTGTACTGATGGTTGCAAACCTTTTATTGGTTCAAATACTGGTTTTGTTGGACTTCTAAAGCAAAACAAAATTAACGTACCTACATTGCATTGCATAATTCATCAAGAGGCCCTTTGTGCAAAGTCCATAAATCTAAAAGACACCATGGCTACTGTTGTGAAAATAACAAATTTGATAAGAGGAGGACACCAGTCTTTAAATCACAGGAAGTTTTTATCATTTTTAGAGGAAGTAGATTCTAGCTACGGTGATCTCCTGCTTTATACAGAAGTAAGATGGCTTAGTCGAGGGAAATGTTTAATAATATTTTTTGAACTGAAGAATGACATTTATGACTTCCTGCGAGAGAACTTACCATGCTCCATTGATCTTCAACATGCACTCAAAGACATTAATTTCCTTCATAATCTGGCATATCTCACAGACATCACACAACATTTGAACATATTGAATTTGCAGCTACAAGGGGAAAAGCAAACCATTTTTCAATTGATGGGATATGTTGATGGTTTAAAAAGAAGCTGAATCTATTTAGACTTTCTTTGCAAAAAAATGATCTGTTCCATTTTTCAAGTTGTAAGCAGTTGTTGTCAGAGATAGAAAGTGCAAACTTCAGTAAGTACGCAGCTGACATTGAACATTTGATTTGTGAATTTGATTGACGATTTCAAGATTTTGAAATGTTTCGTCCGCAAACGGAACTTTTTAATAACCAAATTAAGTGCACAGTGGAGTGCCAGCCATCAGATCTTCAACTAGAGTTGTGTGACCTTCAGTGTGACCCCTTCCTCAGTACTGTAAAGGCATTAGGAGCTGACTTCTGGAAATTGCTACCAAATGAACGTTACCCGTGTCTGAGAAAATGGGCACTAAAGATGTGCTCTATATTCGGCAGCACATATCTCTGCGAGACAACATTCTCTTCCATGAAGTTAATTAAATCTAAGACCAGGAACAGAATGACCGATTCGACATTGTCCCATACTCTCCGAATCGCCACGTCAAAAATGGAAGTGGACTTCAAATCTCTGGTGGAAAGCTGTGACAAGTCACAATCGTCGCACTGAGACATTAAAGGTAATTTTAAAATGAATAATTAATGGATTTGTTACAAATCAAATATGTAGTCAAAGTGCAAGCATTATTTATATATTACTATATCGCATAGGTCCCTACTGTCATTTTTGACGATATTCTTAAGTGTGGCCCGCGGGTCTTGGCCTTGGCTTTAATCCGGCCCTCGGGCAACCTCAAGTTGGCCACCACTGTTCTAAACCAATGAGCTGCTGATGTGCAGGTCAAGATATCCCACCCAAAGATGTCCAGCAAAACGTAAACTAGAGATTCAAAAACCAGAAATCTGGACTCAAGAAACAAAACTTGACGGACAAACTGAGGCAATTATGAGGACCGCCTGTTGGCGGCTACGAGAGATCTCCTTCTTTAATGAGCTGAGTAGAGAAAGATGAGGACAGAAGAATAATGTTTAATTAGAGGAAGTACACGAAGAAGAAAAACAAGAGAGAGGGGATGGAAAAGTTGAGGATGAAGCGGAAGAGAAAGACGACGAAGATGAAGAAGACAAAAAGAGCAACAACAAAACGATAAAAGAAGTAGGAAAAGAAATGCTGAAATGTAACCAAACTGTCATGTTCGTTGTGGGGGTGTCACATTACCATTTGATTTATATTATGTTACTTGTGGACATAGCTGGTGACAAGTTGACATCTGCTGCTAACACCGCTGACTACATTCTTCAACAAAACAAAATGATGCATGTTTGTTGGTTTGCTGGTACAATAGCTATTTTTGTAGCCACTCCTTCCCAGCGTTGGACATCAAGATATTGATCGCTCAACAATTTGCGACACGAGCACACCCTCCATGTAAACAGTTCAACATAAAGAATTCAAAACAAAACTTCAACTGAAAGGGAAATCTGATGTCAATGTATGATCTTTATGTTGATCTTGATGTTTCTCGTGCTGTTTGACGTCACATAGGGCCTGTAGTGTTTTTCACCACCCATCTCTGGGTGAGATGTTCGATCTTATCTAATGAGTTAATGCCTACCAACTTTGCTTCTCTTATAAGTGTTCTTTTTCGTGTCTCTTTAGGTATTTGTCTTTTTTGTATCCTTATGTTTCCCATAGACAAGCCTGTTTTAGACTTCTGTTGTTGTCTCTTCTCAGCACATGTCTTTGGTGGCATGGTCTACATTATCATAATTAGGACAAGCAGTATATAGTCCCAGACCTTAACGAACTTTGCACAACATCGCATACCATTTCTACGTAATAAAAGCGCCAATATGACAATACAAACATCTATTTTGACAACAATGGCACCTACCGGGAATGTCATCCCGAATGTATAAACTCTGTAATGGTGGATGGGGTGGAAGAATCAGAAATGATCAACGGCTCAGAAAGCTAAAACAACAAAGTCGGTGCTACACAAGAGGCATATTTAGGGCACGAAAGATGAATATGACTGACCATCGTGAAAGAGATTGGAGCCTCATCACGTAGCATTCCAAAGAAAGTCATGGAGAGAAATTCTAACTTATGTCAGAAGAAAGATCTACAAATATGTACATGGAATGTTAGGACTCTTTACCAAGAAGGAAAATTGGAAAATTGTATTTTAGAAGAAGAACGATTAAACATAGATATTTTAGGTATATCGGAAACAGGATGGAAAGAATGCGGAGGCATATAGGACGAAAAATATACATTTATATATTCAGGCAACACAACAGAACATCAAAGTGGGGTAGGAATACTAATAAAAAGAGAGCTCATAATGTATAAAAAATACCCACTGGATATAAAATTGATAGGATTATACTACTCAAGATGAAAGTAAAACCATTCGACATAGCAATAATACAGACATACACACCTACTCAAGACTATACAGATGAACAAATACAGACATACACACCTACTCAAGACTATACAGATGAACAAATACAGACATACACACCTACTCAAGACTATACAGATGAACAAATAGAGACATACGCACCTACTTAAGACTATACAGATGAACAAATACAGACATACACACCTACTCAAGACTATACAGATGAACAAATAGAGACATACGCACCTACTCAAGACTATACAGATGAACAAATAGAGACATACGCACCTACTCAAGACTATACAGATGAACAAATAGAGACATACGCACCTACTCAAGACTATACAGATGAACAAATAGAGGCATACACACCTACTCAAGACTACACAGATGAACAAATAGAGACATACGCATCTACACAAGACTATACAGATGAACAAATAGAGACATACGCACCTACTCAAGACTATACAGATGAACAAATAGAGACATACGCACCTACTCAAGACTATACAGATGAACAAATAGAGACATACGCACCTACTCAAGACTATACAGATGAACAAATAGAGACATACGCACCTACCCAAGATTACACAGATGAACAAATAGAGACATACGCACCTACCCAAGATTACACAGATGAACAAATAGAGACATACACACCTACTCAAGACTACACAGATGAACAAATAGAGGCATCCTATGAAGATCTAATTAAAGTTATGAAGCAAGTGAAATCGTTGAACATCTTGATTGTAATGGGTGACATGAACGCTAAAGTAGGAAACGGTAAATATTTTTTTTCGTTCGCCAGCTTTGACCTCTGACGAAGTCCCTAGAGACTAAGAACTGAATTTTGCGTGTTAATCCATTTTTCCCTGGAAGCCGTGTGCACAGGGTCCCTCGCCGCACAGGCAGATAACTCCGATTTTGGATGTGCTCATATTTTTTCCGTCGATGAGTAATCGACGTTTCAAGCCGGGCCTCGCTGCTGAGACCTGGGGTGGTTGCCGTAGAGAGAAATCATAAATAAAAATCCCAACCTGTGTAGCCGGGATTTGAACCCAGAGACCTCTCTGTCTCAAGGCCGGCGTCTTGCCTCGAGACCAACCAGTCCCCTAAAAAGTAAATATAAGACCATTATAGGAAATCATGGTTTAGAAAAAATAAAAGAGGAGAAAGATTAATACAATTTTGTGGAAGAAAACAGGCTGATAATATATACCACCTACTTTGAGCAAGAGAGAAGGAAACTATACACATGGAAAAACCCTGGGGATATGAAGAGGAATCAAATAAACTATATAATGAAAAATGATAGGTTCTGTAATAGCGTCAAGAAGACAAAAACCTATCCAGGAGGAGATATTAATTCAAATCATAATCCTGTAATGATTAAAATGAAAATCAAACTAAAGAGAAACTAAAGAGAAACAAGCAAAAGTCGAATTCATCAACAATACCACTAGATATAACAGCTTTAAATCAAAAAGATGTTAAAGATACCTATACAATGCAAGTAAAGAAAACATATCAGAAGCTGCTAGAAGAAGGGATTGAGCAAGACAAAAGAGAAAATCCCGATGAAAAAGTTACAACCAAATGTCAATGATTAAAGAAAAGCATACAAGAAACTTGCATCTTACCCAAAAAGGAAAAGAACAAAAAACAAAAATGAATAACTTACGTGATCTTGGAAAAAATGTAAGAAAGAAGACATGCGAAAACAATACCTAATACAAGAAAATAGATAATGAAATACGCACATGCGCAAAAAGGCAAAAGAAGACATCAACGAAAGATGTCTAGAAATCGAAATTATGTAAAATAAGATTTAAGAGGAATGCACACAGAAATAAAGAGAATGACTAGTAACGTTTAAATTAGTCACAGAAAGTGGAAAATTGCAAACAAAAATGAAAAATGGTAACAGACAACAAAAATATAATCAATACATGGCAGGAACATATAATAGAATTATTTTATGACGAGAGGGAAAAAAACAATTATAAAATATACGTCAGGCTATAAAATCTTAAAATCTAAAGTGGAGAAAGCTATGCAAACAATGGAAAAGGGAAAAGCAGCAGGACCTGACAACATACATATAGATATGATAAAGGCACGAGAAGATTTTGGCATTGATGTTATCACAGATATATGTAACGACATATATCACACAGGGTACATACAAAATGAATCTAAAACACTATTTTCATTGCATTGTCTAAAATGAATGGTGCAGTTGAATGCAGTGATTTTAGAACAATAAGCCTAATGAGCCAGGTAACAAAAATGTAGCAAAAAGTTATACAAGGAAGGATTCAGAATAAAATTAATATGGAATTAGAAGAACAACAATTTGGATTTAGAAAAAAAAAACAGTAGGACAAAAGAAGCCATATTCTGAATGAGGACATAATTAGAAAAATACACAGAAGTAAACAAACTAATATATGCCTGCTTCATAGACTACACCAAAGCTTTTGATAGAATACACCACAAACAACTTATAGAATGCCTAAAAGCGGTACATCTAGATAACACAGAGACATACGACTATAGTCCGTTCAGAAATTCATAATCACACCTGAATTAGCTTTGCGTGATAACCGCTTGTTATTTTGGTTTCACATTTTGCATGCAATCTTAGAATATTGATGACGCAAAGATTTCGGTATTTTTTATTCCACAAACACCACAGATTTTGCACATCAGCGAATTCCTTTGATCTTTTATGACGATATCACACAAGTTGATTCAAATTTTAGAGTTTGCAGTAATCGTGTTAAATTTTCCAGTTTACTGCAATTCTTGTCAGGGGCGTATCTACATAGTGCGTAATTGTGGATGTTGTTCGTTATGTGTATTTGCAAAAATGAATTCAATTGATTACAATTAGTCTTGTCCTTCGGTCACCATTAGTTCCCAGCACGTCCTAACTGCAGCTGGAATTGAATTCATCTTAATTTTAATCATTCCGAATCTGACAATTCCAAGAGGTTGATAATCATTACTGGCTGGACAAATAGTAATCCATCTCGTTTCCAGTACTCATCTTCCATCCGCAGCACATGTTCAACACACTTCTTCCAGAACGGAATGTCTATTTTTGAGAGAGACTCGCGTGTCAGATCTTCAACATCACACATTTTAAACGTCCTGTTCTGTTCTGCAACTTGTCCTTTGACGTGAGCCCAGACAAGTTCGATTGGATTAAGGTGCGCATGATATGCAGGGAGTCGAAGAGAGGTGTGGCCTTATTTCTCAATGATTTTGTCAACATGGTACACCTTTTTCTTATTCGTATTCTTTACAAGTTGTAACAATTCGGGTTTTAAATATGTGTCGTCAAATTTGACATTTTCATTCGCAAGCCATGTCCTAATTTGCTCTTTTGTATTTGATGCAGTAGGCACTTTGTCTTCCTCTGATACGACATTGTGGTATGATGCATTATCCATGACTATGCATGAAGGTCTCTCCAGAATTGGTAAAAGATCGTTCTCCAACCAGTGCCTGAAAATGGTTCAATTCATTTCCGTATGGTAGTCCCTACCGTCGGTACTTTTTGATTAGAAAATATGTCCCGCATCATGGCATGGACAAGGCCGTTTTCAGTGCTTCCAGCATGCGTTAATATAATGCGCTGGCCTTTGCTGCTCGGAATTGTTCTTTTGAGTTTGCCATTTACTGACTGCCATTCTTTAGCATAGGTGTGGTGTGCGTTGACCCATGATTCGTCCAAATATACAATATCATACAATTCACTCCGCCGCTCACGGATCTGTCTCAGGTATTTGCTTCGAGCAATGACCAAGTGTGGTTTTTCACAAATAATATTCCTGCCCCCAACAGTTTTTTTCTGAAAGTGAAGCCGGCTCCTCGCACAATCTTCCATAGAGTACTTTTAGAAATGTCAATATTGCAGTCTGCATGCAATTTTAATTTCAAATTCCTGAGAGTAACAAGTACATTATTAGCAAACATTTTCAATATCTCACGTTTTATGACATCCATGTCAAAGCTGTCGACTTTCCTTTCCCTTCCTTGATTGACATGAGTGCACTCTGAGTCTTGTTTAATCCAACGAGAAATGACGATCTATTAAGACCAAGCGCGAGTTGCGTTCGTCTTTGGGTCATGAATATCACAATATAAATGTCCCGTCTTGGATTCCTAAGGAAGTGCTGATATAGTAAAAAAGTAACCTTTTGCATAGTTATAAATTTGCATTTCAAACTCATTGTAATTTAGATATAAATGTTGGTATTTAAAGTCAACAAATTGTCTACTGAGTCTTCACAAAATTAATAAAGATACGCCTTCCCTTCGGTAATTAATGCCAAGGCCGTGGTGCGACATGTCGTTCAATAACAATTCAGTTTTATGCACGGGATTTTCCTGAAGTTAGTGTTTCTGCAATAGCCAAACTATTTTACGTGAACGACCGCACCAAATTAATGTATATATCCTAAAATGGTGTCAAATTCGAACAGGGTGAATTTAATATAGCCTAAAGAAGAAAACTTTTAAACTAGATCAAATTTCTCAGAGCAAAAAATATTTCTATAACGTCATCAATATTCTAAGATTGAATGCAAAATTTGAAAGCAAAATAACAAACGGTTATCACGCAAAACTAATTCAGGTGTGATTATAAATTTTTGAACGGACTATAATATGTAATTTATACTGGGAGCAAACAGCAATAATAAAATATAATAAAGAGAACTCTACACCCATTGATATAAAAAGAGGAGTAAGACAGGGATGCATCCTATCACCAAGCTTGTTCAATCTATACAATGAGAAAATTGTTAAAAACATCATAGAGATGCCAGGCCTACACATTAATGGAAAGATAATCAATAACCTAAGATATGCTGACGATACTGTACTACTAGCAGAAAATCCTAAAGATCTACAACAATTACTTAATGAAATAAACATGACAAGCAAAAAATATGGACTGGATACGAATATCAAAAAGACTAAAACTATGATCATAAACAAAGAAGATACTCAAAACCCACAAGTGGATATCAAAATAGAAGGAATAGACCTGGAGACATTTCAGAACTACAACTACCTTTGACATACTATAACCAGTGATGGAAAATGTACAACTGAAATAAACAAAAGAATAGGAATGGCAAAAAGTAATGTTAATGTTATGAAGAACATACTAACATCAAAACGAATAACACCATGGCTAAAACTAAGAATAGCAAAATGTTACATCTTCTCAATATTCCTATATGGTGCAGAAACATGGACATTAGACAGGAAAACGGAACAGAGAATTGAAGCCTTTGAAATGTGGATATATAGAAGAATAGGTAGAGTTGGATGGAAGGAAAAGAAAACAAACGATGAAGTCTACTAATAAAGAGAACTACGAAACACAATTCAAACAAGACAAATGCGATTTTTGGGCCATGTTAAAAGACACAACAGCCTACTAAAAGTAATCTTGGAAGGGACAATACAAGGTAACAGAGGCAGAGGCAGGCTAAGACTAACGTGGGCGAGTAAAATCAAAAGATGGATAAGTCGTCCTATGACAACCTGCATCATCAAAGCAAGAGACAGCGTGGAATGGCGCTCTATGGTAGCCAACCTTCGATGCGGAAACGGCACTCGATGATGATGATGATGATGATGATGATGATACACCAATAATTAAGAAAGTGATATAATTTTTTTTAATGGCTTTTTTTTTAGAATTATCGGCTCAGTCCTTTGTGTCCTCATCGACGGTTACCTATAACGGATTGCAGTCTTACGCTACCTCTGCCTCGATGGTATTAGCCTATCTTCGAATTCCCTGTTAACTTCTTGATGTCATTAGCTCACTTCAGTTTTTGCCTCTTTAATCTAGGATATTTTCTTCTAGCATGACGATCTTAAGCTTCATCATAGAAAGAAGAACATCTGATGGGAGAATGATCGGACTATTAGCCCCTCGACGCTGAAAGGCAAATGAGGAAGGAAAGAATAAGATCGGACATAATATATCTGTTGGACACAACAATGAGCTATTCTCACTTGATTTGATAGCATGTATTTATTGTAAATATTTAGTGAAACAATTGCTATCATTCTCGGATGTTGTTGACCTGACGATATCTTCTGTCAGCCCCAACCAGGGCGTTGGATGACTTCAATGAGGTTATGTCTTGTGCTTTACAGAAGCTACCTTTCGACCTAGCATATCCGACTTCAAGGTTGCATTATTAAATACCTGTCTACCTTCTCTCGGATTCCTACTCGCTTCACCAGTCTTGTTAGTCTGTTTGCTACCCCGTCAACGAGAGACAGAGTGGAATCTCCATCAATTATCTCTCACTAATTCTAACACAGGCGGTGAGCTGATAGCTTTCTCTCCAATCTTACATTTGTATTAACTCATTTCGTCTTCTGTTAACTATTACAAAAGTGATCAAGACATTTTAGTTCAGCGTAGCTTTGTCTGTTAACTTGTTAAGGAAAGCCAATGAACGCATTATTTTTTTTTTATTGTTTTAGATTGTGGATTGCCTCAGTTTGTTTATCAATGACGTCATTGTTTTTCCCCATTTGCTCAACTGCTGTTCTGACATGTACATACAGTCAGGCTGCGTGGAGCGTATTAATCTCAGATTCTAGTTCATGTGTATGGACCACAGTTCTGGCACCCGTTAATGAATTATTGATGCACAAAGAGCACACCTATAGAGAGATAACTGGGAGAAACTGAGACGTTTGTGCCCAGGTAACTAACAATGTTGCTCAATAAACGTGTTTCTGCTGTATTTACATAGCGGCGACGTCACAAACTTGTGCTGGCTGTAATCTGTTGTTTAGATTCTCGTGACAGAATATTTAGCCAGGAACGTTCGGCCCTCACTAGGTGGCACCACATTCGCTTGACGCGTCTATTGCAGACGAATGATAGAAATAGTGTGACTCCTTGACAACCATTGACCAGAACTGAGACGCATCGCAGTGGTTGCAGGCCCGGGATCTCCGCCAGCAGTGCTAGCAACCAACACAATCCTGTTAGTGAAGACAGTCGGATATAAACTTGCACGTTTCTTCTGTCGCGTCCGCATTGCCGCTTCACGTCTTTGATGTGTGAGATGATGTATATGGTAATGGAAAAGAAAATACAATTTAGAAGCAAAACAAGAGAGAGTGGAAGAAGAAAAGCGACGCCAACCAGAAAAGATGACCTCAAGTAACAGCTCCGCCCGCCATACCCACAATTCTTGCCTCCAGATAAGTAGAGACTGGACAATATCACGGAAAATACCACAGTGGCTGAAGCGAGATTGCTGACCAGAAGGTATTGGATCAGATACCGCTTGTGAGATTTGTTGAGGGTTGGAGCGCCACGTCGAACGACGAAAACATGAAACATGTGGTAGGAAGAGACACACGTCCAGAACAGAGTTGACAGCCAGGCGTAATGGAGTAGCGCGCCTAGGGCAGTACACGCTGTGCTGTGTTTGAGAGGAAGTGGGTTCAGCAGGAGCAGGAACTGGGCAGCAAACAGCCAAGTCACGAGGATCATGTTGTGTTTGCCAGGTAAGGATCGAAGTGAAGGAAAAGCAGCGTACGTTATGAAGGTCATGAGAAGGCATGCCAAGGACAAGGTCAAGGCTACTAGTGTCAGAATATTGTCGATAGAAGCTAAAAGTGGCATCTTCACAACACTTTCCACCGTGGGGACATTAAAAGTATAGTTTAAGCTTGTAATACACACGCTAACACGTTGCTCCTGTTGCAGGTATTGACTTCTAAGTAAAGTGATATTTATGTCATTTCTGACTATTTCAAAATTTGTAGAAATGTTGAAGTCAGAAATATTGAAAATGACGTGTGGACATGACGTAATGGCGCTGAAGGGTATAACCTTATGAGCTTCATCCCAACAAAATAGTTGATCGGCTAGTCCAGGCGTTTTCCTGGGAGTCACCAGCGAGCAACAGTCACCGTTTGCTGGGTCGCTGAAAAGCACCGACTGCTCTGTGTTCATAATCACCGTCTCTGGGTTTGACAAAACCTGCTCTACTGTAACTACGCCAGCATCAGTAGTCAATGTTTTAATTCCGGAGAAATGTTTTAAAATGTTGCCTTCGAAAACGTCACGACTCTCTCCGGAATGAAACACAAGATACACAACAGCTCCGACTCCGGAGACAGGTTGGGTGTACAATCCAAAGGATTTAGTTTCACTCCCAAGATTTGTCATTCTTGTATTTTCTCCTTCTCTTTTGAAGTCTTCGTTAATTCCATGAAGATAATAAAACTGAAAGACGAAATCAAGCAGACCCATGGCTTTAAGGGCAGACCCAATATGTTGTTTCATGAAATGACTCAACTGAGATAGCGTGATATTTTTGTCTGAATCGATGTTGAACGGCTCCCATGCTGGTTTCACGGGATCAGTTCGTGTACTAGGTTCTGGTTGTGCGGAGACAGGGACAAGAAGTCTGGCAGAAAGGGCAGCCAGTCGTTCAGATTTGATAAATGGAAGTCGATCCCGGGGATTGTTGTTAGGTTCATGGAGCTCCCATTCGCTGATGATTTCTTTACATGAGACCTTGACCTCAGGCTGCTCGGAATGACGATTGTTGGCCTCTCCAATGTCGCTCCACTGGCTGAGAAGGGACCGACGGTCGGCATTCAAATAATCCTCCTGAACATACCAGATCAGATTCAGTTTATACATGTCTGGGCCGTGTTCGTCATCATCCAGGTGGCAATAGGTGTCTGATGCTGACGTGTTTCTTGAAACATGACGATCAGGGACGCAGCGAACGAGGAGACACGAGTCCTGTTGTAAAAGACACACAAACAATGTTGTTAGTACAAGTTTGTACATACGCGTAACTTCACCAGCCGCACTTTCGCACTATCTATATCTACATACGTAAATTAATTTTGGTTTCATCGTCACTGTCTTTCCAGTGAACAACAGTTGTTAGCTTCAAGAATTACAAATATGCAATTTCTTAAAGACTTTGATGTGTTGAATTCAAATCTTACAATAAAATCAGCCATCAGGTGAATATGTATGGAGTTTAAATTTTGAGAAATGAACAAAAAATACATCACAAATACAAATTAGCACAAAAACTGTTGGCGTGTTGTGAATCAACACTTTCCAAACGTTCGTGAGAGAAAACACAGCATTCATTAAATTACCGATAAAATGTCCAAAGATGAACATCTTTCTTTTACTTCATTCGGTCTCTTTTTGTGGGTTTGTCTAGGCTTGCATCTTGTGATTTTAAAAAAGTGGATTATTACTTATTACAGGCCAACAGTAGCAAACATTGATAGGTTTCATTTCTCCTGATACTTGCCAGGTCTGCAATGTCTGTCGCTTATTACAGGCCAACAGTAGCAAACATTGATGGGTTTCATTTCTCCTGCTACTTGCCAGGTCTGCAATGTCTGTCGCTTATTACAGGCCAACAGTAGCAAACATTGATAGGTTTCATTTCTCCTGATACTTGCCAGGTCTGCAATGTCTGTCGCTTATTACAGGCCAACAGTAGCAAACATTGATAGGTTTCATTTCTCCTGATACTTGCCAGGTCTGCAATGTCTGTCGCTTATTACAGGCCAACAGTAGCAAACATTGATAGGTTTCATTTCTCCTGATACTTGCCAGGTCTGCAATGTCTGTCGCTTATTACAGGCCAACAGTAGCAAACATTGATAGGTTTCATTTCTCCTGATACTTGCCAGGTCTGCAATGTCTGTCGCTTATTACAGGCCAACAGTAGCAAACATTGATAGGTTTCATTTCTCCTGCTACTTGCCAGGTCTGCAATGTATGTCGCTTATTACAGGCCAACAGTAGCAAACATTGATAGGTTTCATTTCTCCTGATACTTGCCAGGTCTGCAATGTCTGTCGCTTATTACAGGCCAACAGTAGCAAACATTGATAGGTTTCATTTCTCCTGATACTTGCCAGGTCTGCAATGTCTGTCGCTTATTACAGGTCAACAGTAGCAAACATTGATAGGTTTCATTTCTCCTGCTACTTGCCAGGTCTGCAATGTCTGTCGCTTATTACAGGCCAACAGTAGCAAACATTGATAGGTTTCATTTCTCCTGCTACTTGCCAGGTCTGCAATGTCTGTCGCTTATTACAGGCCAACAGTAGCAAACATTGATAGGTTTCATTTCTCCTGATACTTGCCAGGTCTGCAATGTCTGTCGCTTATTACAGGCCAACAGTAGCAAACATTGATAGGTTTCATTTCTCCTGATACTTGCCAGGTCTGCAATGTCTGTCGCTTATTACAGGCCAACAGTAGCAAACATTGATAGGTTTCATTTCTCCTGATACTTGCCAGGTCTGCAATGTCTGTCGCTTATTACAGGCCAACAGTAGCAAACATTGATAGGTTTCATTTCTCCTGATACTTGCCAGGTCTGCAATGTCTGTCGCTTATTACAGGCCAACAGTAGCAAACATTGATAGGTTTCATTTCTCCTGCTACTTGCCAGGTCTGCAATGTATGTCGCTTATTACAGGCCAACAGTAGCAAACATTGATAGGTTTCATTTCTCCTGATACTTGCCAGGTCTGCAATGTCTGTCGCTTATTACAGGCCAACAGTAGCAAACATTGATAGGTTTCATTTCTCCTGATACTTGCCAGGTCTGCAATGTCTGTCGCTTATTACAGGCCAACAGTAGCAAACATTGATAGGTTTCATTTCTCCTGCTACTTGCCAGGTCTGCAATGTCTGTCGCTTATTACAGGCCAACAGTAGCAAACATTGATAGGTTTCATTTCTCCTGCTACTTGCCAGGTCTGCAATGTCTGTCGCTTATTACAGGCCAACAGTAGCAAACATTGATAGGTTTCATTTCTCCTGATACTTGCCAGGTCTGCAATGTCTGTCGCTTATTACAGGCCAACAGTAGCAAACATTGATAGGTTTCATTTCTCCTGATACTTGCCAGGTCTGCAATGTCTGTCGCTTATTACAGGCCAACAGTAGCAAACATTGATAGGTTTCATTTCTCCTGATACTTGCCAGGTCTGCAATGTCTGTCGCTTATTACAGGCCAACAGTAGCAAACATTGATAGGTTTCATTTCTCCTGCTACTTGCCAGGTCTGCAATGTCTGTCGCTTATTACAGGCCAACAGTAGCAAACATTGATAGGTTTCATTTCTCCTGCTACTTGCCAGGTCTGCAATGTCTGTCGCTTATTACAGACCAACAGTAGCAAACAATGATAGGTTTCATTTCTCCTGCTACTTGCCAGGTCTGCAATGTCTGTCGCTTATTACAGGCCAACAGTAGCAAACAATGATAGGTTTCATTTCTCCTGCTACTTGCCAGGTCTGCAATGTCTGTCGCTACCTCGCGATTTTCTGGTTCTAGACGGAAGCGTAAACAACCAACATTTATGAAAATGTTGCAAGAAAGCAAAAACATATTTCTATACTTTGAATGTTTCCACTGTTGTATCTCTAACTTCTCTTTTATTTTTGAACAAAAATGGTTGCTATTGACATGGTTGCTATCCGTTTGTTGTCTCACTTTTGTTTGGGTACGCCAGCACGATATTTTTAACGAAAGTCCAGAGGGACTGATTTTTGCGGAACTATCACTTTTCCTTAATTCAAGACCGACAGTCGTAGGTGTCCCTCGCCGTTTAGCAAATATCCTTCTATATCCGAGGTACTCTTATTTTTTTTATCGTTGAGAGTTTTGGATACATATTTTTCCTATCTCGGCAGCGACCATTTTTGGCCTGTTCAATTCGATTTCCATCTCTCATGGGTTTTTAACATGCGCAGAATGCACACAAGACATCGGTAAGCCAGAACCCGTGACCTTCCTGTCTAGAGGCTGACGTCCTACCGCTAGACCATCCAGTCCCGCACAATACTCTTGTCTTTGTCAAGAAAGACATGAAGTGTATCAGGAAGAAAGTATTTGTTGCTTGAATTGGAGATTTCTTTACGTTATATTAAGATCACGGACAGCTTATGAATCAGCTGTTATAATCAGCTGCTTGTTGCCCTGGTCTCTGGCCGTGCGATGTGTCAGGCGATACACTTGCGTCGTGGCCCTGACTTGGCTCTTGGATCTTGGTTAAGATACTTGCTTGGGAAACCCCGACATGTCGTCACGTGTCCCGTGTTAGAGTATAGTGGTTTGCACTTATAGTGGCTTGTAGAGTATTGTGTTGTGCCCGCGTCTATTTGTTTCTTTTCTGTAACGTCCCCAAGTCTTTCTTCGCCAGGCGTGATCGGCTAACTGTTGGACACACCATATTAGAACACTCTAATGTGAACAGTCTTTATTTCACAGCCCATTCCATGGGCGACAGGTTTAACATATTCACATGACATTACAAGACCAATGGTTGGTAATAAGCTCATTCACAGACTACCCAGTAGCAATGTTACTCGCCACTGGGCCCTAGGCTTCTATACACTTCTCTACTTATCTACTCATATGTAAGCTGAAACTGTTCCCCATTGAACAGCCTCCTGCGGTCTAATGCTAACCTACTTATTCTATTCGTCTCGTGGACTTTAATTCTCTGAAAACTCCTAGCCTAATCCTTGAGGTGTAATCTATGTCTATTCAAAACTCTCTACATCTAACGGTTCTTAGTCAACGCTTAGTTAATCACTGCTTACTACGTTGGCTATAGTTAGTGCCTATGGCGGACCACACATGTGGTCGCTCTCTCTCTCTACAACTACGCGTGTGTCATCTCTGATGTTCCCCTAGAAAATCCTCCCGTTTCTTTGTGTCTCCTCTTTGAATATGTGTCGGCTCCTCCAATCAAATCACTCCACGTGTTTAATTTCTCGACTAATACACCCCCGCAAATCTCGAGATAGTCTGTTTCATATTTTTCTCTACTTTCTTGTGGACTATTATTTTTGATTGTTTGTTGGCTATTTCGAACTCACGCTCTACCCCCGCAATTCTAGATGTTTGTTTCATATCTTTCTTCGCTTTCTCGTGGCCTTTATCGTTTCCAGTTGTCTCTCCCCCCTCGTCTACAGAAGGTGTTCATCATCTTGACGATCTTTGTTTCACTCAGACTTGGACATTCTTCACTAATGGTCTACTTGAAAGATACTTTACTTATATCTGTTATATCCATTATTCTTCTTTTGACTGGACCAGACTGAAAGATTAACACTTCAGACAAATTCAGAAAATGTCCACATCTGTAGACCTTATTGACTGAACTTTTAAGCCCCACAAGGATGGATCCCATCTCACTGTGGAATACCAGGAAACGAGAGATGAGATCAGCTAGCAAAGAAAGGTGCAACCGGCATACAAACAGACGCACCAGTTATATACCATCAGAAGAAACATATAATCAAATCAATCAGACACGCACAAGCCCCAAATCAAAATGCCTTTCATAACATGAATAGATGGGAACAAGTTATCATTTTTTGCCTCAGAACATGGCACAATTGACTCCACAGTCACATGTATACACAATTCAAGATCGGTACCTCAACTATATGTACATGTGGACAGGCGCCCGTACCTTTGAGCATATCCTTCAAGATTGTACAGAATATAGTGGGCCGAAGGAAATCCATTGGCCGATAGATGCAACACTACAGAAAAAAACTATGTGGGCCACTGCAAGAATCGAAAAAAGACAGTAAAATTTATACAGCAAACGACATTGCAGATATAGACAATACTTCAGGCGAACGAAAGACCGACCGACCGACTTAGTTGGATGACGATAGTGTTGAAGATTATTATTTGGATGATGATAGTGTTGAAGAGAATTAGTTGGATGATGATAGTGTTGAAGAGAATTAGTTGGATGATGGTAGTGTTGAAGAGAATTAGTTGGATGATGATAGTGTTGAAGAGAATTAGTTGGATGATGATAGTGTTGAAGAGAATTAGTTGGATGACGATAGTTGTGAAGAGAATTAGTTGGATGACGATAGTTGTGAAGAGAATTAGTTGGATGACTATAGTTGTGAAGAGAATTAGTTGGATGATGATACTGTTGAAGAGAATTAGGTGGATGTCGGTATTGTTGAAGTGAATTATTTAGATGATGGTAGTTGTGAAGAGAATTAGTTGGATGACGGTATTGTTGAAGTGAATTATTTAGATGATGGTAGTTGTGAAGAGAATTAGTTGGATGGCTGTAGTGTTGAAGAGAATTAGTTGGATGACGATAGTTGTGAAGAGAATTAGTTGGAGGACTATAGTTGTGAAGAGAATTAGTTGAATGATGATAGTGTTGAAGAGAATTAGTTGGATGTCGGTATTGTTGAAGTGAATTATTTAGATGATGGTAGTTGTGAAGAGAATTAGTTGGATGACGGTATTGTTGAAGAAAATTATTTAGATGGTGGTAGTTGTGAAGAGAATTAGTTGGATGGGTGTAGTGTTGAAGAGAATTAGTTGGATGACTGTAGTGTTGAAGAGAATTAGTTGCATGACGATAGTTGTGAAGAGAATTAGTTGGATGACGGTAGTTGTGAAGAGAATTAGTTGGATGACGATAGTTGTGAAGAGAATTAGTTGGATGACGATAGTCATGAAGAGAATTAGTTGCATGACGATAGTCATGAAGAGAATTAGTTGGATGACGATAGTTGTGAAGAGAATTAGTTGGATGACGATAGTTGTGAAGAGAATTAGTTGGATGACGATAGTTGTGAAGAGAATTAGTTGCATGACGATAGTCATGAAGAGAATTAGTTGGATGACGGTAGTTGTGAAGAGAATTAGTTGGATGACGATAGTCATGAAGAGAATTAGTTGCATGACGATAGTCATGAAGAGAATTAGTTGGATGACGATAGTTGTGAAGAGAATTAGTAGGATGACGATAGTCATGAAGAGAATTAGTTGCATGACGATAGTCATGAAGAGAATTAGTTGGATGACGATAGTCATGAAGAGAATTAGTTGGATGACGATAGTCATGAAGAGAATTAGTAGGATGACGATAGTCATGAAGAGAATTAGTAGGATGACGATAGTCATGAAGAGAATTAGTTGCATGACGATAGTCATGAAGAGAATTAGTTGGATGACGATAGTTGTGAAGAGAATTAGTAGGATGACGATAGTCATGAAGAGAATTAGTAGGATGACGATAGTCATGAAGAGAATTAGTTGGATGACGATAGTCATGAAGAGAATTAGTAGGATGACGATAGTCATGAAGAGAATTAGTTGCATGACGATAGTCATGAAGAGAATTAGTTGGATGACGATAGTTGTGAAGAGAATTAGTTGGATGACGATAGTCATGAAGAGAATTAGTTGCATGACGATAGTTGTGAAGAGAATTAGTTGGATGACGATAGTCATGAAGAGAATTAGTTGGATGACGATAGTCATGAAGAGAATTAGTTGGATGACGATAGTCATGAAGAGAATTAGTTGGATGACGATAGTTGTGAAGAGAATTAGTTGGATGACGATAGTTGTGAAGAGAATTAGTTGGATGACGGTAGTTGTGAAGAGAATTAGTTGGATGACGATAACTAGCGGTGTTGGTAGCACTTCATTTGCACGACGGATATTCCGACCGCCTGAAGGGTTTTTATGGAGATTAATTGTTTCAATGATTGCAATTAGTGTCCACATTCTATCGATAATAACATCATGTCAGCCATGTTGAAGATACTAAACTGTTGGGACTGTATAGTCTATTTTGTGCGGGAATGCAATAAACGTGTTTATAATGTCTCGCAATTTTAAAACAGCGGCTGCGTCATCAAAATTCGATAATCCCTGGGGAACACAAATTCTAAGTAAACCTTTTCATTATTTTATGAATATTTCCAATGATCTTATATGCGAAACCTTCCTTTATCGTTGATAACAAGCGGGTAAAGGAAGAATGCAACACATCTCTAAATCCCACTGGGATATGGCAACCCAAGGGAGAACATTGATTGTCTTTGTAATAGATAAGGTCTGGGAGCAGTGCCCACAACAATTGAGGCCAACTTCAGAAAATCAATTCAGGCTTAATTTTGAATCTAGTCAATGAGGGTCTGAGATTGCGACAGGAAGACGCCATTAAGTATTTGTCTTTGACAATCAGCGGACCTGCCCAACGGTGGCTCTGGGTTTTGTGGTCGCGACTTTAGACAGAGTGGAGATTGGGTGGCTTCTAGAGCAGCTGGAAGAGCTGACAACAGCTTAATGTGGTGGGCGTGTCTTCATGTTGGGTGAACGTGACCGCGATCATTAAGTCGGGAGACGTAAATGGGTACAGGATTATACGTGAAATTTAGAAGTCTAGGATGAGATGGCAAGTAATTACTTTAGGTGATTGAGATAGTAGTTTGGACAAATGTAATAAAATCCACTTTTGTCAGAATGTAAATCACAGCTGTTGGCTAATGTAAGGTACAGCTGCTAGGCACAGCTAATTACTGATGTAGGAAACAACTATAGGTAACTTAGGACACCGTTGTTTGGTAACTGATAGTGTGGATCTGATTTACTGTTGGCAAGCTTCTATTATAAGGTATTTATCATTAACTTGATAGCGCAGGTGGCGCTATGTTAAATGCTCTATGTTAAATGCTCTATGTTAAATGCGCTATGTTAAATGCGCTATGTTAAATGCGCTATGTTAAATGCGCTATGTTAAATGCGCTATGTTAAATGCGCTATGTTAAATGCTCTATGTTAAATGCGCTATGTTAAATGCGCTATGTTAAATGCGCTATGTTAAATGCGCTATTAAATGCGCTATGTTAAATGTGCTATGTTAAATGCGCTATGTTAAATGTGCTATGTTAAATGTGCTATTAAATGTGCTATGTTAAATGCGCTATGTTAAATGTGCTATGTTAAATGTGCTATGTTAAATGTGCTATGTTAAATGTGCTATTAAATGTGCTATGTTAAATGTGCTGGCTAAGAGATACAGTGAACTATTGTTCAAACGCTCTTGGCCCTCTCCAGCTGATTCAGCTATAACAGGAACGGACGCCCGGTTCATTGACTCGGTGAAAGTAACGATCGCGAGAAAGAGCACATTCTACAGCCCCACTCCCCCTTTTACATGATGTGCATAATTTTCTACGACATAAATGTGTCACGTGATATTGCTTTTGTAATATTTGTACTGAGTTTTGAAACAAAATCTCTACATTTTTTTTTTTTTTTTTTTGGGGGGGGGGGGTCTTTGATTTATGTGATGATATACTTGTATATAGAATCATGAGTAGGCTATGGCGAGGAGTGGAGTCAAAGTGGTGTTTGCCTAATGATACAGCTGCCGGACTTAGCTCACTGCCCCTCCACGGCAGTAGAAGTGTCAGTTCACTTAGGAACCAAGCCAGAAAACCAAGCCAGAAAACACTATACAGATCTTAAAAATGGCGAGGAAAGACGGTGGCCAGGATCTGTGTGAGTCAGGTTAGACATAGTAGAAGTAACACGAGTGGCTGAGAGATAAGAAGGAAAAAAACTATGTATTACCATGTCTGAAATGGCAAAGCCAAGAGGGCATATTGTGAACTGACAGTTATAGTGATCAAGGCATTGATATTTGCCAAGTAATTGAGTTCTTTCTGATAATGGTTATTTGTGTGGCCATTCTTGGATATCATTTATATTACACTACACAACTCACAGGTGGCATAATGTAAATTAGTATGGTTCTGTGGTGTCTATAACACACCACATAGTGACTGAGAACAGCATATTTCTTAAGGGAGTTCAATATTTATACTATTGATTCTTCATCACAATCAATCAATCAATCAGTCACTTTTGGTGCACTCCCGTAAAAGGAAGCTAATACAGACGACATAACGGAGAGCAGCACACAAACACAAGAAATAAGGAATCATATTTTATTAAGCGGTTTATTGAACGCATATATTTCCTCAATATACATCAATGTGAACCATATGGTTACATTGAAGAGAAGAAGTCGGAGGCCGTTAACACCGTCGTATTGAAAAGCTGAGACTAATCACACATATTATGGATCAACAGTTTGGAATATTGTCTTAATGTTTAATTCAGCAATTCTTTGCCGCACTATAGGAACTCAGGGAGCGCGATAGCTCAGTGGTTAGTGAACTGGACTACAAAGGACAAGAGGTTCGATCTTGATCGACGGCTTCCTGGTTCACACAGCCATAAATGAGTATTGGATTTTTATTCTGGGAAAGTAAAGCGGCGTGGGCTAATGCCGACCACATTACCCCAAAAACGATGTGCTGGAGGTTTATAAATAGTATTATCTCTAACGCCATATTTCCTATGCGTCACATAGCGTGACGGGCACTTTACTAAAGGAGCTCTAGAACGTCTCTTATCTGCCGTCTCTAGTCCGTTAATTGAGATATAACGTTGTTGTTAATGACCGTCAATTTATTATCTTTTCAACATAAAAAATAGAGCTAAATTTGAAAGGTATAACAATAAGACAAATATTCCATAAACAAATGAATCATAACATTCTTGCTCCTGAAATATAACAATGAAATACCAATTGTTTTAGAATAAGAGTTCAGTGCCCTTGCCATGATCAAACTTCAGAACAAAAATAACCAGTTTCATTGTCTCCTAGAGACACAAAGTGTCCACGTTTGCTGATTTTCTTTACACTTACAGAACTTGATTATCTTTCCTTAGACAACCTTGTCTACGTCTGCTTCATACATGAGTGAACGCCATTACTTTCCTGACATTGGTTTGCACTAGAATAAATGAGACTCATCTATAGATCACACTCTACGTTCAGCTTTATCGCAAACATTTATTCAGTGTCACTGTATGACAATGTTCACGTCATAGTTTTGGTAAACAGAGAGAGCTTTGTCACGACAGGTCAACATTGGAAAACAATGTAGCTATTTGGAAGGGAGGGGGGGGGGGGGAAATGCTCATTAGAAGAGCAAACTATTGTACTGGTAAAAGTGACTAAGATAGTTTAGTAAATGAGATAATTTAGTAAATAAGATAATTTAGTAAATGAGATAATTTAGTAAATGAGATAATTTAGTAATTGAGATAATTTAGTAAATAAGATAATTTAGTAAATGAGATAATTTAGTAAATGAGATAATTTAGTAAATGAGATAATTTAGTAAATAAGATAGTTTAGTAAATAAGATAATTTAGTAAATGAGATAATTTAGTAAATGAGATAATTTAGTCAAAAAGATGGCTTAGTAAATAAGACAGTTAGTAAATAGGACAGCTTGGTATATAAGATAGTTTAGTAAATAAGATAATTTAGTAAATGAGATGGCTTAGAAAATAAGACAGTTAGTAAATAGGACAGCTTGGTATATAAGATAGTTTAGTAAATGAGATTGCTTAGTATATAAGTGTATAACACGAGGGAGACCAATAAAGAAGCGATTAGATAATATTATCACAAGAGATCCAATTTAAAAATAGACTGAATTGCTGCTAAGCCGACACATCTAGAAACCTAGAAGGAAGCAAAGCTAAACATCTCGTAAAACTATTCAATACAAGAGTGGATTGGGCAAGACAGGAACACGTGATTGTTTCTTAAAGTTGGAACTTAATAGGAACACAAGTGATAGCATCAGATTGTAGAGGCGTAACAATATTCATGAAATGTGAAGTCGCTGTAAAGCTGATAAAAGAAATGAAAATAAAAAAAATGATATGGTTACAATAACCGTATCTTTTTTCTCCCCATTTGTTTTGTACAAATATTCATTCATTGTGAATGTCGACATTCTCCTGGTTTTCTGACAGTGATCCTCGTGAATTAAATTATGAATTCGGTTACGGTCAAATTAATAAAAATGATAACATTGAGAAAAAGCACCGGCGTTTTATTTTCAAATACTAGTTTAGTAGTCACGCCAAGTATTAATATCTAAATAAAATGAAAGATAAGATGTTAGAATAGTAACAGAGAATACGTATGAAGAGATACCCCATATAAATAACGGTGTTAACCTCTGGAGCGCATCAGATCAAGAACTTGACATTTAGAAATGTTCTAAAATGTAAACTACTAGGACTTTCACAATTGTATATGACATCATCACCATCATGTGCCGTACCGGTTGGCGTTGGCGATCATGTCCTTCCACAATCTTCTATCCACAGTGCATCGTATGAGTTCTGTTGTTGACTGTTTACCATGTCATAACACCAAAGCTATCCAGTATTTTCTCTTTCTCGTCCGCGATCTCTCTTTCCTTTTATTTTGCCAGTTGTAACCAAGTATTCCAACTTTCCTCTTCTCATGATATGCCCAAAAAGTGTTGATTGCTTCTTTCTTATGTTTTTTAAGAGTTCCCTTTTTGTGTTGGCCTCTTTGAGAACTTTCTCATTGGTCTTTTTAGCTGTTCAGGTTGTATATGACAACGATCTAATAAAGTTGAATCACTCATGTGCCATGGTCAGTAATTATTTGACTACTTGTGTTAATGTCAAGTACATTGTGAGTCGCCTTATTATTGTCTTGTAACCCCCATCATTATACAACGCGCTGTAACAGGAAGGGTCCAGATCATCTTGAAAGAGAACCCTCGTGGACAACACGCACGTGTATCAGAACAAGCAAAGACCTGCATCGTGGTCCGTGCAGCCAAACTGAGAAACAAATAACTGAAACCAATCATAGATGCTCCAGAAAAAGTCTACACAAACGAGCAACCTGAGACAGACACAAAACAAAGTCATGCATCATGCTCCAGCAAGAAAATGTCAAAAAAATGTGTGGATATAAGCATTGATGGATTCGCAAGTAAAGTATCATAGAAATAAGACAGTAACATCTACATAAAGAAGGCAGTAACATCTACATAAAGAAGGCAGTAACATCTACATAAAGAAGGCAGTAACATCTAAATAAAGAAGACAGTAACATCTACATAAAGAAGGCAGTAACATCTACATAAAGAAGACAGTAACATCTACATAAAGAAGGCAGTAACATCTACATAAAGAAGGCAGTAACATCTACATAAAGAAGGCAGTAACATCTACATAAAGAAGACAGTAACATCTACATAAAGAAGGCAGTAACATCTACATAAAGAAGGCAGTAACATCTACATAAAGAAGGCAGTAACATCTAAATAAAGAAGACAGTAACATCTACATAAAGAAGGCAGTAACATCTACATAAAGAAGACAGTAACATCTACATAAAGAAGGCAGTAACGTCTACATAAAGAAGGCAGTAACATCTACATAAAGAAGGCAGTACCATCTACATAAAGAAGGCAGTAACATCTACATAAAGAAGGCAGTAACATCTACATAAAGAAGGCAGTACCATCTACATAAAGAAGACAGTAACATCTACATAAAGAAGACAGTAACATGTACATAAAGAAGGCAGTAACATCTACATAAAGAAGGCAGTAACATCTACATAAAGAAGACAGTAACATCTACATAAAGAAGACAGTAACATCTACATAAAGAAGACAGTAACATCTACATAAAGAAGGCAGTAACATCTACATAAAGAAGGCAGTAACATCTACATAAAGAAGACAGTAACATCTACATAAAGAAGACAGTAACATCTACATAAAGAAGGCAGTAACATCTACATAAAGAAGACAGTAACATCTACATAAAGAAGACAGTAACATCTACATAAAGAAGGCAGTAACATCTACATAAAGAAGACAGTAACATCTACATAAAGAAGACAGTAACATCTACATAAAGAAGGCAGTAACATCTACATAAAGAAGGCAGTACCATCTACATAAAGAAGGCAGTAACATCTACATAAAGAAGACAGTAACATCTACATAAAGAAGGCAGTAACATCTACATAAAGAAGACACTAACATCTACATAAAGAAGGCAGTAACATCTACATAAAGAAGACAGTAACATCTACATAAAGAAGACAGTAACATCTACATAAAGAAGGCAGTAACATCTACATAAAGAAGGCAGTAACATCTACATAAAGAAGGCAGTAACATCTACATAAAGAAGGCAGTAACATCTACATAAAGAAGGCAGTAACATCTACATAAAGAAGGCAGTAACATCTACACAATCTACCCAAAGGGAAAGACAGAAACAGACTCTTCCAGCCGGAGAAATGTGCACAATTGTAATATCACTGTCACCAACACTCCACAAAGCCACCGACACTCCATACAGCCACCGACACTCCACACAGTCACCGACACTCCACACAGCCCTACAAACGCTCAGCGCACGAGAGGTCCTAAGTCCAACAATTGTTATCCTTGGTGACTCAAGGTCAGTCATACAGGAGATGTCAAACCAGAAACAGGACAGACTCATTCAAGGTCAGTCATTCAGGCGATGTCAAGCTAGAAACAGGACAGACTCATTCAAGGTCAGTCATACAGGAGATGTCAAACCAGAAACAGTACAGACTCATTCAAGGTCAGTCATACAGGAGATGCCAAACCAGAAACAGTACAGACTCATTCAAGGTCAGTCATACATGAGATGTCAAACCAGAAACAGTACAGACTCATTCAAGGTCAGTCATACAGGAGATGTCAAACCAGAAACAGTACAGACTCATTCAAGGTCAGTCATACAGGAGATGTCAAGCCAGAAACAGGACAGACTCATTCAAGGTCAGTCATTCAGGCGATGTCAAGCCAGAAACAGTGCAGACTCATTCAAGAAATAAAGAACAACACATGTTCGCTGGCAGAAAAGATAGAACTGGTCCTGCAGTGGCACCAGCACACTGTGGCATCCTTAGGAACGATAAACTCACAAAGACGGGTGGGAGCCTTCAACAATCCAAGAGCTCAGAAAAGTAGAAACAATTCTGAAACAACTAGGAAAACAGAATGGAGAGAGTTATATGGAAAATATCAATCAGAACACGACAGTTTAAACAGGCTCAGTAGACATGTGCAAACGAAGATACTCAGGCTATACAGGTCGCTCAGAGCACACCTACACAAGATAGGACTATGTGGCTTTGGAACGCACGATTGTGTAGCCTCCAGACACACTCTATATCATATCCTACAGGACTGTAGAACTCACAATACAGGGTCATCCAGACAAACTCTATATCATATCCTACAGGACTGCAGAACTCTCAACACCCTAAGAGCGCAAATGTTGGCCACAGAAACAACCCTGCATGACAAGACCTCAAATGCACCGACTTGTTCGTGACCCAAGCTGGTCTAAATGTCTGAACGCTGAGCAGTAGCTGATCGCTGAAAAAGAAGAAGATTTAGTAGAACAAGAAAAAAAGAAAATATAACAAGATAAGTCTGAGACAAGTTTAGTGACTAAATGAACGTGTTCAACGACAAGATAAGTCTGAGATAATTTAGTGACAAGATAAGTCTGAGATAATTTAGTGACAAGATAAACATGCGAAACACCACCCGCAAAGAAAGAAAAATACAATTAGGAGGAAAACAATTAGAAGAAAACAGCAGAAAGGCAAACAAGCAAAACGCAATGCACAAAAAAAGCAGAAGAAAAGAAGACAAAGTTTAAAGAAGAACCGGGAAATGAAAAGAAAAACAGTAATAAGACAAAGATTGATAAGTGATGACAAATGTTATAACTGAGACAATCACAGAGAAATCAATAGAAGATAAAATGCTGCAGCTAACTTGCACAATAAAATAAATTGGATTGGAAGGTGTAGCGATTTTGTTTTCTTGCCTGTTTTAGAGCATCGCATTCGTTCGTTGAACACAATAAGTCATCAAAATCTTCATCATAGAGAACGAGAGCCTGCACTCCTATCTAATCACATCATTATTCTCAACATGGCTGTAAAATGAACTAGCTGTCATATTAAATTGTTATTTGATGTCTACACCCTGTAACTCAACACAAACCCGTTATCTTAATGTCATATTCACTTCAGCTCGTTCTCAGTTGTCATTGATAATAACAAAAACAAATATTGCTATTTTTATCATCATCATCGTGCGGCGGGTCTTCAGGATTTATAGTAATTTCCTTTCCCCGAGATCTTATCTTTTTTTCCAATACGTTGCATGACCTTTATTTCCCATCCCACTTGTGTCTATGTCCTTGTGTGTAGAACGATCATCATTGGGACAGTGTTCACACCCAACGCTTGCCTGTCGAGACAGAACCTCAGTGTGGAGTTAGTCCGAGGCAACAGCGAGGGTTTCGACGACAATTTCAGAAAGTTGACTAGAGGATTGGTAATGGTGGTCAGGTTTATTCAAATGTTGCCACTGTAGCGACAAGTAACCTGCTGCTCTTTTAAACTGTCCATCACCGAGGCTGTTTTCACTTGATCAACTCGAACACGGGAGCAAAGTATCATCGTCCATATATGGTTACCAGCTCTAGGGTATTGCCCACAGGGAAAGAAAGAAAAACCTTTGGCGTTCTATGAGATTCTTCAACTTTATTTGCTCCTCTTTTGCTTCTTATTCCCTGTTGACCTATTAAATGGGCGCAGTTGCATCGTGTCGCTAGTTGTGCCGCCATATCTGAGCCTTTTCAACCGAATCATCCATCTTTGGCATGAGTAAATGTGCAATTGTTTAATAATTTCCCCCTCTCTTACTTCCTTTTGACATTGGTAGATTTGTAATTGTTTAATAATTCCCCCTCACCCGTCCTTCCTTTTGGCATTGGTAGATTTGTAATTGTTTAATAATTCCATATTCCATTCGTATTCACTTTGTCCACTTGTCGCCGTTATACGACAGGGCTGGACATTCGATTTCTCGGAGACCGTCGTGAGAGTGTAAAGCCACACAGAAACCACGGATTCCAAGAGAACAATTCTCATCGCCTGTCTCTACACCATTTCTGTAGTGCCTGCCTTGTCTTTCCTATTGTCCGAACAATTCTCATCGCCTGTCTTTACACCATTTCTGTAGTGCCTGCCTTGTCTTTCCTATTGTCCGAACATTTCTCATCGCCTGTCTCTACACCATTTCTGTAGTGCCTGCCTTGTCTTTCCTATTGTCCGAACATTTCTCATCGCCTGTCTCTACACCATTTCTGTAGTGCCTGCCTTGTCTTTCCTATTGTCCGAACATTTCTCATCGCCTGTCTCTACACCATTTCTGTAGTGCCTGCCTTGTCTTTCCTATTGTCCGAACATTTCTCATCGCCTGTCTCTACACCATTTCTGTAGTGCCTGCCTTGTCTTTCCTATTGTCCGGACATTTCTTGAAGTGTATCTTGCTCA
This sequence comes from Megaustenia siamemsis, assembly GCA_032433765.1. Classification (NCBI taxonomy): domain Eukaryota; kingdom Metazoa; phylum Mollusca; class Gastropoda; order Stylommatophora; family Ariophantidae; genus Megaustenia; species Megaustenia siamemsis. The sequence continues at coordinate 42,457,601 of JAVIAB010000106.1, read as the reverse complement.
AGCGTGAAGCTGACATCTGACAATTGCCAGATAATTAAGACAGAACGTCTTCAAACAGCGGAAACGGTTATTTTATAACAACGAGTGGCTACAACTTCAACAGAGTGCAAATATTTCAAACATAAAAAACGTGTTTTTTTTTTCGTATTTATTATGTTTTTTTTTAAATTTTTGTTGAGCCTCTTCTGCAATCGTTCCCAATGCCAAAGATAAACTGTCACGATGAGTGTAGCCATTTGTTGTAAACAAAGTAGTGAAGTCAGTGAATGGGGCATTCCATGGAGGTCATCATGAGAGAAAGAACAAAATGGTGTCATTTATTACATGAGGAGCTGGGTGGTGTAGAGGTCTGTCTCAGGACAGGAAGAGGAGACCACGTGCAGTGAAGAGGGTCCGACCATCTCAACTAAATATTTGTGTGGTTGCCTAATTGTATTCCGCTTGTGAAAGCTAAATCAACTTTCAATGAACGGAGTCTTCAACTTCATGGCCGACAAGAAACGTTTCAGGGAAGCTATGACATAGAAATCTTGCATGAAACGAAGCAATGTGTGACACAGAGATATGAACTGGAAGAAGCAAGCCATTTCACTTCAAAATACCAGGAAAATCTATTTGATATAATCTATAATATCTATAATCATCTTTCATTTTCGCTTTCGTTTGTTGTCTTGTCCTGCTGAGGAAAGTTTGTGGCCAATACGTTTTCTACTGTCTTCTTTTTTGTAAAGCAGCTCCATACAACTTGATGTTAATTTGTCTATGAATCCCTTTCTAACTTGAGAGCTAGGTCTGCGATTTGACGATTGTTATTAAACAAGTAGAGCTTGTTTCTGACTCGTCCCTAAACGTTCACAATTAACAAACATAATTCAGTGTCCTATGTTCCCATGGTTTGCTGCTCAACAGAAACACAGCTTGACTGTGATATTTTGATGTCAGTAAGGATTGTTTACCCACAACCAACGACAGACTTAAAAGGCCCGCGGCCAGAAAATAAAGACGGAAAATCCTCCAACTAGAGACGTTTTCAGTTACAGGAGCTATAGACGGGTCGCTCTACCCACAACCGCTGCTGATTGCAAAGCTGAAAGCGACACGCTAATTGGATGTTTTCCGGGAATTCCCCTCAGCCAGTAGGCCTACGCAAATCTATATTTGGCTGTGGTTTACCAAACTTTACAAATGCCATTAATAGTAAAGCACAATGTGGCCTCGCACTTCCAACGACTCTAGCTACGAAAGTTCCACAGTTCGAGTACTGAATGTAGAGAATTTGTCATCCGCTGTTCGGACGAGGCTTAATTACCTGCAGGTACGCAGTCAACAAAACATGCCGACTGTAAATGTCTTCTGTTTTATGGCCAGGACATGGTTTGTATTAATGTGCTTTTTCTGCTTTGTGTGTGTGTGTGTGTGTGTGTGTGTGTGTGTTTGTGTGTGTGTGTGTGTGTGTGTGTGTGTGTGTGTGTGTGTGTGTGTGTGTGTGTTTATTCAGAGAAAACAAAGCCAAGAGAAGCACTTCCGGTGACAACATCAAGGAATTGTGCTCTGTTTGGGTTGGTAAAGGTACGAGGCTTGAATCGGCGTCTTAGCACTCGAGTTTTCACCCAATGTGCTCGGCTGCTTATCTATAGGTGTTCGGAGACTCCTGTCTAGTATCGCCTCAAGAATCGTAACTTACGAGCGAGGCACAATTCCTCACCTGCCCAGTGTGCTACCCTGGTACCCATATCTACCAGTGGCTGAGTCGACCGCGGGGATATTTTTTCCAACCACGAGTAAAATTCACACTGCTTCCAGCGGGAATCGAACACAGATTGCCCGAACTTCGGAAGCGGGGTGGTTTTCCCAACTAGGCTATCGAGGCCTCCTGTTTGGGTTGGAATGTACGCCATTTTTTAAATTGTACAGAAACATGGCAGTGGTCGATACATTCAAGCGTTTAATATCAGGGCCTGCTTTAGGAGCAGATATATTGTCAAAACTAGAGCAGTAAGAAACGTCCTCTCCGGAGAAAAGAGGGAAAGTGAACCAAAACCATCAACAATTGGTGCTAGAAAGTAGGAGAGAGATAGATAGATAGATAGATAGATAGAGAGAGAGAGAGAGAGAGAGAGAGAGAAAGAGAGAGCAAAGGAACTGTTGCCCGCTGTATGCCACTCTTATCAATATTTTTCTTAGTATTTCTCTAAGTTGACCTTTGTTCCTTCTGTTCCCCGTGTGTGGTGTGTTGTGAGCATCTCTGGTTGTCTCATCACGTGATCAACATATGTGTACTCTTGTTGGATAAAGTGACATTTCTCTAACCTCTGAACTTGTCTTGAATTCATTCCAGGGAATATCAGGTATTTTCCGGAAACATTTATTTTCTGAAGCGTTAATTTTTTTTTGTTTCCGGGTATATCTTTAGTTATTTTCCTGCTTTCACTCGCGAAAGAAATGATAGATAATACATTTGATGTGAGACTGGCTTTTTTCTCTAATAATGTTAAAGCATTATATTGGTTACGAGTATCCTGCATTTCGGCACCCCGATGCAATTTTCTGCGTTAAAGTCAAAATGACGTTCTACTTAATAAATCTGCGCCGATGAAGTGGAGTCGTACGCACGACAACGTTCCTTTTTGACAAATCAAGTGTTGTGAATGCGATCTTCCACCGTCTAGAGTTTCTCTGCGGTTTACGTCAACACATTGAGTGCTGTTCAATGGCTGTCGTTGGAATTATTTGACGCCAGTTATTTACATGTTACAACTCATTAATGTGGACTGCTCCGTCAAGTCAACCGAAGTTTTCTCTCTTTAAGGAATTTTCACCGCGCTTCGTTCGTTGTAGGCTGCATTCACTAGAATAATCGGGAATCTATGGGCGCAGCCATTGTTGTGTGTGCTACGTCATCCTAATGGATCATCGTATATCCCTAGACCAGCCATACGCTAATCTTATGGTCTGTTGTTTGATGTGCGACGGGGATAATCCGACGACTAACTGTGTGTTATATGTTCGGAATTGGAGTCAAAAACGATGCCCTGACATCATCAAGCGCTATACATTTTAAAAAATATGACGATCATCATTTTCAGGAGGACGTGAACTTCCGGTTAATATGATGGATAGGCGGCAGGAACCATTGAAGGCTATGTATGAAAAGTGTTTTTTGTTGCAGTTTCCTCATATTCCACGTCCCGCTTGTTGCTGAGTTAAATGCTCTCTGCACACCGTGAGCCGTGTGTCACATCCGTTTTGATCATGTTTTGATATTCCCTTTGTTTAAGATGAATGATGATATTGTAAGACAAGGAACAGTTGGCTGTGTTCACTTTCTGTACGGTTTCGTCTTACTTCTTTTGGCGTGTGCTGAGACTGATGATGGGGACTACAGATACTTTTCTTTGTTGGGAGATGAGTTAGTAATTCGGATGATTCTAATGGCACGGGCGGTTGAGCAATTATGGATTTTAATTCGTTTGCAAGTGATACCGGGGCCTTCCATAACCATAACCATAAAAATAGTCCTGCATTTATATAAGGTCATTTCAAAAGTTCTAATAGTAGTGACTACGTATAGTGACAAAAACGTTTATTGTTCGCCAAATAAGTTATGTTTAAACGTACCTTGTATACTATTTGTTCTTGGCAACCCCAAGAATCTACTAAATGCATTAAAGTTGAATCATCATGGGAAATGATATCTTCTTGAAGTTTTGCTGCTGATATTTTCCTTGTTATTTCCCTTGCTCCGCTCAAAGAGTCATTGATCAGTGCTGATGATTGACAGTGATATAGTGATACGTCTATCCTAGTTTGATACTTTCCAGTCGATCCAGCTGATGGCTGACAGTGATATAGTGATACGTCTATCCTAGTTTGATACTTTCCAGTCGATCCAGCTGATTATTGGCAGTGATATAGTGATACGTCTATCCTAGTTTGATACTTTCCAGTCGATCCAGCTGATGGCTGACAGTGATATAGTGTGACGTCTATCCTAGTTTGATACTTTCCAGTCGATCCAGCTGATGGCTGACAGTGATATAGTGTGACGTCTATCCTAGTTTGATACTTTCCAGTCGATCCAGCTGATGGCTGACAGTGATATAGTGTGAAGTCTATCCTAGTTTGATACTTTCCAGTCGATCCAGCTGATGGCTGACAGTGATATAGTGTGACGTCTATACTAGTTTGATACTTTCCAGTCGATCCAGCTGATGGCTGACAGTGATATAGTGTGACGTCTATCCTAGTTTGATACGTTCCAGGCGATCCAGCTGATGGTTGACAGTGATATAGTGTGACGTCTATCCTAGTTTGATACTTTCCAGTCGATCCAGCTGATGGCTGACAGTGATATAGTGTGACGTCTATCCTAGTTTGATACTTTCCAGTCGATCCAGCTGATGGCTGACAGTGATATAGTGTGACGTCTATCCTAGTTTGATACTTTCCAGTCGATCCAGCTGATGGCTGACAGTGATATAGTGTGAAGTCTATTCTAGTTTGATACTTTCCAGTCGATCCAGCTGATGGCTGACAGTGATATAGTGTGACGTCTATACTATTTTGATACTTTCCAGTCGATCTAGCTGATGGCTGACAGTGATATAGTGTGACGTCTATCCTAGTTTGATACGTTCCAGGCGATCCAGCTGATGGTTGACAGTGATATAGTGTGACGTCTATCCTAGTTTGATACTTTCCAGTCGATCCAGCTGATGAAAGAATAATCATTGAGTTGGGAACAGTGAGGGAGAGCCTTGGTTACTCGACAGAGGGTTGGTAGCAAGTATTTTGTTATTTGGTTTTGGAAGGCCCCGGTCTCACTGCAAACGAATTAAAATCCATAATTGCTCAACCGCCCGTGCCAGCGTAATCATCCGAACATCTCATCTCCCAAACAAAGAAAGGTAACTGTGGTCCCCATCGTAGCAGTCTCAGCACACGCCAAAAGACATAAGGCAAAACCACGCAGAAAGTGAACACGGCCAACTGTTCCCTGTCATACGATATCATCATTCATCGTAAACATTTGGAGTATCGAAACATGATCAAAACGGATACGACACACAGCTCACGGTGTGCACAGAGCACTTAACTCAGTAGCTCCTGCAACAAGCCGAACTTGGAATATGAGGAAACTGCAGCAGGGAACACTTTTCATGCATAGCCTTCAATTGTTCCCGCCGCCTATCCACCATATACCGGAAGTTCATGTCCTCCGGAAAATGATGATCGTCATATTTTCTTAAAAATGTATAGCGCTTGATGATGTTAGGCCATCGTTGTTGACTCCAATTCCGAACATATAGACACGCAGTTCATCGTCAGATTATCCCCGTCGCACATCAAACAACAGACCGTAAGATTAGCGTACGGCCGGTCTAGGGATGTACCATAAGCCATTACGATACGTTGTTATGTGTGTGGCCCGCCACACAAAAAAATAATAAAAAAGTGGCCAGCCATTTGAAAGAAATTGGTCATCCCTGTTGTAGATGATGAGCGTCCACTCTTTTAGCAAGAGGTTCATCCGGACATCAGGAAGGACAGCGGAAGGTGACGTTCCCACGGTCTTTGAGCTCCTTCTGCTCAGCGACTCGTGTTTAGCCAGCGCCGGCAATCTGCAGTCTTCCCTCAACTGCTACATCACAATCGCCGTTAGCTTATTCTTCACGCGACATAAAAGTAATCCACCATTGGCGAACCAGCCTTCAATGTTATTTTGGCCGCTGTACAGGTTGCAGAAACAATGACAGATTGTATAGGAGATTATGAGTTACAAATTCTACATTGAAGGCCTGGATGGTTGCTAGGCCTGCTCCCTGTAACTGCCGAATTCATGCGGCCTGCCACTGGAGAAACAACAATTCTTATGTACTAGAAGCGCGGACTATCAAGAAAGCAACACAGTTCTAGGGACATCGAAAATAAACCAGCAGTTCCCAGAATCGTTGAACTTCAGCAATCTGGGACACAGATGGGTCTGTTACTGGGCACGTACGGAGGTCGTAGGCTTTCACGGTTCATGTTGGAGGTACAACTGTGAATGAAGATGTTATGCTTTCATGGCACATGTTGGAGGTAGAAATATGCTCCACATTGGAGCTGAAAGCTACAAGAAGACTAAAATTTCCCACAATTTCACAAAATTTTCACTGCACATCATAATGATGGACATAGAGTGCCGTCTCTGCACCAGAGGTTGGCTGTCATGATGCGCCATTCCGCTCTGTCTCTTGCTTTGATGATGCAGATTGTCATAGACTGACTTGTCTATCTTTTGATGTTACTCATCCATGTTAGTCGTGGTCTGCCTCTGTCCCTTGCTTTGATGGTGCAGATAGTCATAGACTGACGTGTCCATCTTTTGATGTTGCTACTCCAGCTCCCTGTAGAGTAACAGATCACGTGGCCTGCCACTGGAGAAGCAACAACTCCAATGTACTAGCAGGGCGGGCTATCAAGAAAGCAACACAATTAACTAATTGGTAGCAAGTAATTCTGTTGTATGTCAGTATATCAGTAATATATTAGTATCTTATGCTGGGTGCTGTTTTACTGAGCTGCTTCTCTCGTGACTGAATCTGTCAATGTTTGATAGACAGATCGGACCACAGACAGAACCAGATGCATTTGTGGTGCCTGGTTTCATCTCATTTCTCCTGCCACTTTTATCTTCAGATTTTAACATTATCATTTTCTCGAAAGTTATTGTGCCATTTTTTTTAATTTTTGTTACAGCCGCTATCATATCATGCTAAGGGATATGTTTGACCTCCCTAATTTCAGACAAAATATCACTTTTGATAGCCTTGATGCTACGTCCTCACTGGTAGTGTGAACTTTCAGTTGACCAATTTGTACAATTTCTTTGTTCACATTAAAAACTCTGTAGACTACCTTTACAAACAGATATAACTGAGAGGTGTCACCACGTCGACAAGACCACCTCTACAAACAGATACAACTGAGAGGTATCACCACGTCGACAAGACCACCTTTACAAACAGATGCAACTGAGAGGTGTCACCACGTCGACAAGACCACCTTTACAAACAGATACAACTGAGAGGTGTCACCACGTCGACAAGACCACCTTTACAAACAGATACAACTGAGAGGTGCCACATCTTCGACAAGACCACCTTTACAAACAGATATAACTGAGAGGTGTCACCACGTCGACAAGACCACCTTTACAAACAGATATAACTGAGACGTGTCACCACGTCGACAAGACCACCTTTACAAACAGATATAACTGAGAGGTGTCACCACGTCGACAAAACCACCTTTACAAACAGATATAACTGAGAGGTGTCACCACGTCGACAAGACCACCTTTACAAACAGACATAACTGAGAGGTGTCCCCACGTCGACTAGACCACCTTTACAAACAGATATAACTGAGAGGTGTCATCACGTCAACAAGAGTACCTTTACAAACATATATAACTGAGAGGTGTCAGCACGTCGACAAGACCACCTTTACAAACAGATATAACTGAGAGGTGTCACCACGTCGACAAGTCCACCTTTACAAACAGATATAACTGAGAGGTGTCATCACGTCAACAAGACCACCTTTACAAACAGATATAACTGAGAGGTGTCATCACGTCAACAAGACCACCTTTACAAACAGATATAACTGAGACGTGTCACCACGTCGACAAGTCCACCTTTACAAACAGATATAACTGAGAGGTGTCATCACGTCAACAAGACCACCTTTACAAACAGATATAACTGAGAGGTGTCACCACGTCGAGAAGACCACCTTTACAAACAGTCATAACTGAGAGGTGTCATCACGTCAACAAGACCACCCGTACAAACATGGTTCACTGATAGGTGCCACATCTTCGACAAGATCATCTTTCTTTACAAACAGCTTAATTCAAAGGCCGCCCTCTATCTTGCCTTTATTTTATATTGCCTCTACCTGTAGAACTCTTTTATAAACTAGTTTCTTTTTTTTTTTAACTATACCTGACTACTATAGTCCCTTAGTCTCTTTTACAAAGACATTTTTTTTTCAATTCGTGTATTGGTCATGGGTTAAGGAAAACACACTTTCAGTTGTTACATTTGCTACTTTGGAATAGGATAACAAATTCGACAAACTGTCAGTAGCACCATAAAGACGCTCATGGTGGCGATGATTGTGTCATGTAAATCTGGCACTTTTAGTCTCAGTTGTTGAAACAAATGTTTACAATTTGATAACAGAGAAAAGAAATCAAATAAAAAATGAACTAAAAGCCAGACATATTTCTCTTTCAGAAAATGGTAATAGTTGCCACACGACACAAAGCAAGTGTGGTTGTGTAGAAACAACTAGCTGGGCGATTGGTTATCATCAAGTACCGGGCCTGCTGGCGTAGGTGATCATGTCTCTCCACAACTTTTAATCTCGATAGTTATTTATCATTTCTGTTGTTGACCTTCTGCCAAGCCATTCTCTTAAGCTCTCTGTTGTTTTTTTTCTCTTTGCTTCCCTCTATCTCTTCGTCCCTCAAATTTCCCAGTTGTTACAATATATTCCAGTTGTTCTTTTCTCATTACATGGCCAATAAAATGATAATTGTTTCTTCCTAATATTGGAAATTAGCTCCCTTTTTGCTTTGGCCTTTTTCAGAAAGTTTTCATTGCTCTTCTTAGCTGTCCATGGTACTCTCAATATTCTTCTGTAAAACCACATTTCTACAGACCTTCGTGATTTTCTTGTCTGTTGTCCTATTGTCCATGATTCGCACCCATATGTTAAGACTGATTCTACATAACATTTAAGAACACTTTTTCTTGTTTCTATTGTCAAGAATGGATTGCACAGTAACTTCCTAATTTTTTGGAAAGCTACTTTTGCCTGAGCCATTCTGCATCTCACCTCTGTTGTACATCTACCATCTGAGCTTAACATTGTTTCCAGATATTTAAATTCATTTACCTGTTTTAATATTGTTCCACTTGTCTTTATTTTGCACTGAGGTGATGTCTTTTTCTTTGTTGTTACCATTACTTCTGTCTTTTTGCTATTAAGGCCGAGTCCTTTATTTTTGTTTTCTTTCACTATAATGTCCAAAATTGGATGATTGATTACCAGAAATAAAACTAGCAACGCTTCTGGAGAAGAGTCTTTGATCGTGAGTCTAATGATTGATACGTCAGTTACTCATCGACGGAAAAAACATGAGTACCTCCGAAGTCGGAATTATCTGCCTGTGCAGCGAGGGACCCCTGTGCACGGGGCTGCCAGGGAAAAAATGGTTTAACACGCAAAACTCAGTTCCTAGTCTCTAGGGATTTCGTCAGAGTTGAAAGCTGGCGAACGCAACAACAACAACAACAACAACAACAACAACAACAACAACAACAAGATCGTGAGTCTTCCCTTTGTCTATGGTGTGGAGACACGACCAAAGAGAAAAAAAACTAACAAAATAGGACCAGCCTTTTCTGTACATTATGTCAAAGCTGACTGCAGAGAGCTTCATTAATTTATTGTTTAATTGTCTGGTGTTCTCGTCCATTTCTAGCGAATTTCTGTCGCTTCAACATTCGCTTTCAACAAGATATTGATTAAGTGTATAGGTTTCTAGCTAGACAGTGGTATGTGCGCTTTTAGGCACATTCCACTTCGGCACGATATTTTTAACACAAGAGTTACCTTCCCTCTTTGATCCCTCTTCGCTTGATCAGACTAGTTAGTTATCTAGGTCATCATCTGGAGGTCACATAGGGCCCTGATCAGCTCAATTATTCGTCTATCCTGACGTAAGCAGTCAGCTGTTGTTTGTTTGTTTACGTTCACCAGTTTTATGTCTCTAGCCAAGTCCCGAAGTTGTTTGTTTGTTTGTTTGTTTGTTTACGTTCGCCAGTGTCTCTAGCCAAGTCCCGAAGTTGTTTGTTTGTTTGTTTGTTTGTTTGTTTGTTTGTTTGTTTACGTTCGCCAGTGTCTCTAGCCAAGTCCCGAAGTTGTTTATTTGTTTGTTTGTTTGTTTGTTTACGTTCGCCAGTGTCTCTAGCCAAGTCCCGAAGTTGTTTGTTTGTTTACGTTCGCCAGTGTCTCTAGCCAAGTCCCGAAGTTGTTTGTTTGTTTACGTTCGCCAGTGTCTCTAGCCAAGTCCCGAAGTTGTTTGTTTGTTTACGTTCACCAGTGTATCTAGACAAGTCCCGAAGTACTGAATTTTGTGTGAATATCACTTTTTACTATTTTTCACAACCGCAACCGAGTGCTCAGATGTACCCCGCCATACAAGCAGATATTCTCCGACTACAGAGGAGCTCATATTTTTATTGCCGAGGGTTTTAATAATACGAGTAGATATTTTTCCTATTAATTGTGTCCGTGGACCGACCATTTTGACCTACTCTGTTCCATTTCCAACTGCCAATGGTTCTTTAACACGCGCAGAATGCACACTGGACTATCTATTTTTTGCCTTTATTCGAGATAACTAGACATCGTATCTCACTACAAAGAGATGACTAGACATCGTATCTCACTACAAAGAGATGACTAGATATCGTATCTCACTACACAGAGATGACTAGATATCGTATCTCACTACACAGAGATGACTAGATATCGTATCTCACTACACAGAGATGACTAGATATCGTATCTCACTACACAGAGATGACTAGATATCGTATCTCACTACACAGAGATGACTAGATATCGTATCTCACTACACAGAGATGACTAGATATCGTATCTCACTACACAGAGATGACTAGATATCGTATCTCACTACCCCCAGACAAGGTGAGAGTAAAGCCACGAAGAAACCGCGGATTCGATTCCCCCCACCCCCCCGCTGGGAATCGAACCCGCGACCGTCTTATACAGCGGCCGACGCCCTACCTCTAAACCACTTAGCCCCCAGTCAGCTTGGATTCGTTGACTGTTCTCAGACCAGCTACTGATAGATGTCTTGGGTCCCCTCCCATCATTCCCTTTTTGTGTTTTAAAGAGAAACTAATTTGATCTTCAGTTTCTACTTTTGGGATGTACTGCTGAGATATCGTAGCAATTTGTTAGACAATACTTGTACTGGGATGGCATGATCAACGATCACTGTACATTTAACTTCTGTCAAGACAAATATGTTTTGTTTTAAGTTTTATTATCAGTGATATGTTTATTTTATTTAAATATGTTTCCTCGTTTTTAATGACAGGTCTCTTCTAACAAACAAAAAATTGATTTCACCGATACTTTATGACTGGCGTGTAAACAGCATCATACAGGGGAATTAGTATGGCTACGTGAAAGCCCACAGTGAGCTGGAACTAATGATAACGGGTTTAGTTGTAGGGAAACGAGGCGGGTAGACCAAGAAGAATGTCGCTTCCAAACACATCAAAGTAGTCTTGAACTTGACATTAGAAAAAGTGAGTGATCTGGTTAGAGACAGAGATTCAGACGGATTGTGATGAGTGCAACGTTCTGTGGGTGATCTGGTTAGAGACAGAGATTCAGAGGCTGTGAAGAGTGCAACGTTCTGTGGGTGATCTGGCTAGAGATAGAGATTCAGAGGCTGTGATGAGTGCAGCGTTCTGTGGGTGATCTGGCAAGAGATAGAGATTCAGAGGCTGTGATGAGTGCAGCGTTCTGTGGGTGATCTGGCTAGAGATAGAGATTCAGAGGCTGTGATGAGTGCAACGTTCTGTGGGTGATCTGGCTAGAGATAGAGATTCAGACGGGTTGTGATGAGTGCAATGTTCTGTGGGTGATCTGGCTAGAGATAGAGATTCAGAGGCTGTGATGAGTGCAACGTTCTGTGGGTGATCTGGCTAGAGATAGAGATTCAGAGGCTGTGAAGAGTGCAACGTTCTGTGGGTGATCTGGCTAGAGATAGAGATTCAAACGTTTTGATGAGTGCAATGTTCTGTGGGTGATCTGGCTAGAGATAGAGATTCAGAGGCTGTGATGAGTGCAACGTTCTGTGGGTGATCTGGCTAGAGATAGAGATTCAGACGGGTTGTGATGAGTGCAACGTTATGTGGGTGATCTGGCTAGATATAGAGATTCAGACGGGTTGTGATGAGTGCAACGTTCTGTAGGTGATCTGGTTAGAGATAGAGATTCAGAGGCTGTGATGAGTGCAGCGTTCTGTGGGTGATCTGGCTAGAGATAGAGATTCAGAGGCTGTGATGAGTGCAGCGTTCTGTGGGTGATATGGATAGAGATAGAGATTCAGAGGCTGTGATGAGTGCAGCGTTCTGTGGGTGATATGGATAGAGATAGAGATTCAGAGGCTGTGATGAGTGCAACGTTCTGTGGGTGATCTGGCTAGAGATAGAGATTCAGACGGGTTGTGATGAGTGCAACGTTCTGTGGGTGATCTGGTTAGAGATAGAGATTCAGAGGCTGTGATGAGTGCAGCGTTCTGTGGGTGATCTGGCTAGAGATAGAGATTCAGAGGCTGTGATGAGTGCAGCGTTCTGTGGGTGATCTGGCTAGAGATAGAGATTCAGAGGCTGTGATGAGTGCAGCGTTCTGTGGGTGATATGGATAGAGATAGAGATTCAGAGGCTGTGATGAGTGCAGCGTTCTGTGGGTGATCTGGCTAGAGATAGAGATTCAGAGGCTGTGATGAGTGCAGCGTTCTGTGGGTGATCTGGCTAGAGATAGAGATTCAGAGGCTGTGATGAGTGCAGCGTTCTGTGGGTGATCTGGCTAGAGATAGAGATTCAAACGTTGTGATGAGTGCAATGTTCTGTGGGTGATCTGGCTAGAGATAGAGAATCAGAGGCTGTGATGAGTGCAACGTTCTGTGGGTGATCTGGCTAGAGATAGAGATTCAGACGGGTTGTGATGAGTGCAACGTTCTGTGGGTGATCTGGCTAGATATAGAGATTCAGACGGGTTGTGATGAGTGCAACGTTCTGTAGGTGATCTGGTTAGAGATAAAAATTCAGCGGCTGTGATGAGTGCAACGTTCTGTGGGTGATCTGGTTAGAGATAGAGATTCAGACGGGTTGTGATGTGTGCAACGTTCTGTGGGTGATCTGGTTAGAGATAAAGATTCAGACGGGCTGTGATGAGTGCAATGTTCTGTGGGTGATCTGTTTAGAGACAGAGATTCAGACGGGTTGTGATGAGTGCAATGTTCTGTGGGTGATCTGGTTAGAGACAGAGATTCAGACGGGTTGTGATGAGTGCAATGTTCTGTGGGTGATCTGGTTAGAGACAGAGATTCAGAGGCTGTGATTAGTGAAACGTTCTGTAGGTGATCCGGTTAGAGATAGAGATTCAGACGGGCTGTGATGAGTGCAATGTTCTGTGGGTGATCTGGTTAGAGACAGAGATTCAGACGGGTTGTGATGAGTGCAATGTTCTGTGGGTGATCTGGTTAGAGACAGAGATTCAGACGGGCTGTGATGAGTGCAATGTTCTGTGGGTGATCTGGTTAGAGACAGAGATTCAGACGGGCTGTGATGAGTGCAATGTTCTGTGGGTGATCTGGTTAGAGACAGAGATTCAGACGGGCTGTGATGAGTGCAACGTTCTGCAAAGGACACGCAGCAAAATTATTACCCACATTGCATATCGAAAAACTGTCGATAATGCGCTCATATCGTACCCGCATCAAACCCCGCAGTGTGAAACGATAAACTGGGTCACATGTCCTCTCTCGTTCTCCTCGCAGCTCTCCAGAATTTAGACGATATTCCTCTTGTGTGACATGAAATTCGAAGAGCCGCATCTGGGCTGCAGTTACACAAACAGCATCCCAATATTTATCATCTCCCCCTCCTTATCAGCTAAGTAAACGATCTTCCATAATTAAGATGTAGAACGCAAACTGTCAACAATGGATGCACCCACAACATTTGATTCATTGTACAGACTGCAGCCAGACGCATAAACACTGTGGCACAGGAGCAGAATCATTAAAGTGGAACATTCGATTGGTTTGGCACACGATCTATATATGAAGGAGCTGAGAGTAATCGCCGCCGAAAATTAACCAAATGAAGGTGTTAAAGACGATATAAGTTCAACAGAACGCAGAAAATAATAAACTAAACGACAAGTTAAGTAAGTTGGTAGTGCAAACAGTCAATCAGAAAAGATCAGTTAAGAGACTTTTTTGCAAATACAGAAATGGGTTTAAAGGAAGCATGGACTTAAATGAGCCGCGATAGCTCAGTGGTTAGTGAACTGGACTACAAAGGACAAGAGGTCGGGTTCCATCCTGGCCGACGGCTTCCGGGTTCACCCAGTCTTAAATGGGTACCGGTTTTTTTTCTGGGAAAATAAAGCGGCACGGCGTAATACCGACCACATTACCTCAAAATTCATATGCCGAAGGTCTATACAAATGATTGTCACTAACACCATATTCCCTGTACGTCACTTGGCGTGACGGGGGCTCTTTACTTTTTTTATGGACTTAAGACTGGGTAATAACAGATAACATGAGGATCAGTTTAGCAAGGTCAAGTTAGCAGACAGTTTGTAAATCAAACAAAAAATAGATTAACAACAATAAGGTTATTGATCACACACAAAAATGCATCGCGCATTGAGATTTACAACAATGGCGTGTTGATGGCTACCCACCGGAAACAGCAAGAAACAGAACACATTAACATCAACCATTGAACTGGCTAGCCAGGAGATGACGATGTCAGTTCTATCGTGCTGGACCACGTGATGGATGGAGCAATGAAGCAACAAGACTTAACTAGTTTGTCCCCTCACAAACAACGAGGATGAACAGCGCATTTGTCCTTTTTTTTCTCCTACTTGTTTTCCTCGTTTCTCTTTCAGCTTCAAGGGGAGATGTAGTTTACGGTCTTTTACTCTTCTCTTCGCTTCTTCTTCTTGTATGTTTCCCAATGTGTTTAATATTCCATCAATCCATCTTTTCGTTGTCAAATCTTGTGTCGGTTGTTTACGCTACTTTTATTAAATCTTGTTGTATTGTGTTTTAATCTTTCTGTCTTGTCACGTGGCCTAGCTATTTTATCTGTTACTTCTTTATGTATTCAACGGCGGGAAATATCCCTACCTTTTTTCTCATTTCCTGATTTCTGATCTTATTTCGGACCATTTCCTGTCACCGTCTAACACACTTGATTTCTGCTCTTGTTATTTTTTTTTCTTGAGCCTAGAGTCCAGGTCTGGCATTGGTTGCACAATGTTGAAATGAAGACTGAAGGCACATACATGACATGAAATGTTGCAAGATGACGCAATAGCTTTCACTGACGTACCTTTGATTCATCCTTCCAGTAGCCGTCTCTACATGTCGACGTCACGTGTTGGTATTCCAGCTCGTCACTGACTATTTGGCCCGGAGCTTCCCCTTCATGATAGAAGTCCTCAAGCTCGGACAGCATGCCTAAATTGATCTCATTGATGTACTTCGTTTCTTCCTTGTCGTATCTGACATTGAGGCAATCAGGAACCTTCACCTGAGTAGCAAGTGCACAACAGAATCAAATGTCACGATATCTGTACACAAACATCATGTGATGAACATCTAGAAACACAACATTTAGAAACTACTTTTTTTATGTTTCGTAAACAAAATTGGAATCTGTAAAATAATTCGATATGTCATCATCATCATCATCAAGTAACGAGCCTGCTGGCGTAGGTGATCATGTCTCTCCACAACTTTCGATCTCAACAATTATTTATCATTTCTGTTGTTGACCTTCTGTCAAGCCATTCTCATAAGCCGTCTTGTATCTTTTCTTTTAGCTTCCCTCTATCTCTTCGTCCCTCAATTTTCCCAGTTGTTACAATATATTCCAGCTGTTCCGTTCTCATTACATGGCCAAAAAATGATGATTGTTTCTTCCTAATATTGGAAATTAGCTCTCTTTTTGCTTTGGCCTTTTTCAGAACGTTTTCATTACTCTTCTTTGCTGTCCATTGTATTCTCAATATTCTTCTGTAAAACCACTTTTCTACAGACTCCAGTGATTTTCTTGATTTTCTTTGTAATTCGATATATACATTTGTGAATTTTCAAAGTAATTGTGTATAATTCTAAAGTTGTAAACTTGTTATATGCACACATCCAGTACTGGGTAATATTACTTATATGACGCGTTCAATTCTGTAGTTGTAAAATACTTGTTTTGTGCAACACTACAGTAGTAAAAATACTGATTACATATAAAACAAAACTGTTAAATACTTGCTATATGATTTGTAATTTTTTTTCAAATGCAGATTTGATCAAATATTTGCTTTCAGATGTCAGAAATGAGGATTTATATAGATTTCAAAAGTGGGAGGAAACAGATTTTGAACTGAGGATTGTTATAATTTTTTTTTCGGAAATGAAGATATAGAGATTTCCAAAATGAGGAATACGAGGTTTCAGAAGTGGAAGGATACAGATATTTCAGAAGTGAGATTTCAAAATTGAGGTTTTAGATATTTCAGAACTGAGGATGTAAACGATTTCGGTTCTGAGGATTTAGAGATTTCGGAACTGAGGATTTAGAGATTTAGGAACTAATGATTTAAACGATTTCGGAACTAAAGATTTAGAGGTTTCAGAACTGAGAATTTAAACGATTTCGGTTCTGAGGATTTAGAGATTTCGAAATTGAGAATTTAGAGATTTCGAAACTGAAGAATTAGAGATTTCCGGAGTACACTGTGTTTAGGAAGAGGAGAGGTAGGTTATATTGTCGATCTGCTCAATTTTGTTTATTTTATTTTTTTTTATTTATTTATATTTTTTTTTGTAAAGGGGTCGGTTGGTTTAAACTAAGAGAAAAGATAATATAATTAAGACGTACAAATATATATATATCAAAGAAAAAATATTAATAAATACATACAAACATATATATATCAAATAAATATTATCAAAGAAGACATACAAACATATATTTCAAAGAAAAAATATAAATAAAGACATACAAACCTACATATCAAAGAAATATTATCAATAAAGACATAATGTCTGCCGCTGTGCGACTTTTGATTTAGCATTTGGCGATATTTTACAGTTGATGTTTCAATCATTCTTGCTTTGATGTTTCAATCATTCTTGCTTTGATGTTTCAATAATTCATGTTTTGATGCTTCAATAATTCTTGTTTTGATGCTTCAGTAATTCTTGTTTTGATGGTTCAATAGTCATCGTATTCATGTTTCAGTCATTCTTGCTTTGGTGCGTCTAGTTGTGTGGTTTTGATGTGTAAATATTCTTGAGTTGATTTGTCAAAGGTAACTGTATTGATGTTTCAATAACCTGTTTAATATGTCAACACTGAGAGTCGTTTAATGTGATAATTTCCTTATTTAAGATATCAGGGTTCATGATTGTCATAAGCTAGAGAACAAGAGGAAGATCACAACACATTCTTGTTGAAAACAAGTGTGTTCAAGGTTCTCAGTTTAGTCAAATATGTAGTCCAAATCCTAAAACTATTAATTAGGCTGACATAAGGTCTGAGGTCTACAATAATGTGATTAACGTGTGATCTCAAATCTCAAATTATTCACGTTTATTTAATTTTTTTTTTCGTTCGCCAGCTTTCACCTCTGGCGAAGTCCCTAGTGACCAGCAAATGAATTTTGGATGTTAATCCGTTTTTTTTTTTTTTTACACTAGCAGCCGTGTGCACAGGGGTCCCTCGCTGCACAGGTAGATAACTCCGCCTTCGGAGGTACTCATATTTTCCCCTCGGTGAGTAATAGACTTTTCAGGCTCTCTCTGCTGAGACCAGCGGTGGTTGCCGCAGAGAGAAATCATAAATACAAATCCAAACTGGTACAGCCGGGATTTGAACTCACACCCCCTCCATCTCGAGACCGTCGTCTAACCTCGAGACCAACCAGTCCCCCAACCGGGTCATGTGTGGTCAGAAGTCGAGAAAATAACGCTGGGATTATCTGGGTTCTAAAATCTACAGAATTATGCTGGTAAGATGTGTGATCAAAAGTTGCAAACAGGAACATTTCAAATGAAGTTCATTGCTAATTAATTGTATTTGGTGGGAGAAGGAGACAGACAGAATTTCATCACAAAAATAAAGACTAGACGGCATATACGACGAAACAATTGTCAGTTACCTGGCACAAGTAGCAGAAGATATTTTGATAAACCACATCTTTGTCATAAACAGGGGATGTGTAAGCTCGACACAGCGTCTCGATGCGATCAGTAGCTTCAGAACTGAAACTACAATTCAGATTCGGGCTGCATGTATTGACAACAAAGGTACCAGTCTGCTTGTCACATTCTCTGATGCTCACTCCTTCTGGTCTTTGAAACGTCACTTTGCATTCGGTTCCTAAATCTGTTGAGATATTTGTCAGACTAATGTTTGCTGTTGGGCTGAGTTTACCAACATTCCGTGCCGAACACGACCTGTCTTGCCTCCATCGTGAGTCCCTGTCATCAACAGGCCTAGCTTCGTTGCACGTTAGACAATGTGGACTGCAGTAGGTCAGTCCAGTGCTGCCAGAAGTTATAAGATGAATAGATTCTTGAGCATACAGACAAGTATTACAGTCTGACTGCAAATATTTGGTCTGAGATATGCCACCTTCCATAACTGTCTGGCTCTGGTGCACACTAAAGTCTTGACGTCCTAGATCACCAAGGTCTGCTGTACTGGGGCACGATGCGATGATGTATATTGCAGTATTAGCGTCTTTTGGGAAACAACTGTACGGATAGTCGGTCATGTTGTCGGTGGGAGCACTGCCATTAGTTGGAATAGAATTAGGCCTGAGGTCGCAGCAGCCATCATGTCCCAAACAGTCGCTGTCGCACTGACATAAACCACACAACGGCTGTAGACATTTTGTGGCAGCTTCCAACTCAGTGTTACGAGAGTTACCTCCACATTTCATTGAACAAAACTCAGCCTGAAATTCCATGCCTTGTTCCATTGCCAGTGTGAGATTGAAATCCTGGCAGAATTCCGAATTGAGCATGTTCCGTATTTCTCGTTTTCTAACATTTGTTGTGTGCTGCTCTTTGATTGCTTTAAGCTGCTGGTGATAATTGTCTTCACTGATGAAGGTATCAGCTGTACTACTTTGTGTAGAGGATGTTGCCCCGTCCAGAGCACGTGGTGAGAAATCAAAAAAGATGTCTCGCATTTCGACTAGAGGTCGGGCCTCCACGATGCACACACAAGTAAAGGTTATAATGAAAGGTATCATGCTTGCAGACAAAAGTCTTCCTATTTCAAACATAGAGCTCTCAATTTGCAAAAATGTCAATGAATCTTTGTTCAAATGGTTGATATTAAACTTTCCTGTCACAAGCTATTGCTTTAACTATTTCACATATATTCAGTATTTCTCTTTTACTTTTTCAATCAGGTTATAAATGTAATTATATGAAATAATTGTCCTTGAATGTCGGAAATTACTGACTGAAAAGTCTTTAAATGTTAAAAAATGTTAAAACAATGTTCAACAAAGAAATGTGACATTAAAACTGAGTATAGATTTAACATTAACAACGTTTCAAAGTTCTCAGCAACGATGTCATCTGGTATCAGTTTTAAAAAAGTCACAATTGTTGCAACAAACTGACTGCCTCATCTGACGACAAGAGAATTATTGTAATATATCAAGTCGCAGAAATCCTTGAAGATATTTCAAAACAACTGCCCTTGAGCAAGCACAGCTTTGTATGGAAGGAACGAGCATGTATGAGCAGACTATATCACCGAGGTAACCGACGTGACTGCCCTCTATTACGTTGTCCCAATCCCATGCCCTCTATTTAATCTGTGTTAATCATGAAAATATGAGCCCCGTAGGAAGTCAAATTTGCATTTACTACGTGCCATTTCGATAACAACCAATGGGAGGTTACCAAACGTGGGCGAGCACCTTGTACTTGTTGATTGGACAATCTCCAGCAGTATCACACAGACCTTGTGACTTCCCCTTGACTTCCGGCTCGGCGTCTGGGGTTGATAAACTTTCTGTAAATGGGGGAGAGTGGGGAAGGGGGGGGGAAGAGGGGGGGGAAGACGAGGGAATCGTTACAAATATCTGCTTTTATAGCTTATTATATTGTTTACTTTCTAACGTTAATAATAGTGTTTACTTTCTAAAGATAATAATAGTGTTTACTTTTAAGGTGACCATTCGTCCCGGATTGTCCGGGACAGTCCCGGAATTTGACATTTTTTTAACCTTTGTCCCGGATTAGCTGCCGTACCGGTTTTGTCCCGATTTTGGCATATTTTTTAGCTTTTGTCCCGGATTTGATAAAAAATAATTTGGGACACAAACGTTTACCAATTTTGCCATTTTGGTATACGGCGTACATTTCTTCAATTAAAAAAAAATATTATTCCGTTGCTGTGTAGACAATTTTGTTTAATATCAAAACTGTAGAATGCGCTTCTAGCTTTAAATCTCGTATATACTCGTTGTGTTACTAACTTTCACTTTCACTTTCGCAAAAAAAGGCACCGAAGCGTAATTGTAGTTTTAATCAAGATTTACAAAAGGAATAACCCTTTTATAAAAAAAAGTATACATCGTCATCAGACTTCACTGTAAGATGTAATATATGTTCATCCGGGTTTACTATTAACCATAGTGGACGTGGTGATATTAAGAGCCACATAAATAGTGATAAACATAAGAGAGCCGTCGCTACTGCTGCATCAAGCTCGTCGTTGACAAATTTTTTTCGAGCTGAACCGGTTGGTGACAAAGAAGAACAGTTAGCTGCTACAGAAGGTGCCTTTGCATATCATACAGTGATGCACAATCACACGTTTAGATCTATGGACTGCACATCAAAATTGCTTCAGGTAACTTTAGAACCAAAATTTGCTTGTGCACGTACGAAAACAGAAGCTATTATTCGGAATGTGTTCACACCCCATGCTCTAAACGAGTTGAGATGTGACCTAGAAAACTTAACATTTATCTCCATACTGACTGATGCCTCCAACCACAAAGAAATCAAGATTTTTCCTTTGCTTGTCAGATACTTTGATCGCAATAAGGGACTGAAAGTTAAAATATTAGAGTTGAAGTCATTGCCGGGTGAAACATCTGATATAGTAAGTAGTTTTCTTATTGACTGTCTAACTGAAAATGGTTTAGAACTGAAAGTAGTTGGATTATGTGCAGACAACACAAATTCTAATTTTGGGGGCGCTGAAAGAAAAGGACAGAACAATGTTTTCACAAAAGTGAAAGAAAACCTTGGACATAGTTTGATAGGTGTTGGGTGTGCTTGCCATATTTTTCACAACACTGTTCGAGCAGCTGCAAACGTATTGCCTGTTGATGTTGAAATGACTATTGCAAAAATTTATCTGTACTTCAAATCATACACAGTTAGAGTTGAAAGTCTCAAGGAGTTTTGTCAGTTTGTCGACACAGACTTCCAGATGATTTTAGGTTATGCATAAACTAGGTGGCTTGCGCTCATGCCTGCTGTTGAAAGGGTTCTTTACATGCTCCTGCCTCTAAAATCATATTTTCAATCTCAAGACAGATGCTAGGTTTTTATACAGGAATTCGTTGAAAACCCACTGTCTGAGGCATGGCTTATTTTGGTTCACAGTCAGGCATCCTCTTTCCACGAAGCAGTGCAGAAAGTAGAGGGACAGATGGTCACTGTATTTGAAGTCATTGACAAGATCAATAGGTTGAAAGCTATCTTGGAGTCCAAGCTGGAAGACGGCTTCTTGCCATCAAGAGTTCAGATAATCCTTAAAAAGCTGGAAATGGAAGGATTTCCACGTGATGATGTGAAAAAGTTTAACGCCAGTGTTTCTTCATTTTATGAAACAGCTTTAAGTTATTTGAAGAAATGGGCTGCAAATAATTTTCAAAACCTAGAGTCTTACAGCTGGGTAATGCTGAACAGAACACCAAATTGGGAAGATATTGAGAAATCTTGATCATTAGTGAGTCAAACAGTGCCTTCAGTCGACTTTCCAGAAAATGAAATGTATGACGAATATGTCTACATGAAACAGTTCGTTACTTCACAAAAAATTAGTGAGTGGAGTCTTAATAAAACATTACCAGGGCAGCGTTGGGTTGAACTAGCTTCCCACTCCAGAAACAATCATGTGCCCGTTTCACATATTCTGAAGTTGGCAGAGTTCTTTTTGTGTCTACCTGGAACAAATGATGCAACAGAACGAGTGTTTTCTCTGATGAACAGTTTGTGGACAAATGATAAAACACAACTAGGTGTTGAAACTTTAAAAGCCATGTTGATCACCAAAGTGAACTATGAGGGAACATGTGTCGAATTGTATAAGATGCTGCATACAAAGAAGGACATTTTACAGAAAATTTACTCATCTGAAAAGTACAGCATCTCTGTTTCACCTTCAATTTAAGTGAGTATCACTGTTTTTTTTTTATCTCCTGATTATCCTGATAGCGTATTGTAGGTCTATATTATTAGATGTTTTAAAATGTATGTATTATTCACTTGAAAATGACAGCAAGAAGAAATGTAATTTTATTGGTGGAAAATTAAAGTAAAATTATTCCGTCCCGGAATGGGATTTCAAAAATATGGTCTCCTTATTACTTTCTAACCTTAATAATAGTGTTTACTTTCTAAAGTTAATAATAGTGTTTACTTTCTAAAGTTAATAATAGTGTTTACTTTCTAAAGTTAATAATAGTGTTTACTTTCTAAAGTTAATAATAGTGTTTACTTTCTAACCTTAATAATAGTGTTTACTTTCTAACGTTAATAATAGTGTTTACTTTGTGGCGTTTTGATCATTCCTATATATCAGAGTTCGGTAGTGAATAAGACGGTCCTCCAGATCATCCTCATAACATGTCAAGGTGACTTTCTTGACTGTGTTTTTATATGAAATAGTTGAATCACCTTCAAGCTGTATCTTGTGATACGAAGGTTTCGATTAGCTTGTTTCAGTGCAGCTGTTCAACTCGTGACGTGAGAACATTCACCGCGTGGCCTCGGCAAAACAAGTGCAAGAGATAGCCGTCATCACCACCAAGCATTCATCAATGTATCCTTCTGTAAACTTGTTCACTCGTCATAAGATCTACGTAAGAGATGCTCAAAACCTTAAGATGATATTTCTTCTCCACTTCATATCTTTTATTCTGCAGTTCTGCCATAAGGGTCCAAGTATCAAGAAAAATTGACATAACAAAGATACAGATCAGTCTGAATGCCTTTTTATTATTAAGGCTGAGTCCTTTATTTTTGCTTTCTTTCACTATAATGTTCAACATTTCTTGTAACTAATTTTCACTTTGAACGATTAAGACTGTATCATCAGCATACCTTAGATAATTTACATTATAACATCCGATTGTTATTCCAGGCATGCCCTTTATGAATCTTACAATAATCTCACTATAAATATTAAACAAATCTGGTGACAGCACACAACCTTGTCTAACACCCTGTTTTATTTGTTGAAACATTCCCAATTGATTTCCAGTTCTTGTGGCCGCTGTTTGTTGCCAGTTCATGTTCTTTATTATTCTTAGATCTTTGTTGTCTACGTTTATTTTTTCTAAAATTGTGATTATTTCTTGGTGCTTTACTTTGTCAAATACTTTGGTATAATCTAAGAAACATAGGTATAGATCTGTTTTCCCCTCTATGGCTCTTTCTACTAAAGATCTTATGATGTATATGGCATTTTTGTTTGTGAAGTTTTTTCGGCTTATTATTTTACAGTATCAGGGGAGATGATTTTATCATCAGGACACCAGGAACCAGGAGCACAACATAGCGAAGGGGTAGCTATAATGCTATCAAAGAATGCACAGAAGACACTAATAGAATGGGAGGCAGTGGGACCAAGACTGGTGAGAGCAACATTTAGAACAACCAAAAACAAAATAAAATTACACATTATACAATGCTATGCACCAACCAACGATAAAGATGACTCAGTTAAAGATGATTTTTATAAACAGCTACAATGTCAGATGGATGCAAGACGAGCCAAGGATATTATAATCTTGATGGGAGACCTAAATGCTAAGGTAGGATCAGACAACAGAGGCTTCGAAGAGATTATGGGAAAACATGGACTTGGAGATATAAACGAGAATGGAGAGATATTTGTGAATTTCTGCGCCCTTAATCAAATGAGCCTAGGAGGAACAATATTCCAACATAAAAGAATACACAAAGCTACATGGGTGTCACCAGATCATAGAATGGAAAATCAAATTGATCACATATGTATTAATAATAAGTTTAAGTCATCCTTACAGGATGTAAAAGTATATAGAGGGGCAGATATAGCTTCTGATCATCATCTTCTGTTAGCCAAACTTAAAATTAAATTAAAAAGGTATACTACAACTAATAAGGGCAGAAAGTATTTCAATGTAGGGTTTCTTAAAGAACAAGGAATTAAAGATAAATTCGCAGTCACAATATCAAACAAATACCAAGTCCTCCAACAACTAGAAAATACAATAAATATAGAAGATCATTGGAAACAGGTAAAAAATATATGGAAAGAGACATGCGAAGAAACACTGGGGAAAAGAGAACGCCAGAATAAAGCATGGATGACAGCAGAGACCCTGGATAAAATTAAAGAAAGAAAGAATAAGAAAGCAGACATAAATAAAAGCAAAACAAGAAGTAATAAAGCCAAGACACAGGAAGCTTACACAGAGGTGAACAAAGAAGTGAGAAGATGCATTAAAAGGGATAAGAGGAAATATATAGATGAATTAGCTAAAGAGGCAGAAGAAGCAGCAAATAAAGGGAATATGAAAGAACTGTACAACAGCACAAAGAAATTAGGTGGAAAATACAAACAGATCAACGCCTTTATCAAAGATAAGAAAGGAAATCTGCTTAGTAATATAAGGGAACAAATGGAGAGATGGAAAGAGCACTTTGAAGAACTTTTGAACAGACCCGGCTCAAATAATCCTCCAGATATACTACCAGCAGAGGAAGAGTTACACGTTAACTGCGGAAAACCAAGCAAAGAAGAAATAATGAAAGCCATCAAACTATTAAAAGATGGTAAAGCCACAGGACCAGATGAAATTCCTTCGGAAGCCATCAAAGCAGATATTATCACCTCTACCAAGATGTTACATGATCTATTGGATAAAATTTGGGAAAGGGAAGAAATACCTAAAGACTGGAGAGAAGGTTATATGATCAAACTACCAAAGAAAGGAAGTTTACAGGAGTGCACAAATTATAGGGGAATTATGCTACTATCAGTGCCAGGAAAAATATTAGGCAGAATCATTCTGGAGAGACTAAAAGAGGCTATAGAGAAACACTTGAGAGATGAACAAGCAGGTTTTAGGAAGAACAGATCATGTGCTGATCAAATAACTACTCTACGTATAATAGTTGAACAAAGTTTAGAACTAAAATCCCCACTTTATATTGGATTCATAGATTACGAAAAGGCATTTGATAGTTTAGACAGAAGAATGCTTTGGAAGTTGCTGAGTCATTATGGAATCCCCATAAAGTTTATTAACCTGATAAAAACAATGTATGAAGGAACAAAATGTAGTGTGGTGCATGAAGGACAGCTTACAGAAGCATTTGAAATAAGAACAGGAGTAAGGCAAGGATGCCTTCTGTCTCCATTTCTCTTTCTACTGGCCATAGATTGGATTATGAAAATAACTCAAAACAACAGGAATGGGATCCAGTGGTCACTGACCAAACAACTTGATGATTTAGACTTTGCTGATGACATAGCTCTCCTATCACACAGCCACCAACAGATGCAAGATAAAATGAGTATATTAGATGAGAGATCACAACAGCTAGGACTAAAGATTAATAGAGATAAGACCAACATTATGAGAATTAATGCAGTTGGCAATAACCAAATAAAACTAGGAGAAATACCTCTACTAGACGTACAATCTTATATATATCTGGGCAGTAATATAGATAAAGAGGGAGGAACAGAAAACGATACCAAAATAAGGATATCAAAAGCAAGAGGAGCTTTCATTGCACTGGGAAACATATGGAAATCCAAAGAAATTAGGCTAAATACAAAAATACAAATTTTCAACTCCAATGTTAAGTCGGTTCTATTATATATGGCTGTGAAACATGGAGAATAACAAAATTGACAATCACGAAGGTACAGACTTTCATTAATGGATGCTTGCGCAGAATAAAGGGATGGAAATGGCAGGACAAAGTCACAAACGTGGAATTATGGAAATGTACCGGTCAAATACCAGTGGATAAAGAAATACAGCGAAGACGATGGCGATGGATAGGACACACACTACGGAAACCAACTGAGAGTATTACACAACAGGCCCTTTTTTGGAATCCCCAGGGGAAAAGACAAAGAGGAAGACCAAGGAATTCTTGGAGAAGACAGATTGAAGCAGAGATGAAGATGATGGGGAAGACATGGAATGATCTTAAAAGAATTGCAAAAAACAGAACGACTTGGAAAGTGTTTGTTGAAGACCTATGCTCCACTGGGAGCTAAAAGGTAGAAGAAGAATATGGCATTTTTCGTTCCTTTACCTCCAAAAAACCACACTGTTCATCGCTAATTTCTGGACTGATTTTGTTTCGCACTCTTCGCATGATGATTCTTAATAACATCTTAGTCATGTGACTCATAAGGCTTATTGTGCGATGATCATCGCATTCAATCGCACCCGATTTCTTTGGTAGGGCTATGAATATTGATTTGAGCAAGTCGTCTGGTATATATCCGCTGTTGTAGATGTCATTCAATATTTGTGTTATTATTCTATTCCAAAATCACCATTAGCTTCAATCTCTTTTTCAGTTATATTTTCTGGTACAGAAGCTTTTCCTTCTTTCATATTGCGCAAGACGTCTTCCACTTCTTCTTTGAGTATTTCTAGTCCTTTCCCATTTTCCTTAATATTTACTTCCGTCCGTTCATCATTATAAAGATCTTAAATGTATTCTGTCCATCGTTCCCTTATATTTTCTTGATCAATCAACTGTTCTCCTTCCTTTGATCTTAAACATCCAGTTTTTGATTGCGTTTTTCTTCCTGTTCGTTCTTCAATTTGTTTGTATGTAGCTTTCACATCTCCTTTTTGATACGTTTCAATCTTTTTTCATCTCTATTTGAGCCATGCTTCTTTTGCTTCATTGCATTCTATTTCAGTTTCTTTATTTAATCTCTTATACTCATCTTTGTTATCCTTATTTCTTCTTCCTGTATCCATTTGCTATAAAATGTCATCTGTCATCCATTTCTTTCTTAAATTTGTCCTCACTGGTGGTATGAACTCTTTTGATGTTTGTTGCATTGATTATTTTAGCATTTTCCACTGTTAATCAATGCTTTATATCTTATCAATTGCATTGTACCGGCTCTTAATTGTGATGTTATATTTGTCTTGCAACTTCTTGTCTGATATGAATAAATCTAAATTTAACTTGATGTTAACTGAGGCTCGTTTTGCTGCTTTTAATTTTACTCTAAGCTTTCCCACAACTGGTACATGGTCACTAATGCAATCTGCCCCTAGTCTAGTTTTCACACACACAAGAGTGTTTCTAA
The DNA here is from genome assembly GCA_032433765.1 of Megaustenia siamemsis. Classification (NCBI taxonomy): domain Eukaryota; kingdom Metazoa; phylum Mollusca; class Gastropoda; order Stylommatophora; family Ariophantidae; genus Megaustenia; species Megaustenia siamemsis. The sequence goes on along the minus strand of JAVIAB010000106.1, from coordinate 42,430,089 downwards.
ATCTGTTGTTTATCATTATGTGCTCAATTTGATTACGTGCGCAGTCTCATGGGCTTTTCCATGCCCCCCCCCCAATCAACTTATTTGAATATACCATCCAGCTTTACGTCCTGTAAATCAGCTTGTCCTCCCCCACCTCACGTCTCGCAGATACTGGACCTCTCTTTACCGATCTCTTCTCACAAAATTAAACAACTTCACCCCTGCAGACTTCATTACTCTCACATCCAGCCATTTTGTTATCAAGACTGCACACAACGGTTGAGCAGTTATCGGTTGGGGGCGTCCAGTAATTTCTGAAGAATAAAAATAATTATCCAGGTAGACTTCTGTAAATCGTGTTCGAAGACTGCCCTTGATCGCTCTACCTGGCCAGCCAATGGGCTCAACTCACATCCACCAGAATCTGTTTTCTCCATAGCAAGTCCCGCCTGTTTCCTGAACAGCAAAGCGATGTGTTTTTCCTAAAATAAAGTAGAGAACTCTACACCCATTGATATAAAAAGAAGAGTAAGACAGGGATGCATCCTATCACTAAGCTTGTTCAATCTATACACTGAGCAAATCTTTAAAAACATTACAGAGGTGCCAGGCCTAAACATTAATGGAAAGATAATCAATAACGTAAGATATGCTGATGATACTGTACTACTAGCAGAAAATCCTAAAGATCTACAATAATTACTTCATGAAATAAACATGACAAGCAAAAAATATGGACTAGATATGAATATCAAAACGATTAAAACTATAATCATAAACAAAGAAAATACTAAAACCCACAATTGGATATCACAATTGAAGGAATAGACCTGGAGACAATTCAGAACTACAACTACCTTGGACATACTATAACCAGTGGTAGAAAATGCAAAACTGAAATAAACAAAAGAATAGGAATGGCAAAACGTAATTGCAATGCTATGAAAAATATACAATAAACCTCTACTGAGATGAAATGTGTTAGACGAATGACAGGAAACAGTCTGAGAGATAAAATCAGAAATGAAGAACTGAGAAAAAAACTAGGAATAGCCCCCCCCCCCCCTAGAATATATAAAGAAAAAACAGATAAAATTGTTAGGCCACGTGACAAGGCAGAAAGATCAAAACACAACACAGCGAGCCTTCAGCAATCGTTGTGTGAATACCAGACCCAATGGTCGACCACGAAGAAGATGGATGGATGGAATATTAGAAACACTAGGAAACATAACAGCAGCAGAGGCGAACAGAAGAGCAAAAGACCACAAATTATATCTCCCCTCGACGCTGAAAGGCAAATGAGGAAGGAAAGAAGAAGAAAAATATACTAACATCAAAACAAATAACACCAGGGTTAAAACTAAGAATTGCAAAATATTATATCTTCTCAACATTCATATATGGTGCAGAAACATGGATATTAGACAAAAAAAAACAGAACAGAGAATTGAGTCCTTTCAAATGTTGATATATAGAAGAATAGGTAGAATTGGATGGAAAGAAAAGAAAACATAATATGAAGTCTTCAAACAACTAAAAATGACAAGAGAACTACTAAACACAATTCAAACAAGACAAATGCGATTTTTGGGCCATTTTAAAAGACACAACAGCCTACTAAAAGTAATCTTGGAGGGGAAAATACAAGGTAAAAGAAGCAGAGGCATACCAAGACTAACATGGACGAGTAACATCAAAAGATGGACAAATCAGCCTATGACAACCTGCACCTGCACCATCAAAACAAGAGACGGAGCAGAATGGCGCTCCATGGTAGCCAGCCAGTTTACTAGACTCTATCAGTTATTTCCATAAAGCTAGAAACTTGTCATATACCATGCTTCTGATCGCTGACGCTCAAGTGTACTTACGTTTGTTTACAGGTGGATCAAAAGAACTATTAAATCTTTGTTTTAATTGTCTACCCTTTTCTCCAAAGTCACTCCCTTAATGTTGAAATTCCAACTACTCCAGCAGTGTGAACAGTCAGGTTCCATCCACACTTTGCTAGACGTATATAGAACCTAGTGTTGGTGGCTATATTTTTCTAGTATCAGCGACACATTGTTGGGTGATGTGGTTGGTATCACGTCAGACCGTCTTCACTTCCCATAACAATTTCTGGTGCCCTATTATCATTGTTAGATAAGCTCCGAGCCTTGCTGGCGCAAAAAAAAAACCATCCGCGAATCTGTGAATTGAACCATGCCCCTTCTGATCAGGAAAAGTGCACTAATCACTTGGCCACCTAGGCTCCACTGCTCCACTGCATCACAATAGAGACATCCACTGTTAATTTTCCTGTCTCAAATAGCCCAAAAAGTCCACTGTTATTTTCCATGTCTTCAAATAGTCCAAAAAGTCCACTGTTAATTTTCCTGTCTTCAAAAAGACCAAAAATTCCACTGTTAATTTTCCTGTCTTCAAAAAGCCCAAAAATTCCACTGTTAATTTTCCTGTCTTCAAATTGTCCAAAAAGTCCACTGTTTATTTTCCTATTTTTTTTTTTTTTAAATAGGTGCTGTCGAGTTTATACGAATGTTGATCATTGGGCCTAGTAACGTATTTTTATTACAAATTTGGAACAGATGTCAAATGGTAATTATAATATTGCAAAAGTACGAGTCCGACAACCCTAATTTTAAATTATTTATAAAATATTTTTATCAGGTCCATTAAAATTACAAAAGTTGGTTGAAAAGCGTTTCGGCTGAAAAAAAATAAAAATTTCCCTGCACATGGTAACTTTAGCAAATCATTTTCTTTCTGGAGCTTACAGAGATCCATTAATGTGAAAACCCAGGGAGACCCATAATGTGTTCTTGCTCATGGATATTATCTCGACTAGATTGACATTGACTTCCTTAATATGAACGATCCAAACAATGTCCTTGGCATCATTTCTACCGCCTCTTTCTCATGCCGCTTCTTTTCCTTGACGAAAACTCTCTCCTTATCTATATCACTCAAATATAAACTACTTCTTGATCTATATCACTCGAACATAAACTCTCTCCTTATCTATATCACTCAAACATAAACTCTCTCCTTATCTATATCACTCAAACATAAACTCTCTCCTTATCTATATCACTCAAACATAAAATCAGTCCTTATCTATATCACTCAAATATAAACTCTCTCCTTATCTATATTACTCCAACATAAACTCTCTCCTTATCTATATCACTCGAACATAAACTCTCTCCTTATCTATATCACTCGAACATAAACTCTCTCCTTATCTATATCACTTGAACATAAACTCTCTCCTTATCTATATCACTTGAACATAAACTCTCTCCTTATCTATATGACTCGAACATAAACTCTCTCCTTATCTATATCACTTGAACATAAACTCTCTCCTTATCTATCTCACTTGAACATAAACTCTCTCCTTATCTATATCACTCGAACATAAACTCTCTCCTTATCTATATCACTCGAACATAAACTCTCTCCTTATCTATATCACTCGAACACAAACTCTCTCCTTATCTGTATCACTCAAACATAAAATCAGTCCTTATCTATATCACTCAAATATAAACTCTCTCCTTATCTATATTACTCGAACATAAACTCTCTTCTTATCTATATCACTCGAGCATAAACTCTCTCCTTATCTATATCACTCGAACATAAACTCTCCCCTTATCTATATCACTCGAACATAAACTCTCTCCTTATCTATATCACTTTAACATAAACTCTCTCCTTATCTATATCACTCGAACATAAACTCAGTCCTTATATATTTCACTCAAATATAAACTCCTTCTTGATCTATATCACTCGAACATAAACTCTCTCCTTATCTATATCACTTTAACATAAACTCTCTCCTTATCTATATCACTCGAACATAAACTCTCTCCTTATCTATATCACTCGAACATAAACTCAGTCCTTATATATTTCACTCAAATATAAATTCCTTCTTGATCTATATCACTCGAACATAAACTCACTCCTTATCTATATCACTCGAACATAAACTCTCCCCTTATCTATATCACTCGAAATTAAACTCTCTCCTTATCTATATCACTTGAACATAATCTCTCTCCTTATCTATGTCACTTGAACATAAACGCTCTCCTTATCTATATCACTCGAAAATAAACTCTCTCCTTATCTATATCACTCAAACATAAACTCTCTCCTTATCTATATCACTCAAACATAAAATCAGTCCTTATCTATATCACTCAAATATAAACTCTCTCCTTATCTATATCACTCGAACATCAACTCTCTCCTTATCTATATCACTCAAATATAAACTCCTTCTTGATCTATATCACTCGAACATAAACTCTCTCCTTATCTATATCACTCGAACATAAACTCTCCCCTTATCTATATCACTCGAACATAAACTCTCTCCTTATCTATATCACTCAAATATAAACTCTCTCCTTATCTATATCACTCGAACATAAACTCTCCCCTTATCTATATCACTCGAACATAAACTCTCTCCTTATCTATATCACTTGAACATAAACTCTCTCCTTATCTATATCACTTGAACATAAACTCTCTCCTTATCTATATCACTCGAACATAAACTCTCTCCTTATCTATATCACTCGAACATAAACTCAGTCCTTATCTATTTCACCATCTATTGCCTACACTCCCCATCACCGGCTCCTTATCTATTTCACTCAAATATAAACTCTCTCCTTATCTATAACACTCGAACATAAACTCAGTCCTTATATATTTCACTCAAATATAAACTCTTTCCTTTTCTATATCACTCAAATATAAACTCCTTCTTCATCTATATCACTCGATCATTAACTCTCTCCTTATCTATTTCACTCGAACATAAATTCTCTTGCTTCTTCGTCTTATACTGTCTTCCGGTTCCAAGATGGTGGAATGTAGTTCTTGTTCTCTCCACCGCTGCAGAAGTTGCATTTGGAGACTGATTAACTTCAGCTCTCCAGTGCAGATTTCTCCGTTAAAGTCAACCTGATGTTCCACTTAACGGATTTGCGCCGATGCTGCTGAGTCTTGCACATGGCATTAATCCTCTTTGGCAGGTTAAGTGTTGTGATTGCGACCTTCCCCTGTCTCGGAGTTAATATGCGGTTTACTTCAACACATTGAGTGAGTTCAATTGCCGTCCTTGAAATTGTTTGTCGCCAATTATTTACATGTTACAATTTACTAATATAGACTGCTCTGCCAAGTTAACCGAAGGTTTCACTTCAGGGATTTTGCACCATCGTTGCGGTGTTTCGTGCGTTGCTGGCTGCATTTACTAGATGAATCGATCGTTTGTGTAGGCGCACCCATTGTTGTGTGTGGTACATCATCATGACGGCTGATCGTATATCCCTTAACCGGCCGTGCGCTTATAATGAAGGGCGAAATGACTGAGTTTTGTTCATGACTTTGCAACCCCGGTGTGACTCCCGGAGTTTCATGTTGATCAGTAGGGATGTTGTCTAGATTCATGACTGTAAGATTGAGGGTAGACTTGTGAACTGGTTTATCATTTCACAAATTCACAATGCAGGGGAGATCTCAGCGTTTACGGTCTGTTCGATATGCGATGATATAATCCGACGAATAACTGTATTTCCTATTTTCTAATTTGGAGACAAAAACGATGTACTAACATCATCGAACGCTATAGATTTTAAAAATATGACGATCAACATTTTCAGGAGGACGGGAACTTACGATCAATATGGCGGAGAGGCTGCAGGAACCGTTAAAGGCTGTGTTTGAAAAGTGTTCCTTGTTGCAGTTTCCTCATATTCCAAGTCCGGCTTCCTACCGGAGCTACTGGGTTAAGGGCTTTGTGCACACCGCGAGTTGTGCGTTTCATCCCTTTTGATCATGTTTCGATATTCCGATAGCTTACAATGAATGATGATATCGTATGACGGGGAACAGATGGCTGTGTCCACTTTCTGTGTGGTTTTACCTTATGTCTTTTGGCGTGTGCTAAGGCTGCTATGAGGGGGAACTGCATCTACATTTCTTTATTTGTGAGATGAGATATTAATTCTGATGATTCTACTGGCACGGGCGGTTGAGCAATTATGGATTTTAATTCGTTTGCAGTGATACCGGGGCCTTCCATAACCATAACCATAACCATTTGTTTCTCTACAGAAGATGGTATTGTTTTTTTCTTATTTCTTCTCCACACAGTAAAGTAGTGTTGGCACTTTATTCTCCGAATTGTCAACTATACGGCCAGTCAGCATTGTCTTATTTTCATCTTCATTTTATATCACTGTCGACTAAAAGCTTCATGTTTGTGGCAGGAATTTGTTGTTTACTTTTACGAGTTCTGTCTTTTCAGTGCCACGGGCTAGAGCGCGATAGCATGCAACATCGTTCTTTAGCTTTTGTGTGAAAATAAACACAACCAGCGCCACACTTGTAATGACCCGTTGTCATGTGTTTGCACACGCAAGCACGTGCGCTCAGATTTAGAGGGAGATGTAGGTGTGTCTGTTCTAGAAATAACAAATGTTCATTTCAAACAAAAACATCATCATCATCAAGTCGCATGTCCCTTGCAGAACATTGCATTCACTACAGCCTGTTTGAAAGAATATCTGTCTCTACCCAGATCTACCAGAAAACGTTGCTTTCACCTCAGCTCGTTAGAAAGAATGTCTGTTTCATGCCAGATTTACCACAGAACGCTGCATTCACCACATCCCGTCGGAAAAAGTATCTGTCTCTAGCCAGATCTACCACAGAACGTTGCATTCATCACAGCCTGTCTAAAAGAATCTCTGTCTCTAGACAGATCTACCATAGAACGTTGCATTCATCACAGCCTGTCTGAAAGAATCTCTGTCTCTAACCAGATCTACCACAGAACGTTGCATTCATCACAGCCTGTCTGAAAGAATCTCTGTCTCTAACCAGATCTACCACAGAATGTTGCATTCATCACAGCTTGTCTGAAAGAATCTCTGTCTCTAACCAGATCTACCACAGAATGTTGCATTCATCACAGCCTGTCTGAAAGAATCTCTGTCTCTAACCAGATCTACCACAGAATGTTGCATTCATCACAGCTTGTCTGAAAGAATCTCTGTCTCTAACCAGATCTATCACATAACGTTGCATTCATCACAGCCTGTCTGAAAGAATCCCTGTCTCTAGACAGATCTACCACAGAATGTTGCATTCATCACAGCCTGTCTGAAAGAATCCCTGTCTCTAGACAGATCTACCACAGAATGTTGCATTCATCACAGCCTGTCTGAAAGAATCCCTGTCTCTAACCAGATCTACCACAGAATGTTGCATTCATCACAGCCTGTCTGAAAGAATCTCTGTCTCTAACCAGATCTACCACAGAATGTTGCATTCATCACAGCCTGTCTGAAAGAATCTCTGTCTCTAACCAGATCTACCACAGAACGTTGCATTCATCACAGCCTGTCTGAAAGAATCCCTGTCTCTAGACAGATCTACCACTTCGTCTGTTGTCATGTTCAATGTCTACTTCATTTTTTGAAACCACCTTCTTCTCGGTCTGCCCCTGAACCGTCGCCCAGGAACCATGCCTTCTATTATTGTTCTCTTCAACTCGCCGTGTCTTTTTTGATGTGGCCATAGTATGTTAAGAGATCGATCACTTCATCTATCTTGGAAGTCACATTGATCGAGAAGGGGATACGAGCAAAGAAATTAGAATCAGACTGGCTAAAGCAGCAATGTCTTTCAGAAGCCTTGAAAAGTTGTGGAAATCAAAACTCATTAGCACAAACACAAAACTTAGGCTATTCAAATCAAATGTACTATCAACCCTTACGTATGCGTGTGAAAGCTGGAAAACAACAAGAGATATAGAAACAAAGTTGAACGCATTCGAAAATAAATGTCTAAGGAAAATACTTGGTATAGAATGGAACGAATTCAAAACAAACGAGGAAATTAGAGAAATCGCCAATCAACCACTAATATCTTCAGTAATAAAGAAAAGACGATGGTCATACGTTGGACATGTGATGAGAAGAGATAATAATCGAATAGCAAAGCAAGCCCTCATATGGGAAACAACAGGTAAAAGAAAAAGAGGAAGACCCAGGGAGACACTGAGAAGAACATTGATGAGAGAGGCAAGAGCAGCAGGAATCGGCTCCCTCAATGAGATAGAACTGCTTGCACAGAACAGAGACAGATGGCGAGATTTGATAAAATATCTTTAAAAGAAAACTGCTAGAACAAAAATTCATATAGGTGAAGGTGTATCTTGGTCTACGCCCTATGGGCCGGTTACGGCTCGAAAGGTCAATAGATAGATAGATAGTATGTTAATTTCCTATGTAGAATGGTGTTTATAAGGCAGTTCTTTTTAATGTTTACGTCTTTTGATGTACCTTCGTAGCTCTTGTTTATTATCCAAGATATCTTAAGGATTGCCCTGTAGCATTTTGTTTCGTATGAATCGATTTTAATCCCTGCTTTTTTCGAGAATGTCCATGACTCACAACCGTATGTTGCTATCGAGGAAACATTTTTTTAACTCTTGGAAAACAAATAGTATTGAAAGCAAAAACTGGTTGATCATGCAACAATGGCGGATCGTTTGATTCCTATCAAGCCCAAGATATTGGCAGAAAGTGGTCAGTGACTCATAGTTGATTGTTTGCGCCAGGATCAGTGAACAATAGCAGATCAAGACTACTACTCCCCCTGGCGGTGACTCCATACACCAACTTACAGGTCTGACATAGTGAGCAGGGAAGTCAGTTCTGTATTCACAAATATCATGTTTAAGTCGGATGTGCTGCTCCGAATATCTGTGGATGCTATAAAGTACAGCACAACGCATCTTTGGTTCTTTGGTTAAGGAAGGCCCCGGTATCACTGCAAACGAATTAAAGTCAATAATTCTCAACCGCCCGTGCCAGTGGAATCAACCGAATTACTAACTCATCTCCCAAACAAAGAAAGGTAGCTGTAGTTCCCATCTTAGCAGTCTCAGCACACGCCAAACGACATAAGACGAAACCGCACAGAAAATTAACACAGCCAACTGTTCCCTGCCATACGATATCATCATTCATCGTAAACAGTTGGAATATCGAAACATGATCAAAATGGATGAAACACACAGCTCACGGTGTGCACAGAACACCTAACTCAGTAGCTCCTGCAACAAGCCGGACTTGGAATATGAGGAAACTACATCAAGGAACACTTTCATACATAGCCTTCAATGGTTCCTGCCGCCTATCCACCTTATTGACCGGAAGTTCAAGTCCTCCTTAAAATGATAATCGTCATATTTTTAAAAATGTATAGCGCTTGATGATGTTAGGACATCGTTTTTTTACTCCAATTCCGAACATATAAAAGACAGTCGTCGTATTATCCCCGTCGCACATCAAACAACAGACAGTGAGATTAGCGAATGGCCAGTCTGAGGATACACGATGAGCCATTATGATGACGTAGCACACACAACAATGGCTGCGCCCATAGATTCCTGATTACTCTAGTGAATGCAGCCTACAACGAACGAAACACCGTGCAAATTCCCTAAAGAGATAAAACTTCGGCTGACTTGACGGAGCAATCCGTCAATATTAATGAGTTGTAACATGTAAATGACTTGCGTCAAATTCCAACAACATTGAACAGCACTCAATGTGACTTAAACCACAGATCAACTCTAGACGGTGGAAGGTCGCATTCAGAACACTTTATTTGTCAAAAATGAATATTGCCGTGCATACTACTCCGCTTCATCGGCGCACATGTGTTAAGTAAAACATCATTTTCACTTTAAAGCAGAAAATTGCAATAGAGAGCCGAAATTAATCAGACCCAAAATGCAACTTCTACAGCGATTGAGAGAACGTGAACTAGTTCCACCATCTTGGAAACGGAAGTCTGTTCCGAGCGCATCTGGGCTCATTTAACGCACTTTCGGGTCAACAACGACAAGGTGGTGTTATCGTCAGGTGAACAGCGTCAAGATGGTGTAATCGTCAGGTGAACAACGCCAAGATGGTGTAATCGTCAGGTGAACAACGTCAAGGTGGTGTAAGTATCGGGTGAACAACGTCAAGGTGGTGTAATCGTCAGGTGAACAACGTCAAGGTGGTGTAATCGTCAGGTGAACAACGTCAAGGTGGTGTAATCGTCAGGTGAACAACGTCAAGGTGTTGTAATCGTCAGGTGAACAACGTCAAGGTGGTGTAATCGTCAGGTGAACAACGTCAAGGTGGTGTAATCGTCAGGTGAACAACGTCAAGGTGTTGTAATCGTCAGGTGAACAACGTCAAGGTGGTGTAATCGTCAGGTGAACAACGTCAAGGTGTTGTAATCGTCAGGTGAACAACGTCAAGGTGGTGTAATCGTCAGGTGAACAACGTCAAGGTGGTGTAATCGTCGGGTTAACAACGTCAAGGTGGTGTAATCGTCAGGTGAACAAAGTCAAGGTGATGTAATCGTCAGGTGAACAACGTCAAGGTTGTGTAATCGTCAGGTGAACAACGTCAAGGTGGTGTAATCGTCGGGTTAACAACGTCAAGGTGGTGTAATCGTCAGGTGAACAAAGTCAAGGTGTTGTAATCGTCAGGTGAACAACGTCAAGGTGGTGTAATCGTCAGGTGAACAAAGTCAAGGTGATGTAATCGTCAGGTGAACAACGTCAAGGTGATGTAATCGATTGGTGAACAACGTCAAGGTGGTGTAACCATCAGGCGAATAACGTCAAGGTGATGTAACCGTCAGGTGAACAAAGTCAAGGTGGTATAACCGTCAGGTGAACAACTTCAAGGTAGTGTAACCGTCAGGTGAACAACGTCAAGGTGGTGTAACCGTCAGGTGAACAACGTCAAGGTGGTGTAACCGTCAGGTGAACAACGTCAAGGTAGTGTAACCGTCAGGTGAACAACGTCAAGGGTGAACAACATCAAGGTGGTGTATGTATCGGGTGAACAACGTTAAGGTGGTGTAATCGTCAGGTGAACAACGTCAAGGTGGTGTAATCGTCAGGTGAACAACGTCAAGGTGTTGTAATCGTCGGGTTAACAACGTCAAGGTGGTGTAATCGTCAGGCGAACAACGTCAAGGTGATGTAATCGTCAGGTGAACAACGTCAAGGTGGTGTAATCGTCGGGTGAGCAACGTCAAGTTGGTGTAATCGTCAGGTGAACAACGTCAAGGTGGTGTAATCGTCAGGTGAACAACGTCAAGGTGATGTAATCGTCAGGTGAACAACGTCAAGGTGGTGTAATCGTCGGGTTAACAACGTCAAGGTGGTGTAATCGTCAGGTGAACAAAGTCAAGGTGTTGTAATCGTCAGGTGAACAACGTCAAGGTGGTGTAATCGTCAGGTGAACAAAGTCAAGGTGATGTAATCGTCAGGTGAACAACGTCAAGGTGATGTAATCGATTGGTGAACAACGTCAAGGTGGTGTAACCATCAGGCGAATAACGTCAAGGTGATGTAACCGTCAGGTGAACAAAGTCAAGGTGGTATAACCGTCAGGTGAACAACTTCAAGGTAGTGTAACCGTCAGGTGAACAACGTCAAGGTGGTGTAACCGTCAGGTGAACAACGTCAAGGTGGTGTAACCGTCAGGTGAACAACGTCAAGGTAGTGTAACCGTCAGGTGAACAACGTCAAGGGTGAACAACATCAAGGTGGTGTATGTATCGGGTGAACAACGTTAAGGTGGTGTAATCGTCAGGTGAACAACGTCAAGGTGGTGTAATCGTCAGGTGAACAACGTCAAGGTGTTGTAATCGTCGGGTTAACAACGTCAAGGTGGTGTAATCGTCAGGCGAACAACGTCAAGGTGATGTAATCGTCAGGTGAACAACGTCAAGGTGGTGTAATCGTCGGGTGAGCAACGTCAAGTTGGTGTAATCGTCAGGTGAACAACGTCAAGGTGGTGTAATCGTCAGGTGAACAACGTCAAGGTGATGTAATCGTCAGGTGAACAACGTCAAGGTGGTGTAATCGTCGGGTGAGCAACGTCAAGGTGGTATAACCGTCAGGTGAATAACGTCAAGGTGAACAACGTCAAGGTGGTGTAAGTATCAGGTGAACAACGTCAAGGTAGTGTAACCGTCAGGTGAACAACGTCAAGGCAGTGTAACCGTCAGGTGAACAACGTCAAGGTAGTGTAACCGTCAGGTGAACAACGTCAAGGTAGTGTAACCGTCAGGTGAACAACGTCAAGGTGGTGTAACCGTCAGGTGAACAACGTTAAGGTAGTGTAACCTTCAGGTGAACAACGTCAAGGTAGTGTAACCGTCAGGTGAACAACGTCAAGGTAGTGTAACCGTCAGGTGAACAACGTCAAGGTAGTGTAACCGTCAGGTGAACAACGTCAAGGTAGTGTAACCGTCAGGTGAACAACGTCAAGGTGGTGTAACCGTCAGGTGAACAACGTCAAGGTAGTGTAACCGTCAGGTGAAAAATGTCAAGGTAGTGTAACCTTCAGGTGAACAACCTCTACTCCTAAGCTTAGATAAAATTCAAAATCAAAATCAAGCCCTGAGATTTATTAGCGGTGCTATGAAATCAACACCTAATAATGCTTGCGAAATACACAATAACATCGAACCTCTTGGCATTCGAAGAGAACGTGCTGTAGTGGAAACGTACGAGAGATATTTGCGGACGGAACCAACAGGGGAAAATCGCATTATGGTAGAAAAGTGGCGGCAGAAAACCCGGATTAAGAAATCATCCTTTTTAGACCATGCAACTAACTACAGCTCCAAACATCACCTTCCAGCAGACAGACTCCAAGATATGCCCATCCGCCCTGAAGCACTTTGCCGCCAAAAAGTTGTCCCCGATGTCAGGACTGAGCTCTCCGACCCCTTAGCAGATAGAAATACTCTACCTCCCATACTCAAAGCCATAGCACTGGAAACCATTGACCAGTATCCACGCAATGCCGTCCACGTTTATACTGATGGATCTGCATTCAAGGCCACCCTGAATGCTGGTTACGGTGCTGTTGTCAAGTATCCCTACTCTCACCCAGACGACTACCCCAAATTTACGGTCCATGCGGAGAACACTGCTCCAATTACTCTGCAGAAATTATAACAATAGAGAGAGCACTCAGGAGGATATTTGTAGACTTTGAATGTGACACCATCGCACCGGAAGATATTTATATTTTCTCGGATTCTAAATCAGCACTCGAAGCAATTGGAAGTGGACTAACATCCGAGGTTTCCAATATAAGATCTGTATCCAACCAACTCTCCAATACCTATGGAGTGGATGTAACCCTACAGTGGATCCCTGGTCACATCGGCATTGCGGGAAATGAGAGAGCTGATAGGTTGGGTAAACTGGGAGCATCTCTACCACAGCTTCCTGTTCAAGTTAGCCTCAAAACATGCCAGCAAATTTTGAGAAACAACTACCACGAGGAATGGTTGAATATGTGGGCTTCAGCTAAGACTGGACGCCTACTCTACAGATATCAAACAAACCAGACCCTCTCGACCCTGTGCGGGAGCTGAGGCGAAGGGACCAGAACCTGATATTCCAGCTGAGAACAGGCCATGCTCCTACCAATCAACACCTGAGCAGAATAAAAACACAACACGATCCAGTGTGCAGACTCTGCCGTCAGCAATCTGAGACAGTAGATCACCTGCTACTACACTGTCCCCATTTACTAAATCGACGGAACATGTTACTCCCACTACCTCCAACCATCAATAACACACTGTACTCTTCATCTGTTCAACTGAGAAGGACCTGCGCCTTCATGCGAGAGGCATTAAGCTGTAAAGAGCTCATAGCTCACGGCTAACAAGGGGATTAAGTCAAGTCAAGTCAAGTCAAGTCAAGTCAGGTGAACAACGTCAAAGTAGTGTAACCGTCAGGTGAACAACTTCAAGGTAGTGTAACCGGTATAACCGTCAGGTGAACAACGTCAATGTGATGTAATCGTGAGGTGAACAACGTCAAGGTGGTGTAACCGTCGGGTGAACAACGTCAAGGTGGTGTAACCGTGAGGTGAACAACATCAAGGTAGTGTAACCGTCGTGTAAACGACGTCAAGATGATGTAATCGTCAGGTGAACAACGTCAAGGTGGTGTAATCGTCAGGTGAGCAACGTCAATGTGGTATAATCGTCAGGTGAACAACGTCAAGGTGGTGTAATCGTCAGGTGGACAACGTCAAGGTGGTGTAATCGTCAGGTGAGCAACGTCAAGGTGGTATAATCGTCGGGTGAACAACGTCAAGGTGGTATAATCGTCAGGTGAACAACGTCAAGGTGGTGTAATCGTCAGGTGGACAACGTCAAGGTGGTGTAATCGTCAGGTGAACAACGTCAAGGTAGTGTAACCGTCGTGTGGACGTCAGAGTCGTGTAATCGTCGGGTGAACAACGTCAAGGTGGTGTAACCGTCAGGTGAACAACGTCAAGTTAGTGTAACCGTCGGGTGAACCACGTCAAAGTGGTGTAATAATTTGGTGAATGCTGAAGATAAAAAAAAGAATGTTCCCGTTCTTGTCGGTTCCCAGATTATGTAACTAGCATGGACTGTGACGTCATTTGAAGTGACGCAACTCTACGTCACTAACTAGCGACCCACTCACGAAAACAATTATTTGTCAACACCCACGACTCTAAGTGGGACAATTAGTTCATGTTTACTTCTGACGCTCAGTTTGGATCGACGAACCGATGTTTGTGATTTCTTCTTATCTCCAAATTCTATCCAAGATGTTCAGAGCACGAACATTGGTCTCTGGAAATCCTTGGATCTAGTTCGATGTTGGTGACGTATGTCCACACTGAGGGCGTCTAAATTGATTGGCAAACAACAGAAGGTCACAGACGCCATTTGTCAGCGATTCCACTCGTGAGATTGGGAGAGACAGATAAATGTCAGACTATCTGGCTGCGTGTGTTGTGCTCAGTTGCTGTTTGTGTTACAGAAACGAGAAGCAAACTGAAGTACACCGTAGTCTGCTTATAATGGATGACAGTACAAAGTACGGTTGGGTCAAAAGTGATTTTTTTTTCTGCAGAAACGAAATAAAATCTCATTCTCGCACACCGCGTGTTGACTGCTTAGGACAAGCGGCCGTTATTGTCCGGTCCTCCCCCGACAGAGTCTAGTAAAGGGATAATGCCGTGAGGAGAGTTCATGACTACAGGGCACAGGAGCTAGGTTTAGCGTGATCTAAAGGTAAATTCTCTGCCTTGGAACAAAAAAGGTGACGGGTTCGAATCCCACCATAGGCAGTAGCAATTGTTCTCTTCCAATCCTTAAAGTCTCCGTGCCTCGACCTTGGTCGCCTGGTAGTGAGGTCCGTTCGGAGAACAGCAAAAAAACAGGAGTCACATTAGGCACTCAGTGCGTGTTAAAGAGATCTGGACAGTTAAGTCACGATGTAGAGCAAAATGGCTGCTAACTGGACAAGTCATGCATTCATTAAAATTCTACCCGTGCCAAAGGCGGCTGTGTTCGACCTACACAGACTGCCATCAGTCAACAACACGCCCGCTTAACGAGTACACGCAGAAGTTTAGTTCATAGTCTACGAATCATTATCACTGCAGGTCTGACTCGTCTATAAGTAATCAGATCTCCTCTCCAGTATGCCCCTAAGTGTATGGAGATTGATTACTCTAGTTCTGTGTTGATTTGTTTTTTTCTGGTCTTCCCGCATAGCTCCTCTTTCGGTTGTCTTCAGTTTTGACCTGATGTTCACACACTCTGAACCTGGTTTTAGATTCACAATCATTGACTCAATCATTAGCTCGACCTACCTCCCTCAGTTCATTCAGAATATTATCCTGGTCTATTGCAGGTCCGCCACCGCTGGCAGCCGTTCCAGCCAGGCTGTCAGCTCATACGTTTCCTTTCACGCCGGTGTGTCTAGGGATGAAAGTGAAATATACAACAGACATACCGGAGCTCTTTAATAACATCAACTACTGTTTGCGAACCTAGTCCCTTCGATCCTGCGGAGCATGCTCATCGAATCACTCGGAAAACACATATGGCTAAAAGGTGTTTCTAGTCAGACCATTGTTTTAGTTACAGCCATGATCACCTTGCTCATACTACTTGTAGTTATAGCCGTGGTCTTCTTGGTGTTACTATTTGTTGCTACAGTCGTGATCTCCTTGGTCATACTATTTGTTGCTACAGTCGTGATCTCCTTGGTCATACTATTTGTTGTTACAGCCGTGGTCTCCTTGGTCATACTATTTGTAGTTACAGCCGTGATCTCCTTGGGCAGACTATTTTTTGTTACAGCCGTGATCTCCTTGGTCATACTATTTGTTGTTACAGCCGTGGTCTCCTTGGTCATACTATTTGTTGTTACAGTAGTGGTCTCCTTGGGCATACTATTTGTTGTTACAGTCGTGGTCTCCTTGGTCATACTATTTGTTGTTACAGTCGAGGTCTCCTTGGGCATACTATTTGTAGTTACAGCCGTGATCTCCTTGGTCATACTATTTGTTGTTACAGCCGTGATCTCCTTGGTCATACTATTTGTTGTTACAGCCATGATCTCCTTGGTTATACTATTTGTTGTTACAGTCGTGATCTCCTTGGTCATACTATTTGTTGTTACAGCTATGATCTCCTTGGTTATACTATTTGTAGTTATAGCCATCATCTCCTTGGTCATACTATTTGTAGTTACAGCCATGAACTCCTTGGTCATACTATTTGTTGTTACAGCCGTGATCTCCTTGATCATACTATTTGTTGTTACAGTCGTGGTCTCCTTGGTCATATACTATTTGTTGTTACAGCTATGGTCTCCTTGGTCATACTATTTGTTGTTACAGCTATGGTCTCCTTGGTCATACTATTTGTAGTTACAGCCGTGATCTCCTTGGTCATACTATTTGTTGTTACAGCCATGATCACCTTGGTTATACTATTTGTAGTTACAGCCGTGATCTCCTTGGTCATACTATTTGTTGTTACAGCCATCATCTCCTTGGTCATACTATTTGTTGTTACAGCCGTGATCTCCTTGATCATACTATTTGTTGTTAAAGTCGTGGTCTCCTTGGTAATATACTATTTGTTGTAAAGCTATGGTCTCCTTGGTCATACTATTTGTTGTTACAGCTATGGTCTCCTTGGTCATACTATTTGTAGTTACAGCCGTGATCTCCCTGGTCATACTGTTTGTTTTTACAGCCATGATCTCCTTGGTCATACTATTTGTAGTTACAGCCGTGATCTCCTTGGTCATACTATTTGTTGTTACAGTAGTGGTTTCCTTGGTCATACTATTTGTAGTTACAGCCATGATCTCCTTGGTCATACTATTTGTAGTTACAGCCGTGATCTCCTTTTTCATACTATTTGTTGTTACAGCCATGATCTCCTTGGTCATACTATTTGTAGTTACAGCCGTGATCTCCTTGGTCATACTTTTTGTTGTTACAGCCATGATCTCCTTGGTCTTACTATTTGTTGTGACAGTCGTGATCTCCTTGGTCATACTATATGTTGTTACAGCTATGGTCTCTTTGGTCATACTATTTGTTGTTACAGCCGTGATCTTCTTGATCATACTATTTGTTGTTACAGTCGTAATCTCCTTGGTAATATACTATTTGTTGTTACAGCTATGGTCTCCTTGGTCATACTATTTGTAGTTACAGCCGTGATCTCCTTTTTCATACTATTTGTTGTTACAGCCATGATCTCCTTGGTCATACTATTTGTAGTTACAGCCGTGATCTCCTTGGTCATACTATTTGTTATTACAGCCATGATCTCCTTGGTCATACTATTTGTTGTGCCAGTCGTGATCTCCTTGGTCATACTATTTGTTGTTACAGCCGTGATCTCCCTGGTCATACTGTTTGTTTTTACAGCCATGATCTCCGTGGTCATACTATTTGTTGTTACAGCCATGATCTCCTTGGTCATACTATTTGTTGTGACAGTCGTGATCTCCTTGGTCATACTATTTGTTGTTACAGCCGTGGTCTCCTTGGTCATACTATTTGTTGTTACAGCCATGATCTCCTTGGTCATACTATTTGTAGTTACAGCCATGATCTCCTTGGTCATACTATTTGTTGTTACAGCCATGATCTCCTTGGTCATACTATTTGTAGTTACAGCCATGTTCTCCTTGGTCATACTATTTGTTGTTATAGCCATGATCTCCTTAGGCATACTATTTGTTGTTACAGCCGTGATCTCCTTGGGCATACTATTTGTTGTTACAGCCGTGATCTCCTTGGTCATACTATTTGTTGTTACAGCCATGATCTCTTTGGTCATACTATTTGTTGTTACAGCCATGATCTCCTTAGGCATACTATTTGTTGTTACAGCCGTGATCTCCTTGGGCATACTATTTGTTGTTACAGCCGTGATCTCCTTGGTCATACTATTTGTTGTTAAAGCCATGATCTCCTTGGTCATACTATTTGTTGTTACAGCCGTGATCTCCTTGGTCATACTATTTGTTGTTACAGCCGTGATCACCTTTGTCATACTATTTGTTGTTACAGCCATGATCTCCTTGGGCATACTATTTGTAGTTACAGCCGTGATCTCCTTGGTCATACTATTTGTTGTTACAGTCGTGGTCTCCTTGGTCATACTATTTGTTGTTACAGCCGTGATCTCCTTAGGCATACTATTTGTTGTTACAGCCGTGATCTCCTTGGTCATACTATTTGTTGTTACAGCCGTGATCTCCTTAGGAATACTATTTGTTGTTACAGCCGTGATCTCCTTGGTCATACTATTTGTTGTTACAGCCATGATCTCCTTAGGCATACTATTTGTAGTTACAGCCATGATCTCCTTGGTCATACTATTTGTTGTTACAGCCATGATCTCTTTGGTCATACTATTTGTTGTTACAGCTATGATCTCCTTAGGCATACTATTTGTTGTTACAGCCGTGATCTCCTTGGGCATACTATTTGTTGTTACAGCCGTGATCTCCTTGGTCATACTATTTGTAGTTACAGCCATGATCTCCTTGGTCATACTATTTGTTGTTACAGCCATGATCTCCTTGGTCATACTATTTGTAGTTACAGCCATGATTTCCTTGGTCATACTATTTGTTGTTACAGCCATGATCTCCTTGGTCATACTATTTGTAGTTATAGCCGTGATCTCCTTGGTCATACTATTTGTTGTTACAGTCGTGGTCTTCTTGGTCATACTATTTGTTGTTACAGTCGTGGTCTCCTTGGTCATACTATTTGTTGTTACAGTAGTGGTCTCCTTGGGCATACTATTTGTTGTTACAGTCGTGGTCTCCTTGGTCATACTATTTGTTGTTACAGTCGTGGTCTCCTTGGGTATACTTTTTGTAGTTACAGCCGTGATCTCCTTGGTCATACTATTTGTTGTTACAGCCGTGATCTCCTTGATCATACTATTTGTTGTTAAAGTCGTGGTCTCCTTGGTAATATACTATTTGTTGTAAAGCTAAGGTCTCCTTGGTCATACTATTTGTTGTTACAGCTATGGTCTCCTTGGTCATACTATTTGTAGTTACAGCCGTGATCTCCCTGGTCATACTGTTTGTTGTTACAGCCATGATCTCCTTGGTCATACTATTTGTAGTTACAGCCATGTTCTCCTTGGTCATACTATTTGTTGTTACAGCCGTGATCTCCTTGGTCATACTATTTGTTGTTACAGTCGTGGTCTCCTTGGTCATACTATTTGTTGTTACAGCCATGTTCTCCTTGGTCATACTATTTGTTGTTACAGCCATGATCTCCTTGGTCATACTATTTGTAGTTACAGCCGTGATCTCCTTGGTCATACTATTTGTTGTTACAGCCATGATCACCTTGGTTATACTATTTGTAGTTACAGCCGTGATCTCCTTGGTCATACTATTTGTTGTTACAGCCATCATCTCCTTGGTCATACTATTTGTTGTTACAGTCGTGATCTCCTTTGGTCATACTATTTGTTGTTACAGCCATGATCTCTTTGGTCATACTATTTGTTGTTACAGCCATGATCTCATTGGTCATACTATTTGTAGTTACAGCCGTGATCTCCTTGGTCATACTATTTGTTGTTACAGCCATGATCTCCTTGGTTATACTATTTGTAGTTACAGCCGTGATCTCTTTGGTCATACTATTTGTTGTTACAGCCATGATCTCCTTGGTCATACTATTTGTTGTTACAGCCATGATCTCCTTGGTCATACTATTTGTTGTTACAGCCATGATCTCCTTGGTCATACTATTTGTAGTTACAGCCATGTTCTCCTTGGTCATACTATTTGTTGTTATAGCCATGATCTCCTTAGGCATACTATTTGTTGTTACAGCCGTGATCTCCTTGGGCATACTATTTGTTGTTACAGCCGTGATCTCCTTGGTCATACTATTTGTTGTTACAGCCATGATCTCTTTGGTCATACTATTTGTTGTTACAGCCATGATCTCCTTAGGCATACTATTTGTTGTTACAGCCGTGGTCTCCTTGTGCATACTATTTGTTGTTACAGCCGTGATCTCCTTGGTCATACTATTTGTTGTTAAAGCCATGATCTCCTTGGTCATACTATTTGTTGTTACAGCCGTGATCTCCTTGGTCATACTATTTGTTGTTACAGCCGTGATCACCTTTGTCATACTATTTGTTGTTACAGTCGTGGTCTCCTTGGTCATACTATTTGTTGTTACAGTCGTGGTCTCCTTGGGTATACTTTTTGTAGTTACAGCCGTGATCTCCTAGGTCATACTATTTGTTGTTACAGCCGTGATCTCCTTGATCATACTATTTGTTGTTAAAGTCGTGGTCTCCTTGGTAATATACTATTTGTTGTAAAGCTAAGGTCTCCTTGGTCATACTATTTGTTGTTACAGCTATGGTCTCCTTGGTCATACTATTTGTAGTTACAGCCGTGATCTCCCTGGTCATACTGTTTGTTTTTACAGCCATGATCTCCTTGGTCATACTATTTGTAGTTACAGCCGTGATCTCCTTGGTCATACTATTTGTTGTTACAGTAGTGGTTTCCTTGGTCATACTATTTGTAGTTACAGCCATGATCTCCTTGGTCATACTATTTGTAGTTACAGCCGTGATCTCCTTTTTCATACTATTTGTTGTTACAGCTATGGTCTCCTTGGTCATACTATTTGTAGTTACAGCTGTGATCTCCCTGGTCATACTGTTTGTTGTTACAGCCATGATCTCCTTGGTCATACTATTTGTTGTTACAGCCGTGATCTCCTTGGTCATACTATTTGTTGTTACAGCCGTGATCTCCTTGGTCATACTATTTGTTGTTACAGTCGTGGTCTCCTTGGTCATACTATTTGTAGTTACAGCTGTGATCTCCCTGGTCATACTGTTTGTTGTTACAGCCATGATCTCCTTGGTCATACTATTTGTAGTTACAGCCATGTTCTCCTTGGTCATACTATTTGTTGTTACAGCCGTGATCTCCTTGGTCATACTATTTGTTGTTACAGTCGTGGTCTCCTTGGTCATACTATTTGTTGTTACAGCCATGTTCTCCTTGGTCATACTATTTGTTGTTACAGCCATGATCTCCTTGGTCATACTATTTGTAGTTACAGCCGTGATCTCCTTGGTCATACTATTTGTTGTTACAGCCATGATCACCTTGGTTATACTATTTGTAGTTACAGCCGTGATCTCCTTGGTCATACTATTTGTTGTTACAGCCATCATCTCCTTGGTCATACTATTTGTTGTTACAGTCGTGATCTCCTTTGGTCATACTATTTGTTGTTACAGCCATGATCTCTTTGGTCATACTATTTGTTGTTACAGCCATGATCTCATTGGTCATACTATTTGTAGTTACAGCCGTGATCTCCTTGGTCATACTATTTGTTGTTACAGCCATGATCTCCTTGGTTATACTATTTGTAGTTACAGCCGTGATCTCTTTGGTCATACTATTTGTTGTTACAGCCATGATCTCCTTGGTCATACTATATGTTGTTACAGCCATGATCTCCTTGGTCATACTATTTGTTGTTACAGCCGTGATCTCCTTGGTCCTACTATTTGTTGTTACAGCCGTGATCTCCTTGGTCATACTATTTGTTGTTACAGCCATGATCTCCTTAGGCATACTATTTGTAGTTACAGCCATGATCTCCTTGGTCATACTATTTGTTGTTACAGCCATGATCTCTTTGGTCATACTATTTGTTGTTACAGCTACGATCTCCTTAGGCATACTATTTGTTGTTACAGCCGTGATCTCCTTGGGCATACTATTTGTTGTTACAGTCGTGATCTCCTTGGTCATACTATTTGTAGTTACAGCCATGATCTCCTTGGTCATACTATTTGTTGTTACAGCCATTATCTCCTTGGTCATACTATTTGTAGTTACAGCCATGATTTCCTTGGTCATACTATTTGTTGTTACAGCCATGATCTCCTTGGTCATACTATTTGTAGTTATAGCCGTGATCTCCTTGGTCATACTATTTGTTGTTACAGTCGTGGTCTTCTTGGTCATACTATTTGTTGTTACAGTCGTGGTCTCCTTGGTCATACTATTTGTTGTTACAGTAGTGGTCTCCTTGGGCATACTATTTGTTGTTACAGTCGTGGTGTCCTTGGTCATACTATTTGTTGTTACAGTCGTGGTCTCCTTGGGTATACTTTTTGTAGTTACAGCCGTGATTTACTTGGTCATACTATTTGTTGTTACAGCCGTGATCTCCTTGATCATACTATTTGTTGTTAAAGTCGTGGTCTCCTTGGTAATATACTATTTGTTGTAAAGCTAAGGTCTCCTTGGTCATACTATTTGTTGTTACAGCTATGGTCTCCTTGGTCATACTATTTGTAGTTACAGCCGTGATCTCCCTGGTCATACTGTTTGTTTTTACAGCCATGATCTCCTTGGTCATACTATTTGTAGTTACAGCCGTGATCTCCTTGGTCATACTATTTGTTGTTACAGTAGTGGTTTCCTTGGTCATACTATTTGTAGTTACAGCCATGATCTCCTTGGTCATACTATTTGTAGTTACAGCCGTGATCTCCTTTTTCATACTATTTGTTGTTACAGCCATGATCTCCTTGGTCATACTATTTGTAGTTACAGCCGTGATCTCCTTGGTCATACTTTTTGTTGTTACAGCCATGATCTCCTTGGTCTTACTATTTGTTGTGACAGTCGTGATCTCCTTGGTCATACTATATGTTGTTACAGCTATGGTCTCTTGGTCATACTATTTGTTGTTACAGCCGTGATCTTCTTGATCATACTATTTGTTGTTACAGTCGTAATCTCCTTGGTAATATACTATTTGTTGTTACAGCTATGGTCTCCTTGGTCATACTATTTGTAGTTACAGCCGTGATCTCCTTTTTCATACTATTTGTTGTTACAGCCATGATCTCCTTGGTCATACTATTTGTAGTTACAGCCGTGATCTCCTTGGTCATACTATTTGTTATTACAGCCATGATCTCCTTGGTCATACTATTTGTTGTGCCAGTCGTGATCTCCTTGGTCATACTATTTGTTGTTACAGCCGTGATCTCCCTGGTCATACTGTTTGTTTTTACAGCCATGATCTCCGTGGTCATACTATTTGTTGTTACAGCCATGATCTCCTTGGTCATACTATTTGTTGTGACAGTCGTGATCTCCTTGGTCATACTATTTGTTGTTACAGCCGTGGTCTCCTTGGTCATACTATTTGTTGTTACAGCCATGATCTCCTTGGTCATACTATTTGTAGTTACAGCCATGATCTCCTTGGTCATACTATTTGTTGTTACAGCCATGATCTCCTTGGTCATACTATTTGTAGTTACAGCCATGTTCTCCTTGGTCATACTATTTGTTGTTATAGCCATGATCTCCTTAGGCATACTATTTGTTGTTACAGCCGTGATCTCCTTGGGCATACTATTTGTTGTTACAGCCGTGATCTCCTTGGTCATACTATTTGTTGTTACAGCCATGATCTCTTTGGTCATACTATTTGTTGTTACAGCCATGATCTCCTTAGGCATACTATTTGTTGTTACAGCCGTGATCTCCTTGGGCATACTATTTGTTGTTACAGCCGTGATCTCCTTGGTCATACTATTTGTTGTTAAAGCCATGATCTCCTTGGTCATACTATTTGTTGTTACAGCCGTGATCTCCTTGGTCATACTATTTGTTGTTACAGCCGTGATCTCCTTGGTCATACTATTTGTTGTTACAGCCATGATCTCCTTGGGCATACTATTTGTAGTTACAGCCGTGATCTCCTTGGTCATACTATTTGTTGTTACAGTCGTGGTCTCCTTGGTCATACTATTTGTTGTTACAGCCGTGATCTCCTTAGGCATACTATTTGTTGTTACAGCCGTGATCTCCTTGGTCATACTATTTGTTGTTACAGCCGTGATCTCCTTAGGAATACTATTTGTTGTTACAGCCGTGATCTCCTTGGTCATACTATTTGTTGTTACAGCCATGATCTCCTTAGGCATACTATTTGTAGTTACAGCCATGATCTCCTTGGTCATACTATTTGTTGTTACAGCCATGATCTCTTTGGTCATACTATTTGTTGTTACAGCTATGATCTCCTTAGGCATACTATTTGTTGTTACAGCCGTGATCTCCTTGGGCATACTATTTGTTGTTACAGCCGTGATCTCCTTGGTCATACTATTTGTAGTTACAGCCATGATCTCCTTGGTCATACTATTTGTTGTTACAGCCATGATCTCCTTGGTCATACTATTTGTAGTTACAGCCATGATTTCCTTGGTCATACTATTTGTTGTTACAGCCATGATCTCCTTGGTCATACTATTTGTAGTTATAGCCGTGATCTCCTTGGTCATACTATTTGTTGTTACAGTCGTGGTCTTCTTGGTCATACTATTTGTTGTTACAGTCGTGGTCTCCTTGGTCATACTATTTGTTGTTACAGTAGTTGTCTCCTTGGGCATACTATTTGTTGTTACAGTCGTGGTCTCCTTGGTCATACTATTTGTTGTTACAGTCGTGGTCTCCTTGGGTATACTTTTTGTAGTTACAGCCGTGATTTACTTGGTCATACTATTTGTTGTTACAGCCGTGATCTCCTTGATCATACTATTTGTTGTTAAAGTCGTGGTCTCCTTGGTAATATACTATTTGTTGTAAAGCTAAGGTCTCCTTGGTCATACTATTTGTTGTTACAGCTATGGTCTCCTTGGTCATACTATTTGTAGTTACAGCCGTGATCTCCCTGGTCATACTGTTTGTTTTTACAGCCATGATCTCCTTGGTCATACTATTTGTAGTTACAGCCGTGATCTCCTTGGTCATACTATTTGTTGTTACAGTAGTGGTTTCCTTGGTCATACTATTTGTAGTTACAGCCATGATCTCCTTGGTCATACTATTTGTAGTTACAGCCGTGATCTCCTTTTTCATACTATTTGTTGTTACAGCCATGATCTCCTTGGTCATACTATTTGTAGTTACAGTCGTGATCTCCTTGGTCATACTATATGTTGTTACAGCTATGGTCTCTTTGGTCATACTATTTGTTGTTACAGCCGTGATCTTCTTGATCATACTATTTGTTGTTACAGTCGTAATCTCCTTGGTAATATACTATTTGTTGTTACAGCTATGGTCTCCTTGGTCATACTATTTGTAGTTACAGCCGTGATCTCCTTTTTCATACTATTTGTTGTTACAGCCATGATCTCCTTGGTCATACTATTTGTAGTTACAGCCGTGATCTCCTTGGTCATACTATTTGTTATTACAGCCATGATCTCCTTGGTCATACTATTTGTTGTGCCAGTCGTGATCTCCTTGGTCATACTATTTGTTGTTACAGCCGTGATCTCCCTGGTCATACTGTTTGTTTTTACAGCCATGATCTCCGTGGTCATACTATTTGTTGTTACAGCCATGATCTCCTTGGTCATACTATTTGTTGTGACAGTCGTGATCTCCTTGGTCATACTATTTGTTGTTACAGCCGTGGTCTCCTTGGTCATACTATTTGTTGTTACAGCCATGATCTCCTTGGTCATACTATTTGTAGTT
Source organism: Megaustenia siamemsis (assembly GCA_032433765.1). Taxonomy (NCBI): domain Eukaryota; kingdom Metazoa; phylum Mollusca; class Gastropoda; order Stylommatophora; family Ariophantidae; genus Megaustenia; species Megaustenia siamemsis. The sequence goes on along the minus strand of JAVIAB010000106.1, from coordinate 42,404,069 downwards.
ACAGCCATGATCTCCTTGGTCATACTATTTGTTGTTACAGCCATGATCTCCTTGGTCATACTATTTGTAGTTACAGCCATGTTCTCCTTGGTCATACTATTTGTTGTTACAGCCATGATCTCCTTAGGCATACTATTTGTTGTTACAGCCGTGATCTCCTTGGGCATACTATTTGTTGTTACAGCCGTGATCTCCTTGGTCATACTATTTGTTGTTACAGCCATGATCTCTTTGGTCATACTATTTGTTGTTACAGCCATGATCTCCTTAGGCATACTATTTGTTGTTACAGCCGTGATCTCCTTGGGCATACTATTTGTTGTTACAGCCGTGATCTCCTTGGTCATACTATTTGTTGTTAAAGCCATGATCTCCTTGGTCATACTATTTGTTGTTACAGCCGTGATCTCCTTGGTCATACTATTTGTTGTTACAGCCGTGATCTCCTTTGTCATACTATTTGTTGTTACAGCCATGATCTCCTTGGGCATACTATTTGTAGTTACAGCCGTGATCTCCTTGGTCATACTATTTTTTGTTACAGTCGTGGTCTCCTTGGTCATACTATTTGTTGTTACAGCCGTGATCTCCTTAGGCATACTATTTGTTGTTACAGCCGTGATCTCCTTGGTCATACTATTTGTTGTTACAGCCGTGATCTCCTTGGTCACACTATTTGTAGTTACCACGGAAGAACTGCTCTACTGTTTTTTCCCTTGACCTTGGCCGTGTAGCCCATGAGCTCCGACTGTAGCGAACAACTGACCCGTCAGTGTGGATGACAGCAGAACCTTCAGGTGAATTCTCATAGATCAAGGCCTGTACCTCCGCTTCCAAAGCCATATGGTTTTGTTGTCCGCATTCTCAGTTCGCTGTGATGTTAACAGAAGCGGACGTAGAGCACTCTGATGGCACCCGTATCCACTCTTCCCCAGGTCCAATGTCCCCCCAGTGGAAACATATGTTAATCAATGTTCTCAACCCACAACATCCATCATTTTTCTCCTTTCAGCCTGCCGCCCTTTCTCCTCCCAAAATCACTGTGCAATGGATGGTGTACATCCATGTGGGAAAGTCGAGTAGCCCCTGCATCGCTCTGTGTGGTGTGGCTTTCGTGCATCCAAGAATGATGAGCATGACTTCATTTTGTATTCGTTCCAGACTAAAAGAGTCTACCTGAGGTTGAGAGATAGAATCGCCAGTACGTACTTAATAACCGAAACCACTAGTCCCTAATATAGGAGGACAAGAAGATTTTGTTTGCAGTCTGCCGCCGAAATTACTCTTAGTGCTGTGAGGCCTTTCCTGGTCTTTGTTAAAATGTGACTGTGTGCTGGCTGAAAGCAAGACTTCGATCAAGCTGTAATCATAACTACCATCATGTGTGAGCCCTCACAACAACCTCTGAACCCATGGTCACTAATGGTGCAGGTGTGTTGATGGTTGTTCAGAGAGAACCAAGTTACAACCCCTTCACCAGGTTTACTAGTCTTCCTGCCGCACAGCGCCACCTGCTCATACGGGTAAGTTCAGTCTGGAGGTGGCGAGTAAACTGCTCCCTATCTCTACCTTGGCGGTTGACACAAACATTGTCAGCGTAAGAAAGCGTGATCTCCCTAATCCCGCAGTGGGCTCACCCTGTTATGTTTAAAGTGTAGGAGTTGAAAAGTACCGGCGATAGAGACGAGCCCTGTGGTAGGCCAGGATGTATGCTTGTAGGTTCGGAAGACCACGTGACTCACTTGAAAATGACCCAGCTAGAAAGGGGCCGCTGCTGCCCAATTAAGGATGGCCGGACCAAGCGCATGCAGCTGAGTCATTACGAAATAAAAGGGTACCCGGTTGTACGCTCCTCTAACATCGATGGCAACAGCATATGTCTCAAAGGCCTCGTACACATCGTGGACAAAAAGAGGAGCATTATCGCAGATCTCTCTACAAGTTAGTAGCTTCCGAACGTGGTTGGAAAAAGATGTATATTTTCCAGGCGACAGACAATCTTCCTGACATCATCTCCAGCAGCTTGTCCACCATGTTCATGGTGACAGGATAAGATATATATATATATATTGATACCTTGATATTATCTCTGTGTGGTTCCACTTCCTGTATTTTAAAACATCGATTCATGATGTAACGCGACTTAGCAGGTCGGTAAGGAATACATGTTTTATGCTCAGAGAATTCACAGAAGATGGAGATAGATAAATATAAAGTAGCACGATCAATATATGCGGCAAAACGGGGCACTCTACAATACAATCTTCATCCCAACGACGAATGACATGAAACAGTTTGAGAGATAAGATCAGAAATGAAGAATTGAGAAAAATGCTAGGAATAGCCCCCGTCATAGAATATAAAAAGAAACAACAGATAAAATTGTTTGGCCACGTGAGTAGTATTAGTGGCTGTTTACCCACCATTTTTAGCTACTTTTTAGTGTAAGTTCAAGCTCAGAAGACGAGGAAAGTTCTGAAGAGTCTGAGTGGTCATTGGAAGAGCAAGCTTTCCCATCTTGGATACCACCTAATCCTTATTTTAATAATGGGTTAACTTTAGATTCCATCTTCAAGAAGATCCCCGATAGTGTGGTAAACAGAAATGAAACCTCTGATCATGTGAGGATTCAGCCACTTTCCATATTAAATTCGAGATCACAGGATGAGGAGAGTGATGAAAGTTCCGAGATTAGAGGTGTAGAGAATTCTGCTCCGGAGTTAGATTATGAGGAAGTTAATGCTCGCTGGAATGAAATTTACCATATCAACAACACTTACTCTCAACCAAACGATCCGACAAAAAATATAATTAACAGGGTATGTATTTGTTTGTCGATTACTTAGTGTTACATGCGATTTATAGTCTGATATACCAACACAAAACCCATATGTATCGATCGTTAATTTCATGGCTTAACAGAGATTTCTATAATCCCAATTTTTTTTTTCTAAACACAGACATTCAGGTTAGTTATAGCTACGTATACCAACATCACATCTTCTAAGCCAAATATAGATTTTGTATTTTTAAAACTTAAGTACCAATAATGTACCGAGATTAACTAGCCTAACGAATGTTTCATTAAACCTTATACTATCCTAATGAGAGTTGCATTAAACCTTATAGTTCGACTTTTCCTTAGCTTTGTTTTGCCGCGGCGCCTGATATCATTTCATTTGTTGATCTGGAAGATGGGGACCTCATTCCTCATTGGCACCAGTTTGCACTTAACCGTGAAAGATTTGAAAGCCGTATTCTGGAGTATATTAAAATCATCTCACCTGTTCTGGAGTCTGGTCACAGAAAAATTATTTTAGCAACTAGACTGAATCTGTGATAAAGTACCGGTACCCTCGCCATATAAATATTGATTTTTATCATTTTAAAAATAAGTCCGTTTTCTTTTTGTTTATATTTTTTTTTTTAACTCAAATATGTGTTGTATTAGTAAATATATGTGAAATATAGAACTAATTTTGTTTTGTTTTGCCATGAATGTGAAAGAGAGAGAGAGAGAGAGAGAGAGAGAGAGAGAGAGCGTCACTATTTAATGTTAGCACACCTTACTACACATGATGATGTTGCCCGAGCCCCGCGCCGACCCGACGAGCCCCGCGCCGACCCGACGAGTCCCGCGACCCGAACCAACAAAAGATATAACTTGATCTACCAACTTTCTTAACTGGGCATACTTTCTGAGACCGTCATTTTTTAAAGTTACTCTTAGATTTCCAAAGTTAGCTGATTTACAAACCGGTCACATTACCCACCTTACTACAAAACACGCCAACCGCTATGCCCCATGATGATGATGATGCCGACGACGTTAAGTCACCATGTCAGCGATACTAAAAACTTCGACACTAATAACACCGACAACATATTTACACCCCGTGACGAACAATCAAAAGAGAAAACACCCCTTTTCTCCATTTTTTAGAATCATCACAACCACTTCGTTATTTAGATTTGCACACCTGGCCTTATGATCACCCGATAACAGCACACTAGCAGCAGATACTCTAAGAGATAATACTCAACCACGTCCACTTACACCCCTTCCCCTTCTCACTATTTAGAGTACGAGATCGAAAGTTGTGGCGAGACATGTTCACTCTACACCAACGGGCTTGTGTTGAGGGGAGGGGGACGGTATGGTGACCCATATTGATGATGATACATGACGACGACGACGATGCTTTATATTATCAACACGGAATGTTGACGGGGCGAGGGGGGTATAATGTCTCTGTGATACAGGTTAAAGGCGGTATTTTATATAATTATTTATTCCAATTGATATTCAAATACTAAAGTGTTACAGTGAAGGTATGGCGACACGTTAAAAGCTTTGGAGAAGGTAAACACTTACAACGCGTGATTCACACATATTGATGGTACATGACGATGATGAAGGAGGGGGTATAGTGTCTCTGTATTACAGGTGATGATGTTGTGGAGGGTAGGGTATGGTTGTTGACATTCTACCAAGCCATTCTCTTAAGCAGTCTGGTATCTTTTCTGGGGAGGGATAATATTCATTTCTTAAATATTTTTTTAAGACCACGCGAGAACGTTCTACGAGCTAATCCGATAAGCCCCATCGCTTTAGTTACATTGTTTTCAGGACCGTCATACAATAACACCGCTACTCTGTGCGAGAGAGAGAGAGAGAGAGAGAATTTCGCGGCTTGATACTTTGTGTGGCATGATGATGATGATAGGACATGAAGGGTACATGTTGATGATGCTGTTGAGGGTGGCACATGATGATGATGATGTGTCACTAAAAATGTAGACACTAATAATCGGCTTGATACTTTGTGTGGTATGATGATGATGATGATAGGACATGAAGGGTACATGTTGATGATGTTGTTGAGGGTGGCACATGATGATGATGATGTGTCACTAAAAATGTAGACACTAATAATCGGCTTGATACTTTGTGTGGTATGATGATGATGATGATAGGACATGAAGGGTACATGTTGATGATGTTGTTGAGGGTGGCACATGATGATCACTAAAAATGTAGTGCGAGATCCGCGACCCAATCAGTTACGAGATCGCCTATATTGTTAAATTTCCCTTCATTTAAGTTTTTAAATATTGATTTTTATCATTATATTTTATTACTTTTAAAATAAGTCCGTTTTCTTTTCAATCGGGGTTTTACCTGAGGGCTGGTTGGTTACCTGAGATATATTGAGACGCAACCGACTGTTTCGACGGACGATCTTTTCAATTTACCTGAGTTAATCCCTGAGACGTAGTGGACCGTTTCGACAAAGTGACGAAGTGGACCGTGTGCTAAGTATCGGGCCTGTCACGCCGTAGACCCCGTGTTCGAATCCCGGTGGGAGACTTTTTTTTAAATTATTTATTTTTAAAAATTTTTTATTTTTTAATAATTCGGGGACTTTTAAAATTCACACCATATCCGCCCTGATTCATTAAATATCGTCACCCACCCACGCGCGCGAGCCGTCGAGGGGTAGCCGCATATTTTAACATCTGTCACAAATATCTCTGTCACGCCGTAGGTCCCGTGTTCGAATCTCGGTGGGAGCCTATTTTTTTATTTTTAATAATTCTTAGTTTTTTACTTTCACAAATACATATTTCACATCCTTAAAATACTTTAAAATACTCTTTCACACATATTTTCATCTAACACACCGTGTCGCGCAAGATAATCCGCTGAGACGCGACCGTTCGACGATCTTTTCAATTTACCTGAGTTAATCCCTCAGACGCAGTGGACCGTTTCGACAAACTGACCAACCCCAAAAAAAAAAAAAAAATTACCCCCCAAAAAATATTCAATTTCGAAAAAATAGCGAATTTTTTTTTTATTATTTTTTTTTGCACCATTGCACGGAGCAAAATCCATTGTCTGTGGTGCATTTTCGGTGCATGGTTTTTCCAGAAAAGGTCTGGGTAAACAGCCACTAATACTACTCACGTGACACGGCAGAAAGATCAAAACACAACACAACGAGCCCTCAATAAACATTGCGAGAATACCAGACCCAAGGGTCGACCACGAAAAAGATAGATTGATGGAATATTAGAAGCACTAGGAAGCAAAGCAACAGTAGAGGCGAATAGAAGAGCAAGAGATCGCAAATTATATCTCCCCTCGACGCTGAAAGGCAAATGAGGAAGGAAAGAAGGAGAAGAAGATTCATGATGTTTTCTCTGATTCGTTTGTTCTCAGTCTTGATCGCTGCTACTTCGCAAGTACTTGAACTGTTTCGCTTATCTTTTTAATTTCTACAGACCACTGTATTTTTCATCCAAACTTAATGTGATATCAATCGTATGACGCAATAACTCTAACAAAATGCCCATCCTTTTGTGAACTTGCACTTGCAATACCTCACACCACCCACTTCTCATCCAACTTTCCGGTCTGTCCCACACTCATCCATACCTCGATACCAATAACCCCGACATTCACAAAAGCTACGACTTTCCGTGCGAGTCCGTGGAAAACCATTTTCCGGTGTAGCTGCCTGCAACTAGTTTGCGCTGACCGCCCCTAGTGATTCATCAAGTGAGCGAAGTTTATCACGTAATGGCTTCCATGTTTACCTTCCATTTACGGTAATGATAAAAGATTGCCAAATCAACCACTGGATGTTGTCATGGCAACGAATTGCTAAACATCGCTTGATTTGCGCCATTGGATTGTCCCTAGTAACAGTAAATGTAAGAGTACTTTTAAGTTTACAGTGAGACAGATAATTTATTTGAACATACATCAAGGCAAACACAAGCAAACAGCTTCACATATTAAATATTGGGAGCAGTAAACAACAGCTGAGGTAAAGAAGAGCACTAAAAAGATGAACAATCGAAATAATAAAGGTCACATCAATTATTGTGCCGTTTCAAGAAAACAGAAGAGATTTGTTAAAAAGTACTCCTTTTTCCCAAAGGGGACAAAGAACAAGACTATTGCTGGTCAGTTTTGTAGCTCACAAAGAACAAGACTATTGCTGGTCAGTTTTGTAGCTCACAAAGTACAGGACTATTGCTGGTCAGTTTTGTAGCTCACAAAGAACAGGACTATTGCTGATCACTTTTGTAGCTCACAAAGTACAGGACTATTGCTGGTCAGTTTTGTAGCTCACAAAGAACAGGACTATTGCTGATCACTTTTGTAGCTCACAAAGAACAGGACTATTGCTGGTCAGTTTTGTAGCTCACAAAGAACAGGACTATTGCTGGTCAGTTTTGTAGCTCACAAAGAACAGGACTATTGCTGGTCAGTTTTGTAGCTCACAAAGAATAGGACTATTGCTGGTCAGTTTTGTAGCTCCTAAGAAGGAGACGCTCTTGGATCATCAGAAAATGTCAGGCACCAGAACAAACGTTCCGACACTGATGTCTTAAGAAAACTACAATTATAGAACCTCGTGACACTCTCGGGGTGTCTTGCTACTTCTAGCCCCACGTGTCCAACCGAGAGGCGAAAGACTAGTGGTGCCCTCTACTTCGTTAGTAGTTCGTTCCTGGAGGCCGTTCGAACTCTAGCATTTTTTCGAAGTTCGAGTCAATTTTCCCCATTTCAAATAATGGAAAGTTCCCATACCCTAAGCCTAAACGAAATCCATTTCAATAACTTAAATATCAGATACACATAATGTAAGATACAATTAAAACAATGAGGTGCCCTAAATAATAAACTGAATCACGAAGACAGTAGACTAAATACACAAATACTAAATGATAAAACGGAAATTGAAATATACTATAACTTAAGAGTGGTGTCTCTTGTGACTGGTGGAGAGAAAGAGAATGATTACTGTTAGGAAGTTGGGTCCTGGTCTAATAACCACACCCTATTATACTTTGGGTGTTTTTTTTCTCTCTCTCTCTCTCTCTCTCTCTCTCTCTCTCTCTCTCTGGTGGACTGCCCACAGATGTCATCAACCTTCTCAATTGATCTATACCTCCATTCATCCTTGGTACTCAGAGAAGTCGAGGCCTGTCTATTCTTGATGTTATCTTCCATCTATTTCTCTGTCTACCTCTCCTTTCCCTTCACAATTGCTAAAGAATGGTCTTTACTTGGTCAATTGACGTGATCTAACAATTTCATGTCTTCACAAAAGCTCATCATGTTCTCTATTGCGTATTGCATCTTTCTGCTAACCTTGTTTTATTCGTGTTACGATTCGAGTAAGAGATGCCCAAAACCTTCAATAAAATCTCATCTCCACAGCTTAGATTCCGTAGCTCAGCTTGAACGGTTCACATTTGTAGAGACATTGATATGACTCGTCAGCCTTATTTAGAAGACAATTCTTGTCTATCCACAAAGGTTCTGGCCTTGAACAAGCTGATGTAGCTTCCGGTTTTAGATCATGGTTTACAACAAGACTTTCCTTGAATGGTTGACTGATGGTTCTGTAGTTCTGTAAATAGTACAGAGTGTTAATATGGCATGATGACATAGAGAAAGAAAGCAAAATTATAAACGAACAAATATTGAATAATTAATTACAGGAGCAATAACAACTGAAGAGGTAACTGATAAGAGACAGAGAGTGAGTAATATTAGCTTCAAATACAAAAAATGATAAGTGCCCATTGAAATAATTCTAATCAACAATGAGAGAGGACTTAGTAATAACATGACAAACATGAACAAATTCAGCCGCCATCACTGATTGGGCACGTTATCAGTCCTCGAGTGGAAGCCGTTCTGTTATTTTTTTTTAACATCCGAGTCTGACATGGGAGTTACGTGAAAACCTTGACCCGAGCATCCAGAATGTGGAGAGTTAGTTATCACAGCTGCTGCTACATGATTATTTCTAGATAAATTACAATGATAAATATGGAAAACCCCACATCAAATAATTTCGCTAAGTGTTTTAGCTTCATAGTTTAACCCTCAGCGTTTGGAATTGATGATGTCATTAGTCGTTGTTATCTCATTCTGTGCAATGTGTCAGATGTAACAAGTGGATCGATTGCAGTGTGACCAATAGTCAGCGAATGTTCAAACTTAGGACTGTGAAGCTAATGCACTGTGATATACTCCGACGTAACTTCTAATGATTCCTCTAGATATTATTGTAGATAGCCAAGCAGTCAAACAGGCAAGCAAGCAGGCAGTCAAACAGGCAGGCGGAAAGGCAAGCAAGCAGGCAAACAGGCTGCCAGGCAGACAAACAGGCAGGTAAAAAGGCAGGCAGACAGGCAAGCAAGCAGGCAAACAGGCAGCCAGGCAGGCAAACAGGCAGCCAGGCAGGCAAACAAGCAGCCAAGCAGGCAAACAGGCAAACAAGCGGCCAAGCAGGCAAAAAGGCAGGCAAAAAGACAGGCAAAAAGGCAGGCAAGCAGGCAAACAGGCAGCCAGGCAGGCAAGCAAGCAGGCAAACAGGCAGCCAGGCAGGAAAACAAGCATGCAAACAGGCAGGCAGTCAGACAAGCAAACAGACAAGCAAGCATGCAAACAGGCAGGCAGTCAGACAAGCAAACAGGCAAGTAGGCAGGCAGTCAGACAAGCAAACAGACAAGCAAGCATGCAAACAGGCAGGCAGTCAGACAAGCAAACAGGCAGGCAGTCAGGCTAACAAGCAGGCAAACAGGCAGGCAGGCAGTCAGAGAAGAAAGCAGTCAAACAGACAGGCAGTCAGACAAGCAAACAGGCAAACAGGCAGGCAGTCAGACAAGCAAGCATGAAAGCAAACAAAGAAGAGCAACAAGCAAGTTATGTGGCAGATAAATAGACAGACTTGCAATCAAGTACACTGACATACAAGCAAGCAAGCAGACAAATACGAGTAGACAGACAGGAAGGCAAGCTGTTAGCCAGACAGACAAACAATCAGACAGATAAGCAGAGAAACTGACAGTCTAGAGCAAGTCTATCAGGTCAGTACATACAATCGTTGCTGTTATTGAACCTAACTTTAGTTCATTCTTCTTATTTTGGATAAAAAAATCGCGAACAAAAAAACTGTCAAATTTTGTTCCCAGAAATGGCTTACTTTGGTTCTCAGTCGTTTTTTTCGTTCACACTGATTGTTTCAGTGGCTCCCCTTGTCAGTCAAGCCGGTGTGCTGACGTTGTGCTGCAGATTATTGCAGTCTCAAGAAAGCGTTCTCAGTGACAGTCGTATCGAGCTCCAACATACAGGCGTTTAGGACCTTCAGGATGTGAGAGTTCGCCAACGTTCCTGCTACAGGTTAAACGGGGTGACTCTTTCGTTGCCACAAACATCTATGTCACCTGAGGGGTGTATCCAAACAAATGTGTGTGGATGTCATTTATATATTTAAAGATATATACTAGAAAGCGACGAAGATCGATTTGATATCATGTTAAGAAGACTAATACTATGACAATAAAAAGCACCAAACTTACAAGCCAACATCAATAAAGGTCAAGGTAAAGTACGAGACTTGAACCGGCGTCTTAGCACGCGAGTTTACACCCATATGTGCTCAGCCGCCTATCCAGAAATGTTCGGAGATTACTGTATAGTGTCGCCTCAAGCATCGAAGCTCAGATGCGAAGCGACATTCCCCACCTTCCCAGGATAATACCCTGGTACCCATTTCTGCCAACGGCTGGGTCGACCGTGGGGGTATTTTTTTTCTTCCAACCACGAGTACAATTCACACTGCTCCCAGCGGGAATCGAACACGGGTTGTCCGAACGTCGGTGGTCCAGTCGGGTGGTTGTCCGAACGTCGGTGGTCCAGTCGGGTGAAGTCAACATCAATGTTGATGGGAAGGATCTAGAGATAGATCAAGAAAATGGCCATCTTGAAATGCCATAACGATTTATTATTATCCAGATCAAGAATATAGCCATCTTGAAATGCCATAACGAGTTATTATTGTGGAAAATGCGAGACAGAAAGAATCAACACAATAGAAATGGCAAAAAGCAATTTAATCAAATGAAATATATACATGCTTCAACACAATGACTAAAAGAATAGTATTGTGTTCAATGTTTTTTTTTAAAAAAAACTCTTGTTTAGAGTAAAAACATGGACAATAGATAATGAAACAGAGGGGGAAAAAAGACTGAAGCCTTTGAAATATGAATTTATAGAAGAATGGGAAGAATTTGGGAGAGAGAGAAGAGAAACAAATAATGAAGTTTTAAACAGAAAATAAGAGAGTTATTGAAAACAGTTCAAACAGCACAAATCAAATTGTTGAACACAAAAACTCACTGAAATAATATGCGAGAGGACAGAACATAGTGAAAACGAGGCAGAGGCAAACAAAGTCACACGTGGACTGACAACATCAAGAGATGGACAGAAGAACCTATGGCAGGTGCGCTATCAAGGTGAAAAAAACAGAGTGAAAAACCACTTCAACTTTCGATAGCAAACGGCACAAGATGATGGTACGAGGATTCTGTATGCATTAAACCAAGCGGTCACACATGGGACATGGGCTCTGGTCCATGGATGCATTCATTGGGTGACAGTCGTGATTGAGAGACACTCGTGATTGAGAGATAGTCGTGATTGAGAGACAGCCGTGATTGAGAGACAGCCGCGATTGAGAGATAGTCGTGCTTAAGAGACAGTCGTGATTGAGAGACAGTCGTTATTGAGAGACAGTCGTGATTGAGAGACAACCGTGATTGAGAGACAGTCGTTATTGAGAGACAGTCGTGATTGAAAGACAGACGTGATTGAGAGACAGACGTGATTGAGAGACAGCTGTGATTGAGAGTCAGTCGTGATTGAGAGACAACCGTGATTGAGAGTAAGTCGTGATTGAGAGACAGTCGTTATTGAGAGACAACCGTGATTGAGAGATAGCCGTGATTGAGAGACAGTCGTGATTGAGAGACAGCCGTGATTGAGAGATAACCCTGATTGAGAGACAGCCGTTATTGAGAGACAGTCGTGATTGAGAGACAACCGTGATTGAGAGACAACCGTGATTGAGAGATAGCCGTGATAATTGTGCTGCTGCAAGACACTTTAGGGCACCTTAGGTTACCAGTCGTCAGGATTTAGCCGAGCTTGTCCTGTTTGTGTATGTCAGGCCAGGTATTTACCATTGACAACAACAAAACCTCAACAAAACAAATTACACAACAGCCTCCACGAGACCGTCTGACAAGACAAAAAGGTCATACTATTGAAGCGCCACATTGTCAAGCTCTACTTTTTGTGAAAACCACTACCTTTTTCGGATGAAATGTCCTGCTTATCCACATCAAATGTCCTGATATTATTTTCGGCTATTATCTGGTAATAACTGCTTCAATGTCAGTTGTCATTCTTGCAAGTGTTGCAGAATAAATCAAAGTCTTCTCTGCAATAATTGTCTTTTATTTGAGTTGAGAAGCAGCATCCAGGCGTGGCACCACATCTCTTCTAATCTACAACAAAAGCGTTCTCCACTATTTCAAAAGTGAGCCCCTCACTTTGACTTTGAGACACTTGAAAGTTTGTTCAAGAAACGAGTCTGTAGTAATCGTTCATCACAAGTACATTACGATCAGGGATAAAGTAGTAACATCAACAAGTAACGGTACCAACTTAGCAGAGTTGAGCGTAACGAGTATAAAGCAATGTTCTTTCTTATTTATCGTCATCCTATGTGTACTCGGACTATACCAAGTAGTAGCCCTCCCTCCCGAGCACTAGAGAGATCATAAACACAACGCATCAACTAGTTAACTGTGTGTACTCGGACTATACCAAGCAGTAGCCCTCCCTCCCGAGCACTAGAGAGATCATAAACACAACGCATCAACTAGTTAACTGTGTGGAGTCGGACTATACCAAGTAGTAGCCCTCTCTCGCGAGCACTAGAGAGATCATAAACACAACGCATCAACTAGTTAACTGTGTGTACTCGGACTATACCAAGCAGTAGCCCTCTCTCGCGAGCACTAGAGAGATCATAAACACAACGCAGCAACTAGTTAACTGTGTGTACTCGGACTATACCAAGTAGTAGCCCTCTCTCGCGAGCACTAGAGAGATCATAAACACAACGCAGCAACTAGTTAACTGTGTGTAGTCGGACTATACCAAGCAGTA
>JAVIAB010000106.1:42386015-42388515 GCA_032433765.1 Megaustenia siamemsis | reverse complement strand
GCTCAACATCTATCTATCAGTTCAATATCTATCTATAAGCTTAATATATATCTTTATTCTCAACATCTATCAATCAGCCCAATATCTATCTATCAGCTCAACATTTATCAGCTCAATGTCTTTTTGTCAGCTCAACATATATCTGTCAGTTCAACATATATCTGTTACCTCAATATATATTTGTCAGCTCGATATTTATTTGTCAGCTCAATATATATCTGTCAGCTTGACATATATCTGTCAACTCAACATATATCTGTCAGCTCAATATCTATCTGTCAGCTCAATATCTATCTGTCAGCTCAACATATATCTGTCAGCTCAATATCTATCTGTCAGCTCAGCATCTATCTGTCAGCTCAATTTCTATCTGTCAGCTCAACATCTATCTATCAGCTTAATATCTATTTATCAGCTCAACATTTATCAGCTCAATGTCTATCTTTCAGCTCAACATCTTTCTAGCAGCTTAATATCTATCTATCAGCTTAATATATATCTGTCAGCTCAACATCTATCTATCAGCCTAATATCTATCTATCAGCTCAACTTTTATCAGCTCAATGTCTATTTGTCAGCCCAACATCTTTCTAGCAGCTTAATATCTATCTATCAGCTCAACTTTTATCAGCTCAATGTCTATCTGTCAGCTCAACATCTTTCTAGCAGCTTAATATCTATCTATCAGCTTAATATCTATCTGTCAGCTCAACATCTATCTATCAGCTTAATATCTATCTATCAGCTCAACATATATCAGCTTAATGTCTATCTGTCAGCTCAACATATATCTTGTCAGTTCAAATGTATCTATCACATCAATATATATCTGTAACTCAACACATATTCCTTAGTTCAACATCTATCTTTCAGCTCTATATATATCTGTCAATTCAACATCTATCTTGTCAGTTCAAATCTATCTATCACATCAATCTGTAACTCAACATCTATCTATCACATCAATATGTAACTCAACATTTATCTGTAACTCAACATCTATCTATCACATCAATCTGTAACTCAACATCTATCTAGCACATCAATCTGTAACTCAACATCTATCTATCACATCAATCCGTAACTCAACATCTATCTATCCCATCAATCCGTAACTCAACATCTATCTATCACATCAATCTGTAACTCAACATTTATCTGTAACTCAACATGTATCTGTAACTCAACATTAATCTGTAACTCAACATTAATCTGTAACTCAACACATGTCTGTAACTGAACATGTATCTGTAACTCAACATTTATCTGTAACTCAACATTAATCTGTAACTCAACACATTTCTGTAACTCAACATTAATCTGTAACTCAACATTAATCTGTAACTCAACACATGTCTGTAACTCAACATTTATCTGTAACTCAACATTTATCTGTAACTCAACATTAATCTGTAACTCAACATTAATCTGTCAGCACAAAGACTATTTGTCAGATCAATATAGATCTGTTGTATCATCATCATCACCATGCAGTTTCCTCAACATTAATCTGTAACTCAACACATGTCTGTAACTCAACATTTATCTGTAACTCAACATTTATCTGTAACTCAACATTTATCTGTAACTCAACATTAATCTGTCAGCACAAAGACTATTTGTCAGATCAATATAGATCTGTTGTATCATCATCATCACCATGCAGTTTCCTCAACATTTTCCACACAAACACGAGTCCCCTGTTATGTATTTCTTCTATTGAGAGCTCCGTTCCGTGTCTGGTCGTCACTTTTCCTACTAACTTTACTCTTTGATAAGACCTTGTGCTGTCTCTATTGGTGAGACCACTAACTTCAATGCCATGATGATTACCTTAGCATGCCTGCTCCTTCTGATACTGACTCTGACAAAATACAACCCTATGAGCTTATTTTGTTTATTATCGTTGATTTATATTCTCTTCCGCTTGTCTCAATTTGTTCTTTTTGATATTAGCATTTGATAGGATCGTTCCTTTTAATCACCACGTTATGTCATTCAATAGGCAAGGAAGGTGTCAGCGCGATGAAGGTCATGGCCAGGACAAACCTCCAGAAAACGTAAACTATTCTCGCTTGTGAAGGCTGTGGTGCTCTCAGTACTGGATTATGGTTTGGGGATGGTTACTCTTTGGTAAGCTCAGATCGTAGGGTAGTAAAGCGTTCAGAATGAGGCCCTACAGATAGTGCTGATATGTACCAGAGATACATCTATCCGTACATTGAAGTAACTACTTGTTTTATCGAGCGTTGGGGTGTGACTCAGGTTGCTCATGTCTGTACCTGTTTGTACGATGAAACATAAACCATCACTTACATTCGGCTCAGCCATAGGCCCACTTGTGCGGACAATCATGCATGGCCGAGTTGGAAGAATTCATAAGGAGAGTCAAGAGCCCCATCACGTAGCCTATAGGGAATATGGTGTTAGTAACCATCATTTGTGTATACCTTCGACACATGATTTTTGGGTTAAAATTGTCGGTATTACGTCCGTGCTG
>JAVIAB010000106.1:42283515-42383515 GCA_032433765.1 Megaustenia siamemsis | reverse complement strand
CTTCTTGTGTGTGCACCTCTAGACGTCAGTTATTATTCAACTTGTGCGTGCACCTCTAGACGTCAGTTATTATTCAACTTGTGCGTGCACCTCTAGACGTCAGTTATTATTCTTCTTGTGCGTGCACCTCTAGACGTCAATTATTATTCTTCTTGTGTGTGCACCTCTAGTCATCAGTTATTATTCTTCTTGTGCGTGCACCTCTAGACGTCCGTTATTATTCTTCTTGTGCGTGCACCTCTAGACGTCAGTTATTATTCTTCTTGTGTGTGCACCTCTAGACGTCAGTTATTATTCAACTTGTGCGTGCACCTCTAGACGTCAGTTATTATTCTTCTTGTGCGTGCACCTCTAGACGTCAGTTATTATTCTTCTTGTGTGTGCACCTCTAGACATCAGTTATTATTCTTCTTGTGTGTGCACCTCTAGACGTCAGTTATTATTCTTCTTGTGTGTGCACCTCTAGACATCAGTTATTAATCTTCTTGTGTGTGCACCTCTAGATGTCAGTGATTATTCTTCTTGTGAGTGCACCTCTAGACGTCAGTTATTATTCTTCTTGTGTGTGCACCTCTAGACGTCAGTTATTTTTCTTCTTGTGCGTGCACCTCTAGACGTCAGTTATTATTCTTCTTGTGAGTGCACCTATAGACGTCAGTTATTATTCTTCTTGTGCGTGCACCTCTAGACGTCAGTTATTATTCTTCTTGTGTGTGCACCTCTAGACGTCAGTTATTATTATTCTTGTGCTTGCACCTCTAGACGTCAGTTATTATTCTTCTTGTGAGTGCACCTCTAGACGTCAGTTATTCTTCTTCTTGTGAGTGCACCTCTAGACGTCAGTTATTATTCTTCTTGTGTGTGCACCTCTAGACATCAGTTATTATTCTTCTTGTGTGTGCACCTCTAGATGTCAGTTATTATTCTTCTTGTGAGTGCACCTCTAGACCTCAGTTATTATTCTTCTTGTGAGTACACCTCTAGACGTCAGTTATTATTCTTCTTGTGTGTGCACCTCTAGACGTCAGTTATTATTCTTCTTGTGTGTGCACCTCTAGACGTCAGTTATTATTCTTCTTGTGTGTGCACCTCTAGACGTCAGTTATTATTCTTCTTGTGAGTACACGTCTAGACGTCTATTATTATTATTCTTGTGAGTACACGTCTAGACGTCAGTTATTATTCTTCTTGTGAGCGCACCTCTAGACCTCAGTTATTATTCT
Source organism: Megaustenia siamemsis (assembly GCA_032433765.1). NCBI lineage: Eukaryota > Metazoa > Mollusca > Gastropoda > Stylommatophora > Ariophantidae > Megaustenia > Megaustenia siamemsis. Next base: position 42,382,292 of record JAVIAB010000106.1, on the reverse strand, counting down.
TCTTGTGAGCGCACCTCTAGACCTCAGTTATTATTCTTCTTGTGAGTACACGTCTAGACGTCAATTATTATTCTTCTTGTGAGCGCACCTCTAGACGTCAGTTATTATTCTTCTTGTGAGCGCACCTCTAGACCTCAGTTATTATTCTTCTTGTGAGCGCACCTCTAGACCTCAGTTATTATTCTTCTTGTGAGTACACGTCTAGACGTCAATTATTATTCTTCTTGTGCGTGCACCTCTGGACATCAGTTATTATTCTTCTTGTGAGCAGCTCTAGACGTCAATTATTATTAATTTGGAAGAAAGCGTTCACCACCTCAAGGCCGATCTCATCACTAGACTGCGTGTCCCGATATGGTGACGGCGATGGCTACAGGAGCCTTCCCTGTTCATCATATGTGGGGCATGATTGTTGTAGATGTTCAGCAGCCATTGTGTCTATGTCACAGTCACTGCCATCAGAGGTTCTAAGGTGTTGTAAATGAGGTACACAATCTATTGTGCCCTGTTCGAAGTCTACAAATTGTTACTTGTTCATTTATGTTGATCTGGTAGTAGGCCTCATTTTTTCTGGTAACAATGTTGTTCTGTATTTCATTTGTTCTTGAAAAGCGTCTTTGATTCTTGATAAGTTGTACTTGTATCTGTCTAGTGTCATTTACCACCTTCGTTTTGTCTGCTTCATCGTTTCCATAAATATTGCAGTGAAACGGAATCCACTGACACACAGTTCTTCTGCACCTCTAGAGCCTGTAGAATATTTTCTTCAATCTCGGTTCCCATGACCCCTTGGTGCTGTAACTATTGACAGGGCATCTGTGAGGAATACAATGTTTTCTTCTTTAATCTTTTCCGTCAATTTCAGCTACAGTTTTGAGAAGTTAAATCTTGTCTGCTTTATAGTTACTTACTGTTGCAACAGAGTCTTTTTCTATGTGTGTTTTTTTTAAAAGGCATTTGAAAATTTCTGCTCCATTTTCTGTTTCAATGGTTGCTGATCCACATGTGCAGGTATGAGCCAAGGAGCATTGTGAGCATTTTTTACTTTGTATTTTAATCTTCTTATTCTTCTCTGTTCCCCGTTCTGGCTGATTCTTTGCACCATGTCAGGAATGCTCTTTGTGAGGTCATGAACTTTCTTCACACTGTGCTATATAGTATTGATTGGTCGTCATAGAGTGTATTGTGCCTACTTTCTGCATAGTTTTTGTTGATTCTACAAAGTTATTCCGCTTTAGTCTACTTTTACCAAAGCCATTTATTCTCTTGTGCGTGGGATGATTAGTCAGTCTTCTAAATGTGTCACCTTGTTGTTGAGTCCTGGCGTCTCTTGTGTCTTCCATTGATGGCAAGTGTGATTTTTTCTCCAGTTTTGAAATCGGAGTTGATCTCATACCACCAGTTATAATTCTCAATGCTTGGTTTTAAAGTCTGTTGATCTCATACCACCAGTTATAATTCTCAATGCTTGGTTTTAAAGTCTGTTGATCTCATACCACCAGTTATAATTCTCAATGCTTGGTTTTAAAGTCTGTTGATCTCATACCACCAGTTATAATTCTCAATGCTTGGTTTTAAAGTCTGTTGATCTCATACCACCAGTTATAATTCTCAATGCTTGGTTTTAAAGTCTGTTGATCTCATACCACCAGTTATAATTCTCAATGCTTGGTTTTAAAGTCTGTTGATCTCATACCACCAGTTATAATTCTCAATGCTTGGTTTTAAAGTCTGTTGATCTCATACCACCAGTTATAATTCTCAATGCTTGGTTTTAAAGTCTGTTGATCTCATACCACCAGTTATAATTCTCAATGCTTGGTTTTAAAGTCTGTTGATCTCATACCACCAGTTATAATTCTCAATGCTTGGTTTTAAAGTCTGTTGATCTCATACCACCAGTTATAATTCTCAATGCTTGGTTTTAAAGTCTGTTGATCTCATACCACCAGTTATAATTCTCAATGCTTGGTTTTAAAGTCTGTTGATCTTCACAAAATGTGGCTTTGTTGCTGTTGCTGCAATACCATAATCTAGCACTGGCTCGCCCCACGTCAAGTTCCTTGAGCACACGACCATATGTTCCCCACGTTTTGCAAGAAAGTCTCCCATAATTAACACTTGACGTGTCATGGGTGGCTTTACGTGAACAACTAGAGACCGAAAGGTTGCAACTTCCAACTCTACCATTGCTACCAATCTGTTTAATTGTTATAGTGTATGTGTTATACCTGATGTAGGTTTTTGCCGAAACGTCGTAGTTGGTCTTGGCTTTCTATTAGTTTCGCTGCTTCATACCGTTTTATTGTTAGTTGACACGTGACTACCCCACAACTAAACAGTAGGACGGACACGACATTATCGATCTGTTCGTCCAGTATTTTCAAGTTTGGCCTTCTTGGAATCAGGGAAAAGTGGGATCGCTGTCGTCAGTGGAGAAGTTCAGAGTTCACTTCTTTATGAGGAGGCATTAGCCGGAAGACTCAGAACTTCAAAGCACGGATCTCTAGAAACAAAGTGACATTTATCAGAAGTGCATATCTGCCGGGGTCCTCGGTAGCCTAGTTGGTAAAAACCACCCGACTGGGCTACCGATGTTCGGACAACCTGTGTTCGATCCCCGCTGAAAGCAATTGTACTCGTGGGTGGGAAAATACCCCCGCGGTGGACCCAGCGCAGAAAGAAATGGGTACCAGTGAAGGTACTCTGGGAAGGCGATGAATGCCGCCTCGCATCGTGAGTTTCTGATACTTGAAGCGACACTATCCAGAAGTCCCCGAACACTTCTGGACAGGCGGCCAAACACATTTTGGTGAAAACTCGCGTGCTAAGACGCCGATTCAAGTCTCGTACTTGACCTTTACCTATCGTGTGAATGTTAATATGTTACCATAAGAAGATACAAAACAATGGGCTCTTCCGTTCCCTTTACATATGTCTGTATCATGTCAATAACAGTAGAACTACCATATTCTCTGAATACAAGAAACGTATACAAACATCGCCCACATCATGTTCCAGCCATCGGTTTTGGAGGACCTGAACTGATGATGTTAAGTAACGTCAGCGATAAGAAAGCCAGCATTGCTTATTTTGATTGATCTCATGTCCCGTGTTGAGACTAATGTGTTTGATACTCTCTATGAATGGTAATCACAATCGCTCATTCTTAGATCATCATCATCAAGTACCGTGCCTGCTGGCGTAGATGTCATGTCTCTCCACAACTTTCGATCTCGACAGTTATTTATCATTTCTGTTGTTGATCCTCTGCCAAGTCTTAATCTTTCTGGTATCTTTTCTCTTTGCTTCCCTCTATCTCTTCGTCCCTCAATGTTTCCAGTTGTTACAATATATTCCAGCTGTTCTCTTCTCATTACATGGCCAAAAAATGATTGTTTCTACCTAATATTGGAAATAAGCTCTCTATTTTTGATTTGATCTCTTTCAGAATATTTTTATTGCTCTTCTTATTTGTCCATGGTATTCTCAACATTCTTCGGTAAAATCACATTTCTACAGCCTCCAGTGATTTTCTTGTTTGTTTTGACCATGATTTACATCCATCTGGCCTCACCTCTGTTGTACATCTACCACTTGAGGTTAACGTTGTTGCCAGATATTTACATTCATTTACCTGCTTTAATATTGTCCACTAGCCTTTATTGCGCATTGCGGTGATGTCTGTTTCTTTGTTGCTGCTATTACCTCTGTCTTTTGCTATTAAGACTGTCTTTTATTTTTGCTTTTCTTCACTATAATGTCTAACATTTCTTGTAACTCATTTTCACTCTTAGTGATTAAGACTGTATCAACAGCATACCTGAGGTTATTTATAGTTATGACCTCCGATTGTTATTCCAGGCATGTCCCTTATGAATCTTAAAGTAATCTCACCGTACATATTAAATAAATCTGGTGACAGCACATAACCTTGCGTAACACCATGTTTTATTTGTTGAAATATTCCCAACTGATTTCCAGTTCTTATGGCCGCTGTTTTTTGTCAGTACATGATTTTTATTATTCTTAGATCTTTTCTGTCTATGTTTATGCTTTTTAAAATTTTGATTATTTCTTGGTGCTTTACTTTGTCAAATGTTTTGGTATAATATGAAACATGTGTATAGATCTGTTTTCGCCTCTATGGCTCGTTCTACTAAAGATCTTATGATGTATGTGGCATTGTTCGTACTTTTACCTCCAACAAAACCACACTGTTCATCACTCATTTCTGGACTAATTTTGTTTCACACTCTTCGCATGATGATTCTTAATAATATCTTCATCATGTGACTCATAAGGCTTAATTCTTAGATACAATGGGTATTAATTCAGTCAGAACCATTAATGATTTAGATACAGACGTTATTAATTCAATCAGAACTGTTAATGGTTAGACACAGATGTCATTAACTCAATCAGAACTGTTAATGGTTAGTCACAGATGTCATTAACTCAATCAGAACTGTTAGTGGTTAGACACATATGTTATTAACTCAATCAGAACTGTTAGTGGTTAGACACAGATGTTATTAACTCAATCAGAACTGTTAGTGGTTAGACACATATGTTATTAACTCAATCAGAACTGTTAGTGGTTAGACACAGATGTTATTAACTCAATCAGAACTGTTAGTGGTTAGACACATATGTTATTAACTCAATCAGAACTGTTAGTGGTTAGACATATATGTTATTAACTCAATCAGAACTGTTAGTGGTTAGACACATATGTTATTAACTCAATCAGAACTGTTAGTGGTTAGACACATATGTTATTAACTCAATCAGAACTGATAGTGGTTAGACACATATGTTATTAACTCAATCAGAACTGTTAGTGGTTAGACACATATGTTATTAACTCAATCAGAACAGAACTGTTAGTGGTTAGACACATATGTTATTAACTCAATCAGAACTGTTAGTGGTTAGACACATATGTTATTAACTCAATCAGAACTGTTAGTGGTTAGACACAGATGTTATTAACTCAATCAGAACTGTTAGTGGTTAGACACATATGTTATTAACTCAATCAGAACTGTTAGTGGTTAGACACAGATGTTATTAACTCAATCAGAACTGTTAGTGGTTAGACACAGATGTTATTAATTCAATCAGAACTGTTAATACAATGAGTATTTGTCTGATGAACTAATGAACTGTACGATTAATATCAATATTATTGATACGTTTCAGTAGTGATGTGCATCAATCGGTAAATCATTGTTAAAAGGTAAAGTGTGTTAGATTGAAACAAAATACTACTATTTTGTTATCCAACTTTATATGTTCAAGTAATTCAAGTACTCCATGATTCTTGATAAATAGAAAATATTCAATCTCCCTGCGTTAGACATCAATTACTTTCAACCAACTTGGGATCTATGTTTCCAAAGATGGAATCACTGTCAGTGGTCAAGTTGGTGGCCACCTGTTGTGGCAAGTGAGCTTCCACTTTGAAAACTGAAACTGTTCATGAAATAAGTAGAACGTTATAGATTTGTTTAACTATCATTATTGACTTTATTTCCTGGATAATTAAAACTGAAGATGAGAAGAGAACACAAGAGACTTGAAGTTTTCAACTCCACGCACGACATTGTACATAATGCAAATTCCTTGGCCTTGGTGAGTTATACATGAAGGAGCATTTATGAGGTTCAGTAATTCAAGCAACCAGCTCGTCTCTTAGTAAAACCTGCAAGGCACAAGAAACTGAGAACGGCAGGACGACTTTACCTGTCGACTCCATCCTGTCCACACTTGTGAACGACAAGAAAGGACATTTTTGAAACTGGTTTTCTGCAGCAAACATTTGTGTTAACTAATACAATCCACCATCCCACACCCGCCGCTTTGTTGATATTTGTTTTCATTCCGCTTGCTCCAGCACAATAACAAAACACGAATTAATGACCATTACAGTCTACCCGCCAAGTTGATATATATCCCTTCTTGCTGTCCAACACATTAGATTTTTATCACAGCACCATTTTCGGTCAGTTACGCTCGATCTGTCAGAGCACCACTTTCGATCAGTTACATTCGATTTTTGTCACAGCACCTCCTTCGGTCAGTTACATTAGATCTGTCAGAGCACCTCTCTCGGTCCAAGACCTTCGATCTCTCACAGCACCTCTTTCGGTCCGAGACATTCGATCTGTCACAGCACCTCTTTCTGTCCAAGACCTTAGATCTGTCACAGCACCTCTTTCGGTCCGAAACATTCGATCTGACACATCACCTCCTTCGGTCAGTTACATTAGATCTGTCACAGCACCTCTTTCGATCCAGGACCTTCGATCTGTCACAGCACCTCTTTCGGTCAGTTACATGTCAGAGCACCTTTTTCGGTCAAAGACCTTGTATCTGCCACAGCACCTCTTTCGGGCCAAGACCTTGGATCTGTCACAGCACCTCTTTCGGGCCAAGACCTTGGATCTGTCACAGCACCTCTTTCGGTCCAAGACATTCGATTTGTCACAGCACCTGTTTCGGTCATTTATACTCGATCTGTCACCGTATAGTCATGATGTCGCATTTACTTTCTCGCTTCAGTTCTACTCGCTGCGCTAAGTTCACCTCCCCAAGTTCATAATGACCATTTGGATTTGGATTAAGGTTTTACCCAGCTCTGGTTTTGTAACCCTAAAGCCACATACAATTGTGGCAGCTGTTGACTCTCCGTTACCGTAGAGTCACCTACAATTGTGGCAGCTGTTGACTCTCCGTTACCGTAGAGTCACCTACAATTGTGGCAGCTGTTGACTCTCTGTTACCGTAGAGTCACCTACAATTGTGGCAGCTGTTGACTCTCTGTTACCGTAGAGTCACCTACAATTGTGGTAGCTGCTGACTCTCTGTTACTGTAGAGTCACCTACAATTGTGGTAGCTGCTGACTCTTTGTTACCATAGAGTCACCTACAATTGTGGTAGCTGCTGACTCTTTGTTACCGTAGAGTCACCTACAATTGTGGTAGCTGCTGACTCTCTGTTACCATAGAGTCACCAACAAATGTGGTGGCTGCTGACTCTGTATCAGGTTTCCTCTTATCAATATATTACCATCTCTACGCTGAATCAGAGATTATACAAATGTCAACATTTTCTGTTCATTCTCTCTTCCGGTAATGTTTTTTCTACATTTTAAACATTAATTTTGTTGAAAGAACTAATCAATCAAATGAATAATTACAACATTTGGAATTCCCAGACTGGTTGCTTGGATTAACTCAGGTCTTATTTCAGACTGGTTGCTTGGATTAACTCAGGTCTTATTTCAGACTGGTGGATGGGGGTAGACTTCCCACAGGATCAATTACCCTTTTCCGCTATCGAATGGGTTAAATGAAAACCTGAAAACTACGAGGTGACAGCACTGGACAAATGCTTTCTTGGACAGTCCCTCAGTCAAACCCCTGGGCAGACTTTACAACAAACCTAAAGTCCTATTTTATACTTACATTTTTGGGGGGTTCAAATACTCCATCTACTGTCTTTCAGCCCAACCCATTTCGACATTCCTGAGCATGCTCATTGAGCCACTGAGAAATAACAGGTGGTTGAAAGTTTGTCTCTCATACTAAGCTAATGTCTTGGCTTGGATACTGGGCTCTCTCGTCAGACTTACTTGTAGTCAAGACAATCGCATTGCTGTCTTCCTTGACAGGATCTCCCACTGACATGAGCTCTCCCGTCAGACTTACTTGTAGTCAAGACAATCGCATTGCTGTCTTCCTTGACAGGATCTCCCACTGACATGAGCTCTCCCGTCAGACTTACTTGTAGTCAAGACAATCGCATTGCTGTCTTCCTTGACAGGATCTCCCACTGACATGAGCTCTCTCGTCAGACTTACTTGTAGTCAAGACAATCGCATTGCTGTCTTCCTTGACAGGATCTCCCACTGACATGAGCTCTCCCGTCAGACTTACTTGTAGTCAAGACAATCGTATTGCTGTCTTCATTGACAGGATCTCCCACTGACATCAGTTGTCAAGGCCATGAGCTCCACCTATGCCAAACAACAGACCACAACCTTCTTCATACAGGTCCTAACTCGTGTCGCCATATTGTCGTATGACGTCATGAGGTCAGACTGAAACTTCTTGTAGTCAATACGCAAAAACTATTATAATAAATGCTATTTAATTGCCTAAAGTATGTTTGTCTGGTCTTTGTTCTGGCTTTCTATACATGTTAATAATAGTAAAAGAAAGCAATAAAAAAAGGAAAGAGAGATGGCGGACGGCAAAGAGACAAAATACTGGATATCTTGGTGTCATTGCATGACTGAAAACAGTCAACAGCAGAACTGATACGATGCACTGTAGATAGAAGATTGTGGAAGGACATGATCGTCTACGCCAACCGGTATGGCACATGATGATGATGATACATGTTAAATAGCAGCCTCCGCCATTCATAGTTGACTATGAATTTAGCAGCGCCCCTAGGAAATGTTATTTCTTTTCTTTCGCTGTGTACATTATTTAATTATCATAAATTATTACTGTATATTATTGTAATATAATTATAAATATATCAGCCTACCGTTATATCATTTCGGTCAGGATACACATGTCCAATAATTGTTCACCATTTATGCCATCAGGTATATGTCCTCAAGTATATGTTCTGAAGCATATCTCCTCAAGTATATGTTCTCAAGTATATGTTCTTAAGTATGTGTCCTCAATATATGTTCTCAAGTCTATGTTCTCAAGTATATGCTCTCAAGTATATGTTCTCAGGTATATGTCCTCAAGTATATGTTCTCAAGTCTATGTTCTCAAGTATATGCTCTCAAGTATATGTTCTCAGGTATATGTCCTCAAGTATATGTTCTCAAGTCTATGTTCTCAAGTATATGTTCTCAAGTATATGTTCTCAAGTATATGTTCTCAGGTATATGTTCTCAAGTATATGTTCTCAGGTATATGTCCTCAAGTATATGTTCTCAAGTATATGTTCTCAAGTATATGTTCTCAAGTATATGTTCTCAGGTATATGTTCTCAAGTATATGTTCTCAGGTATATGTTCTCAATTATATATTTTCAAGTATATGTCCTCAAGTATATGTTCTCAAGTATATGTTCTCAGGTATATGTCCTCAAGTATATGTACTCAAGTATATGTCCTCAAGTATATGTCCTCAAGTATATGTTCTCATGTATATGTCCTCAAGTATATGTCCTCAAGTATATGTTCTCAGATATATGTCCCCAAGTGTATGTCCTAAAGTATATGTTCTTAAGTCTATGTTCTAAAGTATATGTCCTTAAGTATATGTTCCCAAGTATATGTCCTCAAGTGTATCTCCTAAAGTATATGTTCTTAAATCTATGTTCTAAAGTATATGTCCTCAAGTATATATTCATAAGTCTATGTTCATAAGTCTAAGTCCTCAAGTCTATGTTTTCAAATGCGAAAATATTTCGAACAACGTCCTAGGCCTAACCCATTCAAGATGTCAATTTAATCTGCTACCTTTGTGACACATCATCTCACTCTGTCAGCACTGACTCCAATATAGGCCCTGGTCGAAACATTTTTGTTCTGTCTTTCACTGAGGGGGAAGTCCAGGAGTTAACATGTAGCTCTTCATGGTGATACATCATTTGGTACATCCGAGAATGATGCACCTGGTCTCGTTATGTATTATGTTCAGTCTTTCCATTTGAGTATGATAAAGAGACAATACAGCCAGACCATACTCAATCACAGAATGGACAAGTTCCCGATATAAGAGAACAATGTGAGGTTGCTCGTAGTCGAATGCCGCTGCCAGGACAATTATTGCAGCCAGGTTCTTCCTAACTAGGGAATAATAGAACAAAGAAGTATGTGTTAGCACTTGGAAAAAATGACAGACAAACAACAACAGAAAAAAACAGAGAACAATATATGTTCCGAAGCAGGACTCGAACTCGTACTCCATGGCACCGCGCCTTGCCACGAGAAGCCGAACGCATGGTACACTGCCACGCAGCTAATGAAAAAATTAGCTATTGTGAGCAGTGTCTTACACGAAGGCGTTCCCATGACATTCTTCCTAACTACTCGTTTTACGTGAATGGTAAATGCAAGACAGATCAAACCACACTCTATCCAAGACAGAACAAACCACACTCTATCCAAGACAGAACAAACCACACTCTATCCAAGACAGAACAAACCACACTCTATCCAAGACAGAACAAACCACACTCTATCCAAGACAGAACAAACCACACTCTATCCAAGACAGAACAAACCACACTCCATCCAAGACAGAACAAACCACACTCCATCCAAGACAGAACAAACCACACTCCATCCAAGACAGAACAAACCACACTCCATCCAAGACAGAACAAACCACACTCCATCCAAGACAGAACAAACCACACTCCATCCAAGACAGAACAAACCACACTTCACCCAAGACAAAACAAACCACACTCCATCCAAGACAGAACAAACCACACTCCATCCAAGACAGAACAAACCACACTCCATCCAAGACAGAACAAACCACACTCCATCCAAGACAGAACAAACCACACTTCACCCAAGACAGAACAAACCACACTCCATCCAAGACAGAACAAACCACACTCCATCCAAGACAGAACAAACCACACTCCATCCAAGACAAAACAAACCACACTCCATCCAAGACAGAACAAACCACACTCCATCCAAGACAGAACAAACCACACTCCATCCAAGACAGAACAAACCACACTCCATCCAAGACAGAACAAACCACACTCCATCCAAGACAGAACAAACCACACTCCACCCAAGACAGAACAAACCACACTTCACCCAAGACAGAACAAACCACACTTCACCCAAGACAGAACAAACCACACTCCACCCAAGACAGAACAAACCACACTTCACCCAAGACAGAACAAACCACACTCCACCCAAGACAGAACAAACCACACTTCACCCAAGACAGAACAAACCACACTCCACCCAAGACAGAACAAACCACACTCCACCCAAGACAGAACAAACCACACCCCACCCAAGACATCTCATTGCGATAGTCCTTTCCTCAATCACAGAAAATAAACTCACAATTGGCGATGCCGTGTTGTCAGTTCGGCTGTTTAGATAGAATCGATTTATACTGCCTTCGTCATGCTCTTTTTTCCTACACATAATACGATCGAATTGTGTAGGTTGCATAGCTGGTCGTGCGCTCTAGCGTTTATTTCTCGTGGCAAGGATTGTGGGTTTGATCTTGTTTCGTTCTGTCTAATGTTCTTTGTTTTTTTTTTCTATTGTTGATTATTTTTTTCCCTAGTGTTGTAAACATAGCTCTTCCCCTGAAATGATTCGCTGATCTCAAATAAACTGCTCCGGGTTTGTCCCCTGACGGTACACCCATGACGATCCCTGACCTGCGATCTGCTCACTCGTGATTCTCACAATTGAGGCCTGTAATAAAACAAGAAATATTTGTGTGCCGTGTGATGACCAGCGTTTTTCGATGTTTCTTCAGAACTTCACTTGCCAAATTCCACACCCCTTGTAGCTGATAAATGGTCGCAGAGATGCAGTTGAGAAAGAATGGACTGAACTTCAGTGCAAGAAATAGATTCTTCAAGAAATAAATAAGCGTCTTATTGTAAGCCCTCAAGGTCGATTAATGGAATCCTCCAAGAGTAGGTGGAAATAAACGGCTCTGATCAAACATCAGATTATTAATCTAACATTTATCTTCTCCAAGCTTCAGATTATTAATCTAACATTTATCTTCTCCAAGTTTCAGATTATTAATCTAACATTTATCTTCTCCAAGCTTCAGATTATTAATCTAACATTTATCTTCTCCAAGCTTCAGATTATTAATCTAACATTTATCTTCTCCAAGCTTCAGATTATTAATCTAACATTTATCTTCTCCAAGCTTCAGATTATAAAGCAGACATTTATCTTCTCCAAGCTTCAGATTATAAAGCAGACATTTATCTTCTCCAAGCTTCAGATTATAAAGCAGACATTTATCTTCTCCAAGCTTCAGATTATAAAGCAGACATTTATCTTCTCCAACAGCTTATCTATCGTATTTGGTGATTGTTCGATAGCCTTGAATGTTCGTTAACTCCTTGTTCAGCTTAGGCAGCGGTATCAGATGTAGCCACGATTCTTTGATTGTTGCGCTCTCAATGTTTTTGTTGTAGACGTTTACCAGTTCCTCCAACTCGTCATCTGCCAACTGACCAATGTCATCGTACCAATATAATTATATTAAACTTATGTTATAAAACAGTGGGAGTTAAGATGGGCACAGCCAGAAAAGAGAAACTTAGTGGCCGTGTAAGAAAACTTATCAACCAAAATAGAACTGGAGTCGTCAGTCGCTGGACACTGCGGGACTTGCTGAGGAGGGGATCTGAGCACCTATGGACATGTTCGGAGTGCAATGATGGTGACCCGCAAATAACTTAATAACTCAATAACCGCCTGGACCTGGTGCCGTTTTCCTTACTAATCACTGTAAATAGCTTTGTATTCAAGCAAAACAAATGAGATTTATGGGGCAAGTTAAAAGACACAGTAGCCTACTAAATGTAACCTTGGAAGGGAAAATACAAGGTAAAAGAGTCAGAGGCAGACCAAGACTAACATGGACGAGTAAGATCAAAAGATGAACAAGTCAACCCACGACAACCTGCACCATCAAAGCAAGAGACAGAGCGGAATGGCAGCCAACCTTCTATACGAAGACGTCACTCAATGATGATGATGATGAAAGTAATTTTGCCTTCATCCATTCTTTCATAATCCTTTTCTTCCAATTATTTGTGATTATTCATTATCAACATTTCAATTTGTGTTTAATATGTGTAATCATTTATTGCTAACATTTGCAAATATAGATTGTGCATACAACACTAGAAACCTACCGATGAATATTGTACAGGAACACAACTTGTGGTCTGAGGAAAGCATCGCAATAATCACTTGGATTCTAGACGTTCTATTTGACTCTGCTCCTCGATGATCTTACCAGTTAATAGATTCCTGACAGCAACAGCACTTTTACTTTTAAAGAACATTTAGAGCCCATTACGAAAAGACAATCTACCTTCCTAGTGTTATTGTGCTATTGAGTTATTGAGTTATTTGCGAGTCATCATCATTGCACTCCGAACATGTCCATAGGTGCTCAGATCCCCTCCTCAGCAAGTCCCGCAGTGTCCAGCGACTGACGACTCCAGTTCTATGTTGGTTGATAAGTCTTCTTACACGGCCACTAAGTGTCTCATTTCTGGCTGTGCCCATCTTAACTCCCATTTCTATCATCCGAGGAAGTGACATGGATCTGTGTTTGTCGAAGTCATGTGTTCTTCCCACATATCGGAGGGCATTGATGATGTCCGCCCGATCCATTGGTTGCCCGTCCTCAACGACAGCGCAGCTAGCCAACCTGTCCGCTCTTTCATTTCCCCCGCACTCTCGCATGTCCAGGGACATAGACAAAGGTGACCTTACGTATTTTGGATTTCTGCAACGACTCTACCCACTGCATGCGTACAGAACCCGTCTCCACTTTTGTTTATCATGCTCATCGAATCACTCAATATACATGCGTGGGTGTAGTCTTGTGACTCTAACCATTTGAATGCCTTGGTCACTTCCATCGCTTCCATTGTCCTGCTACTCGTGGTCATGACGTATGCACCACTGTCTTCCTTGACGATTCTGCCTGCCGAGCGTGCTGTAAATGCCCATGCACTTCTTTGGTGTCGTCTTACAGATCCGTCTGTATAGATGACTGCATCTTTCTCATCGGTGTTATCGCAGATGAGACCGTTTACCTCAGCATTAACCACGACTGGGTTCTGTTCCCTACTTTTCCTGTCGAGTGTGACAATACACGAGAAAGTCCCTTTGAATGACGTAGGCACCGGTATCCACTCCTCACCAACGCTGATATTGGTAAGCCCACAGACCTGTTTGATGACATCTTCTGCTCGGCCCACCCATGATTTGCCTCATTTTAGCCTGGCACCTTTCTCTGTGTTGAGCACGTGGTGCAATGGATGCTCTGTATCTGTACTAATCTTCAGGTATGCTCGTGCTCTCCAGATCTTGATTCTGTCATCCATGGTTGGAAAGTCAAGAAGATACCTTATTGCTACACAAGGAGAGTCCCTCGTACATCCCAGGATAATGCGCATGGCTTCATTTTGTATTTTCTCCAGCCTATCAATTTGAGTCGTACTGACAGTAAGAATTGTCAGGGCATACTCGGTTGGTGCGAGGACTAATCCCTGGAACAGAAGAGTAAGTAGCCTCTGCTCTATGTTGGCAGCTGCCATTAGCTTCAAGGCGGCTAATACTTTGCGGATCACATGGTCGACGTGGTCCCGAAAACACAGGCTGCGATCAAACTTAACTCCGAGGTATGTCATCAACTTGTCCCTGGTCACCTCATCAGCTCCCATTCGTACTATCGGTGTGGTCGTATTAACGATATGATTGTTAAGGGAGAACCATGAAACTGATGCTTTATTAGGATTAACCAAGGCACCTGAAACCCCACACCAGGAAGAAATGCGATCGAGTTCGTCTTGCATTGTGGAGGCGATTCCCCGCCTGTCTCTTCCCTGTCGATATACCAGAATATCATCAGCAAAAGTCATAGTTCTTCCCCTCCCATCCAGCTGTTGTTCCGTGATCGTTATTGTGTACACGTTAAATAGAACTGGTGACAATGGTGAGCCTTAGGGCAGCCCTGGACAAATGGATGTTGGCTCGGAGGACCAACTTCTACATCTGAGTATCACCTTCCTCTGAAACAGTGCTGCGGTGATCCATCTAATGAGGAAGGGGTGCACCGCCAGTTTGAGGAGCATATGCATGAGATATTCAAATAGTACCCTGTTGTATGCATCCTCCAGATCTATAGCAGCAGCACATGTCTCCTCTCGTCTGTGGAAGCCTTCGAAGACGTCATAGGCAAAGACTGCCGCATTGAGTCATGTCTCTTTGTTATATCTATAACCTCCGAGTGTGGGTGGGAATACGCGTTTCTGTTCAAGGTGACAGGTGAGGACACCGGCAACTATTTTCTCCAGCAGCTTGCCCGCAGTGTTCTGCAGTGTGATGATTCTGTAGGCACTGATCTGAGAAAGGTCCTTGTTTGGCTTCGGTAGCTGTGTAGCCACTCCTCCTTAATCTGGTCACTCCGAATACTGGCATTAAACTCATTGACCAGTTTTGTCAAGTCGTCGTCAGCTAAATCGCCTATGTCATCGCGAACACCATCTGGACCAGGAGCAGTGTTGTGTGACCTTTTAAGTGTCGTGCGAATGGTATCGGTTGTGATTGTGAGATCTTCTTCCAGCCCTACATCCTTACACAATTTTGACGGCGATCCCCGTATCCTTATTCTTAAAGCCTCATTTCTTTGGTCCGTCTGCTCAATGTAGCGGGCAAGCAGCGTCTTCCCTTTCCTCTCATCAGATTTGTGCCATATCCGGCCTGTGCTCTAAAATTATAGTATGCCTCTGTATCGCGTTGTACCATTCATGCACTGATGAAGACGCCAGAATCCAGAATGTGGCGAGCGATTTTTCTGAGCACACTTTTTTACAGAAATCATCCCATTTGGCATCCTTAGCCTGCTTAGCGCATAGTTTAAAGTGCATCATTTTTTGGTCGACCTCAACTTTCAGACGCTTCAAGAGCTCTGGTTGTGTTCTTCCATTCCTTCTGGCTTTCTGCCATGTCTTGACCGTTTGTCTCTTGCTCCGCCAAGCTTCCTCGACATCTACATTCCACCAGGGTGGCTGCGTCCATCTCTCCTGCCTCCTACGAGGAGCACTCTGTTTCCTATGTCTGATTTTGCTAACGACGTCCTGGTCTGTTTTCTCGTAGTTGAATGTGTGGAGCTTTCTTCTCTGGCTTTTATTTCCGCCTTTCTCAATTAGGAGGACACATGGATAGTGATCACTTCCGTGGAACCCCAGTGCACTCCACCTGCAAACCGGTGCGAAGGTGGAAGACACCAGTGCCAGGTCTATGACACTATCAGAGTCCCCTGTTCGAGTGGCCATTCTTGTTGCCCTTCCATCATTCAAGCACACTAAATTGGCAGACACCAGTGCGTTCTCTAGGTCTTCTCCCTGCTTGTTGGTTATGACGTTACCCCACTGGTCTCCTCTAGCATTAAAGTCTCCACAGAAAATGACTTTCTCTTCATCGAACTCGAAGAGATTCTGCCATTGTTGTGTGTTCACCTTCCCATTACAGGCATACACATTAACAATCACGAAATGAACTGGGGTCTGCACCCTAACCGCATGTACCTGCAATTCTGTATTGTTCCACACAGACATATCAACCTCAGCTGCCACCATATTGTTGCGCACAAGGATGGCCTGCCCAAGGTGTCGTCTATTGTAAAAACAATGAAAGCCAGGACTACTTACTGTCCTGTCACCAAGAAGATTTTCTTGTAAAACCATTATATCGGCGCCGCACTGTAGCTTATCAAGAATGGGTCGTCGTTGTTTAATGGACCCACAATTCCAATAAGTAACGCGCACATACTTTAGGCCTAGCCTCTCACACTTTGACAGTTTAATGCCACCTCGCTTGCCCTGTCGTGTTTTCCTTCTTTGATGAAGTCGTTTGGGCTGCATCTGAATACTTACACTTACCGTCGTCATAGATGAACGTCGCTGAACGTCGATGCTTTGGATGGTCTAGACTCACGTGCACTTACTCAGTCTCACGGTCCAGAACCCGTTTCCACGTTATAAACTGGCAAACTCCAGTAAATAGCTCAGCAGCACGTGGATACACTGTGAGCCTTCGACAAATTAAATGAATTACACGTCCTTGACGACAGACCGACGTAAACAAACCGCCATTTTTTGACGCGTTCAATAGCGCAATCAACAAGGAAGAGTATAAGTAATGAAATAAGGAAATTGTAACAAAATACAACGAATCAAAAGAAGCAAAGTGATTTACATCATATAGAAAGCGCGTACACGATCCCTTAAAACATCAATAAAAACAAACAAATAAACAGAAAAGTTCACTGGAAAACAGCACTTATCTGTGAGTCCTCTGAAGAATCAAGCTAACAGGGCGCCATATTCCTCGGAAGTCCCCTTCTTAGTGTTTCTCATGAAAAGAGGAAACAAGTGAAAACATAACATTGTAACAACAGAGAAAAAAGAGAAGGAAAGCGAGTCAGGGGAAGACCACGATACGAGAATTACTAGATAGTTGACACAGTATGGCTTGGCAAACGATGAAAGAGTAACATTGAGGTTGAACCAGGGGGACGGGAATGATATGATCGGCTATGACCATTGTCCTGTCATTTGATGATAATAACGATGATCACCACTTTAGCTCACAAGTATGTCCATTATTTTTAAAACGCGTACAAAATAACGTTTGTAACCAAATTAATTTAATCGTTAAAAGTAATACGCAAGTTTTTAAAAAAGCAATATATTCAAATAACCATAATATTACAAGTACACAAACTTGACAATGATAGTTGTCAGCACTTTCATATAACGAACTTGAAGCAAGCAAAGTATTGTTACAATTAAACAGGAACACACATTATTTACTGAAGTTGGAAAAATCCACAAACAAATAACCAGAGAAAACACAAAGAACAATCGTTGGAACCAAGATTTGAACCCGTGCACATTGACGCTGCACCTTGCAGATGAAGAGATCAACAAACTGCCAGATAAGCATCACAAACAAACGATAACCAGCTCAGAGGTTATTCATGCACATCATCGTCACGTGACTAGATCATTCGATTGCAACACGTGATTCAGGAGCTAATTTACAGACAACATTATATTCTGTGTTTCATATTTTCCAGTATAAGCCGTACACACAAATAAGCTTAAATATGTGTCAATTCACATCAAATACTGCACCAGTAGTTGTTCCCTGTCATTCATTATCATCAAGTTCCATGCTTGCTGGCGTAGGTGATCGTGTCTCTCCACATCTTTCGATTTCGACAGCTATTTCTCATTCCTGTTGTTGACCTACTGCCAAGCCACTCTTTTAAGCTGTCTAGTATCTTTTCTCTTTGCTTCCCTCTATCTCTTCGTCCTTCAATTTTTCCAGTTGTCACAATATATTCCATCTGCATAAGATCAATTTTATTGTGTACTTTGGTGTCCGGGCTTAGCCATGACAATAGTCGTCTAAGGTGTTGCTTGAACCAGATGTTACCTATAATCATTTCATGTGTCTTTGCCCAATCTATCCCCTCTGTCATTCGTCTCTTCTAGGCTATGTCCTCAGTTACATTTTGCACTTTAGCTGTACCAACCACTGTATCGAAATCCACTAATATATATATATATATATATATATATATATATATATATATATATATATATATATATATATACATATATATATATATATATATATATATATATATATAGGATAACATGTTATAAAACTTGTCCTCTTGTGTAAACTACACATTCACATCTAAGAGTGAATCAGTGAAGGTCACAAAATCATATTCTCTCTGTGGTTTTACTATCTACAGGTCATGTGGCTTCTGTTGGATTGGAAATGATAACTTACCACCACTGTGTGTCTATATGTTTGGAATTGGAGTCATCAATGATGGCCTAACATCATCAAGTGCTATAACGATCATCATTTTCGGGAGGACGTGAACTCCCATGGTATATGGTGGATAGGCGGCAGGAACCATTGAAGGCTATGTCTGAAAAGTGTTCCTTCTTGCAGTTTCCTCATATTCCAAGTCCGGCTTGTTGCAGGAGCTACTGAGTTAAGTGCTCTGTGCACACCGTGAGCTGTGTGTCTCATCCGTTTTGATCCTAATTCGATATCCCGCTTGTTTACGATGAATGATGATATCGTATGACAGGGAATAGTTGGCTGTGTTCACTTTCTGCGCGGTTTCGCCTTATGTCTTTTGGCGTATGCTGAGACTGCTACGATGGGGACTACAGTTACTTTCTTTGTTTGGGAGATGAGTTAGTAATTCGGATGATTCCACTGGCACCGGTTGAGCAATTATGGATTTTAATTCGTTTGCAGTGATACCGAGGCCTTACATAACCAATAACCAATGTTATAAAAAAACAAAATACAAAGAAAACAGCCCAAAATAGACACATTAAAACAGAACAACTAATGTAGCACATGTAACAATACTATGAACATATTAATATAAAAAAAATAGAATTAAAGGAGGCTGCCTCCATATGTCACTCTGGACAAAAATTAGAGCAGCTTTAATCATGTCATAAATAACAAAATTACAGGATAGTTCCAGTATAGCAGATGTACAACAATATACAAGGATAGGACAATTAATGTACCACAGAATACACAATTAATAAAGACACATGATTACGATCCAATATACAACACGAAGCAAGGACAATTGGTGTAACATAAAATTAAAATGTTAACGTTGGACAAATAATGCATTCACATCTACAGAGTAAGGCATGGACTAGCCTAACTAACAGGTCCAGACAAAGGAGTGGTCTCTACAGATTCACTGTTTCTAGTGTTTTCTATCAGCTCTAGACAATTGATCTCCACAGATTCTCTGTTTTTAGTGTTTTCTATCAGCTCTAGACAATTTATCTCTACAGATTCACTGTTTCTAGTGTTTTCTATCAGCTCTAGACAATTTATCTCTACAGATTCACTGTTTCTAGTGTTTTCTATCAGCTCTAGACAATTTATCTCTACAGATTCACTGTTTCTAGTGTTTTCTATCAGCTCTAGACAATTGATCTCCACAGATTCTCTGTTTTTAGTGTTGTCTATCAGTTCTAGTACAAAAGATGAATGGTAGTCCCACAGCAATTTGTCATTGAATAATGAAGTGTTAATTAGTGACATCATTGTATTCAGCCTCAGTTTAATGATGTGGAGCAGCCAGTTCCCTTCCCCGCTGTTATTCATTTTCATATACTGGGTATATGTATCAGGCATCCCTGGTACACATTTATAGATGTTGCGTGGACCATCCCTGGTACACATTTATAAATGTTGCGTGGACCATCTGTGGTACACATTTATAGATGTTGCGTGGACCATCCCTGGTACACATTTATAGATGTTGCGTGGACCATCTGTGGTACACATTTATAGATGTTGCGTGGACCATCCCTGGTACACATTTATAGATGTTGCGTGGACCATCTGTGGTACCTATTTATAGATGTTGCGTGGACCATCTGTGGTACACATTTAAGGATGTTGCATGGACCATCCCTGGTACACATTTATGGATGTTGCGTGGACCATCTCTGGTACACATTTACACAGCGAGAATAAAGTACATAAAAGTTTTATAAAGACTGAACAAAATGATGAAAGTGCTGTATTGTAGTACACACAGACAGTCAAAACCCAAGAGAGAGAGAGAGAGAGAGAGAGAGAGAGAGAGAGCAGGAGAGAGTGATAAAAGTGAGCTGCTGTCTAGAAAGTGGTTATACGTAAAAATGTTGAAAATAGAAATCATTGAAAACCAAAGAAATATTGAAATATATCCCCAAAATATGACTTTTTTATCGAATGATTGTAGCGGGTTTATTTGTTTTACTTTATTTAGGCCTTAACACAACTCTTAACATATGTTTTACAATTGACAACAATAATGATACATTAACACTAGCCATGTACTGTTACGTCATATGTTCCAGTATCAAAGACATTGCACAATTCATTCATTCATTCTCCTACTACTCTCTGTGGACCATAGATCAGTAACACTCTCTAACTTATCATATCTGTGGACCATAGATCAGTAACACTCTCTAAGTTATCCTCTCTGTGGATCATAAATCAGTAACACTCTCTAAGTTATCTTCATTGTGGAGCATAGATTAGTAACACTCTCTACGTTATCCTCACTGTGGAGCATAGATCAGTAACACTCTCTAAGTTATCATCTCTGTGGATCATAAATCAGTAACACTCCCTAAGTTATCCTCACTGTGGAGTATAGATCAGTAACACTCTCTAAGTTATCCTCACTGTGGAGCATAGATTAGTAACATTCTCTAAGTTATCCTCACTGTGGAGCATAGATCAGTAACACTCTCTAAGTTATCCTCACTGTGGAGCATAGATCAGTAACACTCTCTAAGTTATCCTCACTGTGGAGCATAGATCAGTAACACTCTCTAAGTTATCCTCACTGTGGAGCATAGATCAGTAACACTCTCTAAGTTATCCTCACTGTGGAGCATAGATCAGTAACACTCTCTAAGTTATCCTCACTAAGCAGCATAGATCAGTAACACTCTCCAAGTTATCCTCAGTGTGGAGAATAGATTAGTAACACTATCCACGCCTCTTAAGACCACCCCATGTCTTCCCCATCTCTGATCTCACCTATCTTCCCCACCTATCTTCACCATCTCTGATCCCACATCTCTCCCCCATCTCTGATTCCACCTATCTTCTCCATCGATCCCACCTATCTTCCCCATCTCTGATCCCACCTATCTTCCCCATCTCTGATTTCACACATCTTCCCCATCTCTGATTTCACACATCTTCCCCATCTCTGATCCCACCTATCTTCCCCATCTCTGATCCCACCTATCTTGGCCATCGTTGATCCCACCTATCTTCCCCAAATCTGATCCCACATATCTTTCCCATCTCTGATCTCACCTATCTTCCCATCTCTGATCTCACATATCTTCCCCATCTCTGATCCCATCTATCTTCCCCATGTCTGATCCCACCTATTTTCCCCATCTCTGATCCCACCTATCTTGCCCATCTCTGATCCCACATCGCTTCCCCATCTCTGATCCCACCTATCTTCCCCATCTCTGATCCCACATTTCTTTCCCGTCTCTGATCCCACCAATCTTCCCCATCTCTGATCCCAACTACCTTGGCCATCTCTGATCCCACCCATCTTCCCCATCTCTGATCTCACCTATCTTCCCCATCTCTGATCCCACCTTTCTTCCCCATCTCTAATCCCTCATATCTTACCCATCTCTGATCTCATCTATCTTCCCCATCTCTGATCCCACATCACTTCCCCATCTCTGATCTCATCTATCTTCCCCATCTCTGATCCCACATCACTTCCCCATCTCTGATCTCATCTATCTTTCCTATCTCTGATCCCACCCATCTTCCCCATCTCTGATCCCACCTATCTTCCCCATCTCTGATCTCATCTATCTTCCCCATCTCTGATCCCACATCACTTCCCCATCTCTGATCTCATCTATCTTCCCCATCTCTGATCCCACATCACTTCCACATCTCTGATCTCATCTATCTTTCCTATCTCTGATCCCACTTATCTGCTCCATCTCTCATCACACCCATCTTCCCCATCTTTGATCCCACCTATCTTCCCCATCTCTGATCCCACCTATCTTCCCCATCTTTGATCCCACCTATCTTCCCCATCTCTGATCTCACCTATCTTCGCCATCTCTGATCCCACCTATCTTCCCCATCTCTGATCCCACCTATCTTCCCCATCTCTGATCCCGCCTATTTTCCCCATCTGTGATGTAACCTATCTTCCCCATCTCTGATCTCACCTATCTTCCACATCTTTGATCTCACCTATCTTCCCCATCTCTGATCTCACCTATCTTCCACATCTTTGATCTCACCTATCTTCCCCATCTCTGATCCCATATCTCTTTCCCGTCTCTGATCCCACCTATCTTCCCCATCTCTGATCTCACCTATCTTCCCCATCTCTGATCCCACCTATCTTCCCCATCTCTGATCTCACCTATCTTCCCCATCTCTGATCTCACATATCTTCCCCATCTCTGATCCCATATCTCTTTCCCGTCTCTGATCCCACCTATCTTCCCCATCTCTGATCTCACCTACCTTCCCCATCTCTGATCTCACATATCTTCCCCATCTCTGATCCCATATCTCTTTCCCGTCTCTGATCCCACCTATCTTCCCCATCTCTGATCTCACCTATCTTCCCCATCTCTGATCCCACATCTCTTTCCCGTCTCTGATCCCACCTATCTTCCCCATCTCTGATCTCACCTACCTTCCCCATCTCTGATCCCACCTATCTTCCCCATCTCTGATCTCACCTACCTTCCCCATCTCTGATCTCACCTATCTTCCCCATCTTCGATCTCACCTATCTTCCCCATCTCTGATCCCACCTATCTTCCCCATCTCTCATTACACCTATCTTCCCCATCTCTGATCCCACCTATCTTCCCCATCTCTGATCCCACCTATCTTCTCCTAATATATTTTGGCCTTCCCTTTTTTTTCTTCCCCTGTGGATTAATATGAAAGGTGGGGATGGAGGTAAGATTGTCGTGTAATACTCTCATATGGCGTCCACATTGTGTATTAGCCTCACTGTCTTTGTCACATTTCTTTCCTGGTACTTTTCCATATTTCTAAATTCATAATTGTGTCCAACAATTTTCATCCTTTTTTTTCTTTTTGCACAAGTATCCATTAATGAAGGCCTGTATATAACGACCCTAAATTTTGCTCTCCATGTTTCACAGCCATATGACTAATATAACATTGTAGTTGAACATTATTTTCACATTAAACCTAACATCTTTGGATTTTCAGGTTATTTGGTTATGGAAGGCCCCGGTATCACTGCAAACGAATTAAAATCCATAATTGCTCAACCGCCCGTGCCAGTGGAATCATCCGAATTACTAACTCATCTCCAAAACAAAGAAAGATAGCTGTAGTCCCTAACATAGCAGTTTCAGCACATGCCAAAAGACATAAGGCGAAACCGCATAGAAAGTGAACACAGCCAACTGTTCCCTGTCGTACGATATCAGCATTCATCGTAAACAATTATAATATCGGAACATGATCAAAACGGATGAAACACACAGCTCTCGGTGTTCACAGAGCATTTAACTCAGTAACTCCTGCAACAAACCAGACTTGGAATATGAGGAAACTGTAACAAGGAACACTTTTCAAACATAGCCTTCAATGGTTCCTGCCGCCTATCCACCATATTGCCCGGAAGTCCACGTCCTCCTGAAAATGATGATCGTCATATTATTTAAATATATAACGCTTGATGATGTTAGGACATTGTGTTTGACTCCAACTCCGAACATACAAAACACAGTTCGTCGTCAGATTATCCCCGTTGCACACCAAACAACAGATCGCAAGATTAGCGCATGGTCGGTATTGGGACACACAATGAGGCATTATGATGACGTAGCACGCACAAAATGGCTGCGCCCATGGATTGTCAGGTTTCCGTGTGCAATGAAAGCTACTCTTGCTTTTGTTTCCTTATTTTGGTATCATTCATTATTTCACGCTAAATATATTTACTTAATTTGCCCACTGTCTTAATAAAAATATTACTCATTGTTTTAGAAAACTGTTATCTATTCATTATCTCAACATATCAATAAGCTCTCATAACTTCAACATAGTATATATATATATATATGGCCCTTTTCGTCTTGTCAGACGGTCTAGTGGAGGCTATTGCGTATTTTTTGAGGTATTGTTTTTGCCGAACAGCTTCTCTCGTGGCTAATTCTACCAATGTTTGACAAACACACGCGGTCACATAATGAACAGGTCAGGCTCGCTGGTCCACAGGGTTTACCATCCTTTTTCATGAGTCTCTTCTCTTCAAAGTCCTGTCTTAGCACAGTCTCAAATGTTGTTATACCGTTCCTTATACATGCTCTCCATGATGTGCGATCACTTGCCAGATGTTGCCAGTCGTTTTCACAGATGGAGAAGTCTTTCAGAGATGATTTGCAGATATCTCTATATCGTAGTTTAGGTCTGCCGATTTGTCGTTTTCCGTGTTTTAGCTCGCCATATAGTATTTGCCTAGGAATGCGTTTTTCTTCCATCCGTTGGACATGCCCCAGCCATCTTAGCCTTCGACTTCTGAGCATCGACATGATTGTTAGGGTCTTAGCACGTTGCAGGACAGTTAAGTTGGTTATTTTGTCCTGCCATTTGATGTGCATTATTTTGCGGAGACATCGCATGTGGAAGACATTTAGTCTTTTTTCCTGGTTTGAGTATGTTGTCCAGGTTTCGGATCCATATAGTAGTGTGCTAAGCACACAAGTTTGATATATTAAGAGTTTAGTCTTTCGAGTTAGTTTCGTGTTGTTCCGTGCCCTTTTTGTGAGTTTGCCGAAGGTCGTAGCTGCCTTACCAATTCGACAGTTTATTTCTTCATCAAGAGAGATGGTTTGCGTAACTGTATACCATCAACATAGTATAGTTATGACATTATATCAAAATATATTTTATTCAAAATTTTAGCATATCATCATATAATCATTATTTTAACACATCGTTACTCACTCTTTATTGTTACATATCACACATTATTTTATGGAAGGCCTCACCTGTCGCCTTGAACAGAAACGCGTATTCCCACCCACACTCGGAGGTTATAGATATAACAAAGAGACATGGCTCAATGCGGCAGTATTTGCCTATAATGTCTTCGAAGGCTTCCACAGACGATAGGAGACATGTGCTGCTGCTATAGATCTGGAAGATGCATACAACAGGGTACCATTTGAATATCTCATGCATATGCTTCTCAAACTGGCGGTGAACCCCTTCCTCATTAGATGGATCGCCGCGGCACTGTTTCAGAGGAAGGTGATACTCAGATGTGGAAGTTGGTCTTCCGAGCCAACATCCATTTGTCCTTGGCTGCCACAAGGCTCACCATTGTCACCAGTTCTATTTAACGTGTACACAATAACGATCACGGCCCAACAACTGGATGGGAGGGGAAGAACTATGACTTTTGCTGATGATATTCTGGTATATCGACAGGGAAGAGACAGACGGGAAATCGCCTCCACAATGCAAGACGAACTCGATCGCATTTCTTCCTGGTGTGGGGTTTCAAGTGCCTTGGTTAATCCTAATAAAGCATCAGTTTCATGGTTCTCCCTTAACAATCATATCGTTAATACAACCACACCGGTAGTACGAATGGGAGCTGATGAGGTGACCAGGGACAAGTTGATGACATACCTCGGAGTTAAGTTTGATCGCAGCCTGTGTTTTCGGGACCACGTCGACCATGTGATAACAAAATCCCGCAAAGGATTAGCCGCCTTGAAGGTCATGGCAGCTGCCAACATCGAGCAGAGGCTACTTATTCTTCTGTTCCAGAGATTAGTCCTCGCACCAATCGAGTATGCCCTGGCCATTCTTACTGTCAGTACGACTCAAATTGATAGACTGGAGAAAATACAAAATGAAGCCATGCGCATTATCCTGGGATGTACGAGGGACACAACCTGTGTAGCAATGAGGTATCTTCTTGACTTTCCAACCATGGATGACAGAATTAAGATCTGGAGAGCACGAGCATACCTGAAGATTAGTACAGATACAGAGCATCCATTGCACCACGTGCTCAACACAGAGAAAGGTACCAGGCTAAAAAGAGGCAAATCATGGGTGGGCCGGGCAGAAGATGTCATCAAACAGGTCTGTGGGCTTACCAATATCAGCGTTGGTGAGGAGTGGATACCGGTGCCTACGTCATTCAAGGGAACTTTCTCATGTATTGTCACACTCGACAGGAAAAGTAGGGAACAGAACCCGGTCGTGGTTAATGCTGAGATCAACGGTCTCATCTGCGATAACACCGATGAGAAAGATGCAGTCATCTATACAGACGGATCTGTAAGACGACACGAAAGAAGTGCATGGGCATTTACAGCACGCTCAGCAGGCAGAATAGTCAAGGAAGACAGTGGCGCATACACCATGACCACGAGTAGCATGACAATGGAGTAATGGCAGTGACCACGGCATTCAAATGGTTAGAGTCACAAGACTACATCCACGCATGTATACTGAGTGATTTGATGAGCATGATAAAAAAAAGTGGAGGCGGGCTATGTACGCATGCAATGGGTAGAGTCGTTGCAGAAATCCAAAATACGTAAGGTCACCTTTGTCTATGTCCCTGGACATGCGGGAGTACGGGGAAATGAGAGAGCGGACAGGTTGGCTAGCTGCGCTGTCGTTGAGGACGGGCAACCGATGGATCGGGCGGACATCATCAATGCCCTCCGAGATGTTGGAAGAGCACAGGACTTCGACAAACACAGATCAACGTCACTTCTTCGGATGATGGAAATGGGCGTTAAGATGGGCACGGCCAGAAATGAGAAACTTGGTGGCCGTGTAAGAAGACTTATCAACCAACATAGAACTGGAGTCGTCAGTCGCTGGACACTGAGGGAATTGCTGAGGAGGGGATCTGAGCACCTATGGACATTTTCGGAGTGCAATGATGATGGCCCGCAAATAACTCAATAACTCAATAACATTATTTTAACATATAATTTACTCATTATTTTAACATTTCATAACTAACTCATTCATTTAGCATATCATAACTAACTCATTCATTTAGCATATCATAACTCACGCGTTATTTTAGTATAATATCTAACTCGTTATATTAACATATCAAAATTATATATAAAAATTGTGTGCTTAGCACACTATTATATGGATCTGAAACCTGGACTACATACTTAAATCACGAAAAAAGACTAAATGTCTTCCACATGCGATGTCTCCGCAGAATAATGCACATCAAATGGCAGGACAAAACAACCAACATAACTGTCCTGCAACGTGATAAGACCCCAACAATCATGTCGATGATCAGATGTCGAAGATTAAGATGGCTGTGGTACGCCCAGAGAGTGGAAGAAAAACGCATTCCCATGCAAATAATATATGATAAACTAACACACGGAAAAGGACAAATCGGCAGACCTAAACTACGACATAGAGATATCAGTAAATCATCTCTGAATGTCTTCTTCTGTGAATATGACTTGGGACATCTGGCTAGTGATCGCACATCATGGAGAGCATGTATAAGGAATGGTATAGCATCATTTGAGACTGTGCTAAGGCAAAACTAAGAAGAGAAAAGACTCATGGAAAAGGATGGAAAACCCTGTGGCCTGACTTGTTCATTCTGTGGCCGTGTGTGTTTATCAAACATTGGTAGAATTAGCCACGAGAGAAGCTGTTCGACAAAAACAAAACCTCAAAAGAAATACACAATAGCCTCGACTAGACCGTCTGACAAGACGAAAAGGACCTAATATATATTAAAATATTATAACTCACTCACAATTGTAAAGGTGTCACAGATTTTTTGTTGTCATAAAAGACATCACAAGACACTGACTAGTTTACTAAATGTGGTCATGGAAGTGAAGACGTCACAAGACACTGACTAGTTTATTAAATGTGGCCATGGAAGTGAAGACGTAACAAGACACTGACTAGTTTCCTAACTGTGGCCTTGAAAGTGAAGACGTCACAAGACACTGACTAGTTTACTAACTGTGGCCATGGAAGTGAAGACGTCACAAGATATTGACTAGTTTACTAAATGTGGCCATGGAAGTGAAGACGTCACAAGACACTGACTAGTTTACTAACTGTGGCCATGAAAGTGAAGACGTCACAAGACACTGACTAGTTTACTAACTGTGGCCATAGAAGTGAAGACGTCACAAGACACTGACTAGTTTACTAAATGTGGTCATGAAAGTGAAAACGTCACAAGACATTGACTAGTTTCCTAACTGTGGCCATGGAAGTGAAGACGTCACAAGATACTGACTAGTTTACTAAATGTGGCCATGAAAGTGAAGACGTCACAAGACATTGACTAGTTTACTAACTGTGGCCATGGAAGTGAAGACGTCACAAGGCATTGACTAGTTTACTAACTGTGGCCATGGAAGTGTAGACGTCACAAGATACTGACTAGTTTACTAAATGTGGTCATGAAAGTGAAGACGTCACAAGACACTGACTAGTTTACTAACTGTGGCCATGGATGGGAAGACGTCACAAGACATTGACTAGTTTACTAAATGTGGTCATGGAAGTGAAGACGTCACAAGACACTGACTAGTTTACTAACTGTGGCCATGGAAGTGAAGACGTCACAAGACATTGACTAGTTTACTAACTGTGGCCATGGAAGTGAAGACGTCACAAGACATTGACTAGTTTACTAACTGTGGCCATGGAAGTGAAGACGTCACAAGACACTGAGTAATTTACTAACTGTGTCCATGGAAGTGAAGACATCACAAGACACTGACTAGTTTACTAACTGTGGCCATGGAAGTGAAGACGTCACAAGACATTGACTAGTTTACTAACTGTGGCCATGGAAGTGAAGACGTCACAAGACATTGACTAGTTTACTAACTGTGGCCATGGAAGTGAAGACGTCACAAGACACTGAGTAATTTACTAACTGTGTCCATGGAAGTGAAGACATCACAAGACACTGACTAGTTTACTAACTGTGGCCATGGAAGTGAAGACGTCACAAGACACTGACTAGTTTACTAACTGTGGCCATGGAAGTGAAGACGTCACAAGACATTGACTAGTTTACTAACTGTGGCCATGGAAGTGAAGACGTCACAAGACATTGACTAGTTTACTAACGGTGGCCATGGAAGTGAAGACGTCACAAGACACTGAGTAATTTACTAACTGTGTCCATGGAAGTGAAGACA
Source organism: Megaustenia siamemsis (assembly GCA_032433765.1). Classification (NCBI taxonomy): domain Eukaryota; kingdom Metazoa; phylum Mollusca; class Gastropoda; order Stylommatophora; family Ariophantidae; genus Megaustenia; species Megaustenia siamemsis. The sequence continues at coordinate 42,352,678 of JAVIAB010000106.1, read as the reverse complement.
TCACAAGACACTGACTAGTTTACTAACTGTGGCCATGGAAGTGAAGACGTCACAAGACATTGACTAGTTTACTAACTGTGGCCATGGAAGTGAAGACGTCACAAGACATTGACTAGTTTACTAACTGTGGCCATGGAAGTGAAGACGTCACAAGACACTGAGTAATTTACTAACTGTGTCCATGGAAGTGAAGACATCACAAGACACTGACTAGTTTACTAACTGTGGCCATGGAAGTGAAGACGTCACAAGACACTGACTAGTTTACTAACTGTGGTCATGGAAGTGAAGACGTCACAAGACATTGACTAGTTTACTAAATGTGGCCATGGAAGTGAAGACGTCACAAGACACTGACTAGTTTACTAACTGTGGCCATGGAAGTGAAGACGTCACAAGACATTGACTAGTTTACTAAATGTGGTCATGGAAGTGAAGACGTCACAAGAAACTGACTAGTTTACTAACTGTGGCCATGGATGTGAAGACGTCACAAGACATTGACTAGTTTACTAAATGTGGTCATGGAAGTGAAGACGTCACAAGACACTGACTAGTTTACTAACTGTGGCCATGGATGTGAAGACGTCACAAGACATTGACTAGTTTACTAACTGTGGCCATGGAAGTGAAGACGTCACAAGACATTGATTAGTTTACTAACTGTGGCCATGGAAGTGAAGACGTCACAAGACACTGAGTAGTTTACTAACTGTGTCCATGGAAGTGAAGACGTCACAAGACACTGACTAGTTTACTAACTGTGGCCATGGAAGTGAAGACGTCACAAGACACTGACTAGTTTACTAACTGTGGTCATGGAAGTGAAGACGTCACAAGACATTGACTAGTTTCCTAACTGTGGCCACGGAAGTGAAGACGTCAAAGGACACTGACTAGTTTACTAACTGTGGTCATGGAAGTGAAGACGTCACAAGACATTGACTAGTTTACTAAATGTGACCATGGAAGTGAAGACATCACAAGACACTGACTAGTTTACTAACTGTGGCCATGGAAGTGAAGACGTCACAAGACATTGACTAGTTTACTAACTGTGGCCATGGAAGTGAAGACGTCACAAGACATTAACTAGTTTACTAAATGTGGTCATGGAAGTGAAGACGTCACAAGACATTGACTAGTTTACTAAATGTGGCCATGGAAGTGAAGACGTCACAAGACACTGACTAGTTTACTAAATGTGGCCATGGAAGTGAAGACGTCACAAGACATTGACTAGTTTACTAACTGTGGTCATGGAAGTGAAGACGTCACAAGACATTGACTAGTTTACTAAATGTGGCCATGGATGTGGAGACGTCAAAGGACACTGACTAGTTTACTAACTGTGGTCATGGAAGTGAAGACGTCACAAGACATTGACTAGTTTACTAAATGTGGCCATGGAAGTGAAGACGTCACAAGACATTGACTAGTTTACTAACTGTGGCCATGGATGGGAAGACGTCACAAGACATTGACTAGTTTACTAAATGTGGTCATGGAAGTGAAGACGTCACAAGACACTGACTAGTTTACTAACTGTGGCCATGGAAGTGAAGACGTCACAAGACATTGACTAGTTTACTAACTGTGGCCATGGAAGTGAAGACGTCACAAGACATTGACTAGTTTACTAACTGTGGCCATGGAAGTGAAGACGTCACAAGACACTGAGTAATTTACTAACTGTGTCCATGGAAGTGAAGACATCACAAGACACTGACTAGTTTACTAACTGTGGCCATGGAAGTGAAGACGTCACAAGACATTGACTAGTTTACTAACTGTGGCCATGGAAGTGAAGACGTCACAAGACATTGACTAGTTTACTAACTGTGGCCATGGAAGTGAAGACGTCACAAGACACTGAGTAATTTACTAACTGTGTCCATGGAAGTGAAGACATCACAAGACACTGACTAGTTTACTAACTGTGGCCATGGAAGTGAAGACGTCACAAGACACTGACTAGTTTACTAACTGTGGCCATGGAAGTGAAGACGTCACAAGACATTGACTAGTTTACTAACTGTGGCCATGGAAGTGAAGACGTCACAAGACATTGACTAGTTTACTAACTGTGGCCATGGAAGTGAAGACGTCACAAGACACTGAGTAATTTACTAACTGTGTCCATGGAAGTGAAGACATCACAAGACACTGACTAGTTTACTAACTGTGGCCATGGAAGTGAAGACGTCACAAGACATTGACTAGTTTACTAACTGTGGCCATGGAAGTGAAGACGTCACAAGACATTGACTAGTTTACTAACTGTGGCCATGGAAGTGAAGACGTCACAAGACACTGAGTAATTTACTAACTGTGTCCATGGAAGTGAAGACATCACAAGACACTGACTAGTTTACTAATTGTGGCCATGGAAGTGAAGACGTCACAAGACACTGACTAGTTTACTAACTGTGGTCATGGAAGTGAAGACGTCACAAGACATTGACTAGTTTACTAAATGTGGCCATGGAAGTGAAGACGTCACAAGACACTGACTAGTTTACTAACTGTGGCCATGGAAGTGAAGACGTCACAAGACATTGACTAGTTTACTAAATGTGGTCATGGAAGTGAAGACGTCACAAGAAACTGACTAGTTTACTAACTGTGGCCATGGATGTGAAGACGTCACAAGACATTGACTAGTTTACTAAATGTGGTCATGGAAGTGAACACGTCACAAGACACTGACTAGTTTACTAACTGTGGCCATGGATGTGAAGACGTCACAAGACATTGACTAGTTTACTAACTGTGGCCATGGAAGTGAAGACGTCACAAGACATTGACTAGTTTACTAACTGTGGCCATGGAAGTGAAGACGTCACAAGACACTGAGTAGTTTACTAACTGTGTCCATGGAAGTGAAGACGTCACAAGACACTGACTAGTTTACTAACTGTGGCCATGGAAGTGAAGACGTCACAAGACACTGACTAGTTTACTAACTGTGGTCATGGAAGTGAAGACGTCACAAGACATTGACTAGTTTCCTAACTGTGGCCACGGAAGTGAAGACGTCAAAGGACACTGACTAGTTTACTAACTGTGGTCATGGAAGTGAAGACGTCACAAGACATTGACTAGTTTACTAAATGTGACCATGGAAGTGAAGACATCACAAGACACTGACTAGTTTACTAACTGTGGCCATGGAAGTGAAGACGTCACAAGACATTGACTAGTTTACTAACTGTGGCCATGGAAGTGAAGACGTCACAAAACATTAACTAGTTTACTAAATGTGGTCATGGAAGTGAAGACGTCACAAGACATTGACTAGTTTACTAAATGTGGCCATGGAAGTGAAGACGTCACAAGACACTGACTAGTTTACTAAATGTGGCCATGGAAGTGAAGACGTCACAAGACATTGACTAGTTTACTAACTGTGGCCATGGAAGTGAAGACGTCACAAGACATTGACTAGTTTACTAACTGTGGCCATGGAAGTGTAGGCGTCACAAGATACTGACTAGTTTACTAAATGTGGTCATGGAAGTGAAGACGTCACAAGATACTGACTAATTTACTAAATGTTGCCATGAAAGTGAAGACATCACAAGACATTGACTAGTTTACTAAATGTGGTCATGGAAGTGAAGACGTCACAAGACACTGACTAGTTTACTAACTGTGGCCATGGAAGTGAAGATGTCACAAGACACTGACTAGTTTACTAAATGTGGCCATGGAAGTGAAGACATCACAAGACACTGACTAGTTTACTAACTGTGGTCATGGAAGTGAAGACGTCACAAGACATTGACTAGTTTACTAACTGTGGCCATGGATGTGGAGACGTCAAAGGACACTGACTAGTTTACTAACTGTGGTCATGGAAGTGAAGACGTCACAAGACATTGACTAGTTTACTAAATGTGGCCATGGAAGTGAAGACGTCACAAGACATTGACCAGTTTACTAATAATGTGGCCATGGAAGTGAAGACGTCAAAAGACATTGACTAGTTTACTAAAAATGTGGCCATGGAAGTGAAGACGTCACAAGACATTGACTAGTTTACTAAATGTGTCCATGGAACTGAAGACGTCACAAGACACTAACTAGTTTACTAACTGTGGTCATGGAAGTGAAGACGTCACAAGACACTAACTAGTTTACTAAATGTGGTCATGGAAGTGAAGACGTCACAAGACACTATCTAGTTTACTAAATGTGGCCATGGAAGTGAAGACGTCACAAGACATTGACTAGTTTACTAAATGTGGCCATGGAAGTGAAGACATCACAAGACATTGACTAGTTTACTAACTGTGGTCATGGAAGTGAAGACGTCACAAGACATTGACTAGTTTACTAAATGTGGCCATGGAAGTGAAGACATCACAAGACACTGACTAGTTTACTAAATGTGGTCATGGAAGTGAAGACATCACAAGACACTGACTAGTTTACTAACTGTGGTCATGGAAGTGAAGACATCACAAGACATTGACTAGTTTACTAAATGTGGTCATGGAAGTGAAGATGTCACAAGACACTGACTAGTTTACTAACTGTGGCCATGGAAGTGAAGACATCACAAGACACTGACTAGTTTACTAAATGTGGTCATTGAAGTGAAGACATCACAAGACACTGACTAGTTTACTAAATGTGGTCATTGAAGTGAAGACATCACAAGACACTGACTAGTTTACTAACTGTGGCCATGGAAGTGAAGACATCACAAGACATTGACTAGTTTACTAAATGTGGTCATGGAAGTGAAGATGTCACAAGACACTGACTAGTTTACTAACTGTGGCCATGGAAGTGAAGACATCACAAGACACTAACTAGTTTACTAAATGTGGTCATGGAAGTGAAGTTAAGAATTTCATAAACGGATCCTTCCTGACAAATCTTATGTAGTTCACAATGTACTACTGTTCCACAATAGACAGCTATTAGAAGAACGCTCCACTCAATGGACAATTTCTGGACCAATTCCCATGTACCTCAACAGACAGTTCGTTATTAGACCAATACTTACGTTCTCAAGCTGACAGTTACTAGACCAGTACTCTAGTACCAACATTCTTATAGGCTGTTACTTAACAAATATCCTAATACCCAAATGGACAACTACTAATCAGGACCAGTACCCAAATGGACAACTACTACAATATAATGCAAAATGAATTACAACCAGATTCACATTACAACAAAAGTTGTCAATCTTTGTTTTAATTTGTCAAGCATAAGCGTTGCAGTGACCAAGACAAGGGGACACAAATTAAACACCTCAGTAAAAGTATCAACAAATTGTATGAGATAGCTATGATAGTTTGGTAGTCTCCCTTGACACTTACAAAACCGGCCCATCTTGTCTTCAAATACGAATGACTGATTAGCTTTAAAATGTTAAGTCAGTCCTATTATATGGCTGTGAAACATGGAGAACAACAAAACTGACAATCATAAAGATACAGACTTTCATTAATGGATGCTTACGTAGAATAAAAGGATGGAGATGGCAGGACAAATTCACTAACATAGAATTATGGAAATGTACCAATCAAATACCAGTGGATAAAGAGATGCAGTGAAGGCGATGGCGCTGGATAGGACACACACTGCGGAAGCCAACTGAGAGTATTACGCAACATGCCCTTTTTGGAATCCCCATGGGAAAAGACAAAGAGGAAGACCAAGGAATTCTTGGAGAAGACAGAAGCAAAGATGAAGATGATGGGGAAGACATGGAATGATCTTAAAAGAATGGCAAGAAACAGAACGATTTGGAAAGTGTTTCTTGAAGACCTATGCTCCACAGGGAGCTGAAAGGTAGAAGAAGAAACGAAGATTAGCTCTAAACTCCCAGTTAATATATATATATATATATATATATATATATATATATATATATATATATATATATATATATATATATATATAACCGATAACAAAACATCAAATCTGTCCAAACAATCATGAAGGTCAAAGGTTAGGCAAGCGAAGCAATATACAAGAGATGTATGACATTAATCCACATATGTAGCTGTCCATTTGGATCAACTCGGTGACCCTGCTTACATTCACAGCACTGGTATTTCTGATCTAGTTGATATAGTTTCTGGTCTTTTCCTCTTCTGTTGGCCTCTCCTGCTTTTATGTTTCCAAATATTCCTATTTGGTTATGGAAGGCTCCGGTATCACTGACATGGAGTTAAAATCCTTAATTGCGCAACCGCCCGAGCCAGCGTAATCATCCAAATTAATATCTCATCTCTCAAACTAAGAAAGGTAACTGTAGTCTCCATCGTAGCAGTCTCAGCACACGCCAAGAGACATAAGGCGAAACCGCACAGAAAGTGAACACAGCCAACTGTTCCCTGTCATACGATATCATCATTCATCGTAAATATTCCTAATATTGCATCAATCCATTTTTTGCTCTTCTGTTGACCTCTCCTGCTTTTATATTTCCAAATATTTATAATATTCTATCAATCCATCTTTTCCTCTTTTGTTGGCTTCTCCTGCTTTTATGTATCCAAATATTCCATATATTCCATCAATCCATTTTTTGCTCTTCTGTTGACCTCTCCTACTGTTATGTTTCCCAATGTTTCTAATATTCCGTCAATCCATCTTTTGCTCCTCTGTTAGCCTCACCACCTACTGTTATGTTTCCCAATGTTTCTAATATTCCGTCAATCCATCTTTTGCTCTTCTGTTAGCCTCACCTACTGTTATGTTTCCTAATGTTTCTAATATTCCGTCAATCCATCTTTTGCTCCCCTGTTAGCCTCACCACCTACTGTTATGTTTCCCAATGTTTCTAATATTCCGTCAATCCATCTTTTGCTACTTTGTTAGCCTCACCACCTACTGTTATGTTTCCTAATGTTTCTAATACTCCATCAGCTTACCTTTATCTTGTTCGTGGCTTAGATGTGCTCATTGTGTTGTATTTTGATTTTTCTATCACATCATTAGGCCAAACGATTTTATATATTGCTTGTGTATGTATTCAATGGGTCAGATTTAGCCCTTTTGTAGCTTTTATTTTCATAGTTGCTTATTTCTAATCCTATCTCTCATGCTGTTTTCTCCCATATATCTGGCACATCTAATTTCGATGATGGTTATTTTTCTGATTGGACCTAGTCTTTCTAGCAGATTTGACAATAGTAGCACACCCATAGGGGTGAAGATTGTGTTGTAGAGTGCCTGGACCGTCTCCAGTGTTTTTTTCCTTGTGGACAGCAGTGGTGGCATCAATCCAGTGATTTGACACGTTTTGTTGTCTTTTGAGTCTGCTGTGACTGAATTATTTTATTTCACATGTGAGATATTGAAATTCAAACAGCTAGGAAGGATTGTGATATACGACAAGTCCTAGAATTGTTTGCTCTACAATATCATTCTCGTCTTTGTCTCCACATTCAGCAACTTCAGCTGGAAGAAGCCAAACAGAAACGTTCAGTTAGAAAAGTTGTATGAGCAGCTGTGAGTGGGTTGTATGAGCAGCTGTGAGTGGGTTGTATGAGCAGCTGTGAGTGGGTTGTATGAGCAGCTGACACCACGAGGGCCTGTCTCACTCATAAAGATTCAGTCTATGTTTGGGCACCATTCCTGTATTAGCACAAGCTCTGATACACGTCATCAGCTCTGAAATGATGCCCTCACAACTCTGTTGTTGAGTGGTTGAGATGGTCGAAAGTTGTCTACCATGATTCCGTCATCGCCAGGATGGGGATGACTTCCCTTGACAAAAGTACACAATCTTCGAAAGTTCTCCATCTGAAGACAATAGAAAAGGTTGTGTTATTAAACATCCGTTGGGGTTTTAACAACTTATCCATGATGATGGTAACTATAAAAGTTGTGTTATTAAACATCCGTTGGGGTTTTAACAACTTATCCATGATGATGGTAACTATAAAGGTTGTATTATTAAACATCCGTTGGGGTTTTAACAACTTATCCATGATGATGGTAACTATAAAGGTTGACCGTACATGCCGTTCTGAACGGGACATTATGGTACTTCTCACATTTCCCAACCATCATGTCTTGTTAATAAAACAAAACAAAAAAATCAGTTTTGTCCCGTTTATGATCAAATGTTCATTTTGTTCTCTCGTTTCTATTTTTTTAAATGAAGAAAACATATCAGCGCCTACTAGATGGTTAACGGTGTTTCTTGCTGAAATGAGCAAACAACTTGGAGACATTCAAGATATTGATAATATTGTCGAGTATTGTAGACGTTGCTATCTTGTTTAGAGAAGATTTTCTGTTAAAGACAGCGTGTGGTGACAAGTTACATCTAGGTTACTGGTTAAGGTTGAAGACTGTTGTCAGACAAAACTGAGACATGGAGTGTGAGGAGCTCAACGATAAGGTGACCCACATTTACTGCGTCAGATGACTTCATCATCATCGTGTGCCATACCGGTGGGCGTAGGCGATCATGTCCTTCCACAATCTTCTATCCACGGTGCATGCATCGTATCAATTTTGCTATTGCTTGTTTTCTATGACATGACACCAAGCTATGTAGAATCTTCTCTCTTTGTTGTCCGCTATCTTTCCCTGTATTTTGCCAGTTGTAACCAAGTATTCCAACTTCTTATGCCTTCTGTTGCGAAAGTCTCTAACAAGAGTTTCTTATCATCATTATTATTATGTCATCCCTTTCTCTCTAATCAAAGTCTCTAACAAGAGTTTCTTATCATCATTATTATTATGTCATCCCTTTCTCTCTAATCTTGGCTCCCAGGAGTTGGCTTCCTGATACGTTAGAATAAATATGTCATATCTCATTTGTGTTATTCTTCTCTTGTAACATTCATACATTAACAATGTTAGCATCAGCGCTTTAGTAAAAGGTAGAGGTAAAGGGAGAGTAGTGTGTAATTTTTTTTACAGAAGTACAGTCAAGTGCTCTTTCCCTGAGTACTTACTTTCCCCGAGCAAAGCCGTCCTATTATATCAAAACATCAATACGAGACTGATGTTAGCAGGCTATTAGGTGAATAGTGGTCAGTTCTAACACAATCTTAAATATAAGATATTTAAACGTTTATATAGCGGTGGAAAATTGGACAACATGTCAGTCCTGGCTATTTAAACGGTTATATAGCGGTGGGAAAATGGACAACATGTCAGTCCTGGCTATTTAAACGGTTATATAGCGGTGGGAAATTGGACAACATGTCAGTCCTGGCTATTTAAACGGTTATATAGCGGTGGGAAATTGGACAACATGTCAGTCCTGGCTATTTAAACGGTTATATAGCGGTGGGAAATTAGACATCATGTCAGTCCTGGCAAGATCGACAGCAGAACTACAAGACATAGCACACTTATTTAGACACGAGCTTGGCAATGTCGAAATCAGAACTACCAGACATAGCACACGTATTTAGACACGAGCTTGGCAATGTCGACAGCAGAACTACAAGACATATCACACTTATTTAGACATGAGCCAGGTAATGTCGACAGCAAAACTACAAGCATAGCACACTTATTTAGACATGAGCCAGGCAATGTCGACTGCAGAACTACCAGACATAGCACACTTATTTTGACACGATCCTGGCAATGTTGACAGTAGAACTACAAGACATAGCACACTTATTTAGACACGAGCTTGGCAATGTCGACATCAGAACTACCAGACATAGCACGCTTATTTAGACATGAGCTTGGCAATGTCGACAGCAGAACTACAAGACATAGCACACTTATTTAGACATGAGCTTGGCAATGTCGACATCAGAACTGCAAGACATAGCACACTTATTTAGACATGAGCTTGGCAATGTCGACATCAGAACTACAAGACATAGCACACTTATTTAGACATGAGCTTGGCAATGTCGACATCAGAACTACAAGACATAGCACACTTATTTAGACATGAGCTTGGCAATGTCGACATCAGAACTACAAGACATAGCACACTTATTTAGACACGAGCTTGGCAATGTCGACAGCAGAACTACAAGACATAGCACACTTATTTAGACATGAGCTTGGCAATGTCGACATCAGAACTGCAAGACATAGCACACTTATTTTGACATGAGCTTGGCAATGTCGACATCAGAACTGCAAGACATAGCACACTTATTTAGACATGAGCTTGGCAATGTCGACAGCAGAACTACAAGACATAGCACACTTATTTAGACATGAGCTTGGCAATGTCGACATCAGAACTGCAAGACATAGCACACTTATTTTGACATGAGCTTGGCAATGTCGACATCAGAACTGCAAGACATAGCACACTTATTTTGACATGAGCCTGGCAATGTCGACATCAGAACTGCAAGACATAGCACACTTATTTAGACATGAGCCTGGCAATGTCGACATCTAACCGACCTACTTGAAGAGACTATTATGAGGAAATAATGTCTTTTTTTATTCGCGTGGTCATCTGCAGCGATACAGACAATCATTCAAAAATCTCTTGTTTGCAGCGCGACAGACAATCATTCAACAATCTCTTGTTTGCAGTATTACGTTACACACCGCTGATAATGATTCCGGTTTATATTCTCCCTGTCTCTTACAGTTTCGCTTTCCTTTTTCTCTGCTTGTAGTCACTGTGATTATCAAGTTCCCGATCTCAAAACATGACCAAATCTGTGAATTTCTTTTCCTCCTCATTTCTTTTAAGAATTCTTGTTGTGTATTAACTTCATTTAGAATTCCTTCTTTGTATGCTTTAGAATGTCGGGGAAATTCTCAGCATTCGTTGTTTTTATTTATTTATTAGAAACTCTATGTGTGTGTGTGTGTCTGTGTGTGTCTGTGTGTGTCTGTGTGTGTGTGTGTGTGTCTGTGTGTGTGTCTGTGTGTGTCCTACCGCTCTTTTGTTCTTCTGCTTCTTGTCCTTGTTTTATTTCCGTCAGAAATCAGGAGTAAACACTCGGCAATGCTCCTAATTACAAGTTTCAATACAAATAGTGATCTGAGGAGGGTATTGTGTGCAGTGTCCCCCACACAAAAAAATCACTTAGAGATCTAAGGAGGAAACACTGTGCAGTGTTCAATAAAAATAACTGATAATGCTCCCAAACAAAAGTGGAGTCTTCATACTTTCCAAGATCAGTAATGTGAAACCTTGAAGTCGTTTCAACCAATGAATCTTTTATAATATCATATATATTCCTCTTGTCTCCTGTAATTCTTCGTATATTCTTCATTTATCGTGTTAATCGTTTAGTGTGTATTTATATATTTGATATCGCCCTATATCTCGTATACTTTTCTCTATGTTTCCTATAATGTACGATGTTCCCTGCGTCATCAACGTCCCCCTAGTCTTACATTGCATCTTCTATAAATATTCTTTACACAGTTTTCTACTTTTAAAAACAAAATCTATTTGATCCAGCACGTGTGAAAGCAACATTTAAAACAAGCGACGTCCTAGCCCGGGAGCTTCTATTGCTGATGATGCAGTGCTGAGTCCTACTTTCAACGATCGACAATCTAGATAAATCACGTGACTTCTTCTCCTTGTCAATCAGTGTCTAGGCGACTTTACTTCTCCAACAGGTTGTAGCTTTGCCTGCAACTATAACACTAAATGCAGGAGAGAAGATTAAACAACACGCGTCAGATGACTCCGCAGAATAATGAGCATCAAATGGCAGGACCGGCTCTAGCGCCGTACAACGACAGAGACTCAACGTCCGTTACTTAGAGTCGGGAATTAAGTTAGTTGATTCATGTAAGAAGAATGGACAACAAGCATATACCCAAACAAAATCTTGTATGGAAAAGTTAGGGATTAAATAAGTTCAAATCAGACCAGTTCTGAAATATAAGGTTTGCAGGACTTCCTTGACGGAAGTCAATGTAGCGATGATTCGCTTGCAGGCAACAAAAAACCCTGGAAATTCTGGTATCAGATCGTAGCACATGGAGCATAACAATGTTTAAAAAACCACAGCAGCATTCGATGAAGACATCATGTTAAAATCAGTAGACAAAAGGCACTAGAAAATGGAGATAAGGCCAGAAAGACAATGCAACTTGTTCATTCTGCGGCTGAGTTTGTTCAATATTGGCACATTTAGCCACTGGAGAAGCTATCAGTAAAACATCATTCAGCATAAAAGAGTCATGTATTAGCAATATTATGACAAATTACCAACTGTCTGTCACGGTCGTCATATATATATATATATATATATATATATATATATATATATATATATATATATATATATATATATATATAAATAAGGTGGTTTTTTTAAATACAATATTAGCAAATGCATTATTCATAAATATGTTGTAGTGAGCATATTTAATTACTTGTGGTAGTGACATCATAAGAGGATATCGTAGAATTATCCACGTGACATTTTCTGAACAAGGAGGTGTTGTCAGTGAGCCGTCATATGTCCAGAAATCCCAAAGGGTCGGATCTGTGGATAGAAACAGTCTTACAGTACATTTCATAATATTATCTTACAGTACATTGTACGTCCACGAGAGCTCAGTGGTTAGTGAACTGGACTACAAAAGACAAGAGGGTTCGATCCCAACCGACGGCTTCCGGGTTCACCCAGCCTTAAATGGGTACCGGATTTTTTCTGGGAAAGTAAAGCGGCACGGGCGTAATACCGACCACATTACCCCAGATATCATGTGCTGAAGGTCTGTAAAAATGTATGGTCACTAACACCATATATACGCCACTTGGTGTGACGGGGGCTATTTACTTTACTTACATTGTATAACATTATCTTAAATTACATTGTATAACATTATCGTACAGTACATTGTATAACATTATCTTACAGTACATTGTATAACATTATCTTACAGTACATTGTATAACATTATCTTACAGTACATTGTATAACATTATCTTACAGTACATTGTATATCATTATCTTACAGTACATTGTATAACACTATCTTACAGTACATTGTATATCATTATCTTACAGTACATTGTATAACATACTCGTCATCCCACATGATCGCACACACAAACATTAACTCGTTCACATTATCTCTGTCCACTCAAAAGTGCGTACACATTCTCTTATAAGTGTACTACTTCCACCCAAAGAACTTTTTTTTACGTGTACAACAATCTCTGTCTCTTGTATGAGCACATATTGCAAGCTTACACATTACTCACCAGGCAATACTGCCAGTGGATTAAATGGACCCGAGAGAGTTTTCTGGCGCCCCTGTTGTTGGAGAAACAAATATAACCTCAAAGTGACATGAATCTGAACATATGTTTGTCGTAGTCTATACATGAATCTGAACATATGTTTGTCGTAGTCTATACATGAATTTGAACATATGTTTGTCGTAGTCTATACATGAATCTGAACATATGTTTGTCGTAGTCTATACATGAATCTGAACATATGTTTGTCGTAGTCTATACATGAATCTGAACATATGTTTGTCGTAGTCTATACATGAATTTGAACATATGTTTGTCGTAGTCTATACATGAATTTGAACATATGTTTGTCGTAGTGTATACATGAATTTGAACATATGTTTGTCGTAGTCTATACATGAATTTGAACATATGTTTGTCGTAGTCTATACATGAATCTGAACATATGTTTGTCGTAGTCTATACATGAATGTGAACATATGTTTGTCGTAGTGTATACATGAATTTGAACATATGTTTGTCGTAGTCTATACATGAATCTGAACATATATTTGTCGTAGTCTATACATGAATTTGAACATATATTTGTCGTAGTCTATACATGAATCTGAACATATGTTTGTCGTAGTCTATACATGAATCTGAACATATGTTTGTCGAAGGAAAAGATTTCTATATGTGTGTATATGTATATTTGTATGTATGTGGGCGTGCGTAGATTCGTACACGACATTGCCGGTGGCGTTGTAGTCGAGGCAACCTAGACAGTGTCCCCCCCCCCCCATTACTTTTAGAATGACATTTAACATGTTGTCGACGCTCTCATCGGCTGGAAAATTACAGAGCGTATCCGCCACTTGTTCTTTCTCCTTCTGGCCACGGTCCCCGAGACGCAGGGAAGACATTGTTGTCTCTCGAACTAGTTTTCATTATTTTGTGTTGGATGCTTCATTTTGTGTTGGATGCTTCATTATTTTGTGTTGGATGCTTCATTTTGTGTTGGATGCTTCATTATTAGTCACCTATGTAGGATTATAGTGACACTGAGACCTTCCAGGCATGTCGTAAGAGGCGACTAAGGAGTTTGATCGATGGCTTGACAAGCTGTCATTGTAAAAAGTATTGTTATGGAAACAGAAGCTGAAATCCCTGCAATATGTGCTATTTTGGCACGCAAGGTTTCTGTTTTTGAGATTGTGGTTCTGCCCTTTCTTCTTCGGCTTGAAAGGACAATAGATAGATAGATGTATGATTAGTTTTTTCTTTTTACTGACATATCTGTGTGTGTGTTGTTTGTTTGTTCCTGCTGAAGGCCTATCGAACCGAAACGTCGTTCAAATTTGTGTCGTCCGTCAATTACGTAAAGCTTTAAATATACTATTTTTTCTGTGTTTTTTTTTCATTTCTCCAACGTTGGACGTGGAAGATATGGAGCTTAATAGATGGTACGAGTGTACACTATGTTATCTACTTAATAGATGGTACGAGTGTACACTATGTTATCTACTTAATAGATGGTACGAGTGTAAACTATGTTATCTACTTAATAGATGGTACGAGTGTACACTATGTTATCTACTTAATAGATGGTACGAGTGTACACTATGTTATCTACTTAATAGATGGTACGAGTGTACACTATGTTATCTACTTAATAGATGGTACGAGTGTACACTACGTTATCTACTTAATAGATGGTACGAGTGTACACTGTGATATCTACTTAATAGATGGTATGAGTGTACACTTCGATATCTACTTAATAGATGGTACGAGTGTACACTACCATATCTACTTAATAGATGGTAAGAGTGTACACTACCATACCTACTTAATAGATGGCAGGAGTGTACACTACCATATCTACTTAATAGATGGCAGGAGTGTACACTACCATATCTACTTAATAGATGGTACGAGTGTACACTACCATATCTACTTAATAGATGGTACGAGTGTACACTACCATATCTACTTAATAGATGGTACGAGTGTACACTACCATATCTACTTAATAGATGGTACGAGTGTACACTACCATATCTACTTAATAGATGGTATGAGTGTACACTACCATATCTACTTAATAGATGGTACGAGTGTACACTACCATATCTACTTAATAGATGGCAGGAGTGTACACTACCATATCTACTTAATAGATGGTATGAGTGTACACTACCATATCTACTCAATAGATGGTACGAGTTTACACTACCATATCTACTTAATAGATGGTATGTGTGTACACTACCATATCTACTTAATAGATGGTATGAGTGTACACTACGATATCTACTTAATAGATGGTACGAGTGTACACTACCATATCTACTTAATAGATGGTAAGAATGTACACTACCATATCTACTTAATAGATGGCAGGAGTGTACACTACCATATCTACTTAATAGATGGTAAGAGTGTACACTACCATATCTACTTAATAGATGGTACAAGTGTACACTACCATATCTACTTAATAGATGGTATGAGTGTACACTACCATATCTACTTAATAGATGGTATGAGTGTACACTACCATATCTACTTAATAGATGGTACGAGTGTACACTACCATATCTACTTAATAGATGGCAGGAGTGTACACTACCATATCTACTTAATAGATGGTATGAGTGTACACTACCATATCTACTTAATAGATGGTACGAGTTTACACCACCATATCTACTTAATAGATGGTATGTGTGTACACTACCATATCTACTTAATAGATGGTATGAGTGTACACTACGATATCTACTTAATAGATGGTACGAGTGTACACTACCATATCTACTTAATAGATGGTAAGAGTGTACACTACCATATCTACTTAATAGATGGCAGGAGTGTACACTACCATATCTACTTAATAGATGGTAAGAGTGTACACTACCATATCTACTTAATAGATGGTACAAGTGTACACTACCATATCTACTTAATAGATGGTATGAGTGTACACTACCATATCTACTTAATAGATGGTACGAGTGTACACTACCATATCTACTTAATAGATGGTATGAGTGTACACTACCATATCTACTTAATAGATGGTATGTGTGTACACTACCATATCTACTTAATAGATGGTATGTGTGTACACTACCATATCTACTTAATAGATGGCAGGAGTGTACACTACCATATCTACTTAATAGATGGTATGAGTGTACACTACCATATCTACTTAATAGATGGTACGAGTTTACACTACCATATCTACTTAATAGATGGTATGTGTGTACACTACCATATCTACTTAATAGATGGTATGAGTGTACACTACGATATCTACTTAATAGATGGTACGAGTGTACACTACCATATCTACTTAATAGATGGTAAGAGTGTACACTACCATATCTACTTAATAGATGGCAGGAGTGTACACTACCATATCTACTTAATAGATGGTAAGAGTGTACACTACCATATCTACTTAATAGATGGTACGAGTGTACACTACCATATCTACTTAATAGATGGTATGAGTGTACACTACCATATCTACTTAATAGATGGTACGAGTGTACACTACCATATCTACTTAATAGATGGTTAGAGTGTACTGAGTCTACAGTCAGGCAAGACTTGTTCGCGGACACCGCCCATGTTCAGTAATGCGGATCGTGTATACAGAAACAAGAACTTGTAATTTTCTCTGTTCTGCTCCTTTATTGTTGTCTTTAAACATGTGAAAATTGTGTATTCTTGTCAATGCTCTGCTGTTTTGTCTCGTTCCTTGTGCTCTTTGATATGTGTGATATTTCGTTGGTCAATCAGTTTATGGGATTGTTTTTCCTTTTTTTCCCTTATGTGGGTTCATTTCTCTCAAAGGAATATTGGATCAACAGTAGAAATAAGTCACTGAATTTATTTAATTTATTAATAAATAAGAATAATACAAGAAATGATGGACATAATAGTAAAAGAAAGCAACAAGAAAGGTCTCAGTCTGAACAGTAAGAAAACAGAAGTAATGGTTATATCGAAGAAACAATAATCACCATCATGCAGCATAAAAATAAACGAGACAAATCTGAAACAAGTGCAACGTTTCAATTAGTTGGGCACAATAACAACATCAGATGGAAGATGCACCACAGAAATAAAAAGCAGAATAGCTCAGGCCAAAATAGCATTTCAGAAAATGAAAAATATCTTATGCAACAAATCTATGTCAATGAAAATGAGAAAGAGAGTTCATCGGTGCTATATAGAACCAATTCTGACCTATGGAAGCGAATCAGGGACAGTAGACAAACAAATGAAAAGACGATTAGAGGCCACAGAGATGGGATTTCTCAGAAAAAATGTTGAAAATTCCCTGGACAGCTAAAAAGACCAATGAGGAAGTTCTCAAAGAGGCCAACACAAAAAGGGAGCTCTTAAAAAAACATCAGAAAGAAGGAATCAACATTTTTCGGGCACATCATGAGAAGAGGAAAGTTGGAATACTTGGTTACAACTGGCAAAATAAAACGAAAGAGAGATCGCGGACAGCAAAGAGAGAAGATACTGGATGGCTTGGTGTCATGGCATGGAAAACAGTCAACAACAGAACTGATACGATGCACTGTAGCTAGAAGATTGTGGAGGGACATGATCGCCTACGCCAACCGGTATGGCACATCATGATGATGAATAAGTTATTTGTTAACGGCTCGTCAATAATAAGCTTCCACGACATTATATCTGACTCAGTCTTGTGGTTTACTCTGTTTCGCTCATTCAAACGTTGCCTGATAATGACTTCACACTTATCATTATTATTCAACTTGCCGCTCCTTGCTGAGTACAGGATTTCAATACATCAATGTTTTCCTTTGTTGCTGTCCAAACTTTAACCTTTCCAGGTATATCAACGATATGTAGGTCAATCTGATATCAGTTTGCTTTCTATAGCTCGCTGAGATAATCTGATATCAGTTCGCTTTCAATAGCTCGCTGAGATAATCTGATATCAGTTCGCTTTCAATAACTCGCTGAGATAATCTTATATCAGTTCGCTATCAATAACTCGCTGAGATAATCTGATATCAGTTCGCTTTCAATAGCTCGCTGAGATAATCTGATATCAGTTCGCTTTCAATAGCTCGCTGAGATAATCTGATATCAGTTCGCTTTCAATAGCTCACTGAGATAATTTGATGTCAGTTCGCTTTCAATAACTCGCTGAGATAATCTCTCTCTCTCTCTCTCTCTCTGCGATCAGGACTCAATCAGAGTAGGATTCCAGACTCCCACATGAAGTCAGCTGTCGGGTTAAGTGTGTTGATCGTCCCCACAGACAGAACATCACAAGTAGAGTTCGCCAGATCCACTCTGATTGAACACCCGTTAATACGTTGCACTGTGTTCTGCGCCAGTGGCCCAGTGCATTCGATTTCAGCCAGCATTTTATTTGGGTTTGCTTTCCCTAGCCTTTGATTGTCCCCAATCTTCCTGCAAGGCAGCAGGTTGTCTTTTCTGTAGGGGGATTCTGCCCTTAGATGGTCGGCCCTCCCAGGTTTACGAGCACCATCTGCCCGAGTCACTAGAGGTGACTAACACAGACACGCGCGTACAAAGATGTGAGATGCGACTAACCCGGACATGCACACAGCGATACGAGGCATGATTAACACTGACACACATCAAGATATATAACACATGACTAACATAAACATGCACATAAAGATATGAGATATAACTGACATAGACATGCACACACAAAGATATGACACATGCCTAACATAGACATGCACACAAAGATAAGAGATATGACTAACATAGATATGCAGACACAAAGACATGAGATGGGACTAACATAGCCATGCACACACAAGGATATGAGATGTGACATACACAGACATGCACACACAAAGATAGGACATATGACTAACACTGGTGCACACTAAGATATGAGATATGACTAAACACAGACACACATAAAGATATGAGACATGATTAATACGGACGCACCAAGATATGAGATATGACTAACATGACCACACCAAGATATGAGCCATGTCCAGCACACACAAGCCAAGATATGAGTAATTTTGGGATACAGTATGAACAGACGTGTTCTGATGGCTGTGACATCATATGTGACCCGGAAAGTGCAGACTGTACGTGCAAGGAAACGTACTACGAGTCAGTTGCACTCTTAAATGTCCGGACAACTGTTTCAACGACACCTGTGAACAGTCAATCGGGAACTGTACATGCAAGAGAACGTTCTACGGGCCAGACTGCACTCTCAAATCTCTGGACAACTGTTTGAACGAAACTTGTGATTTCCACGTTCAGAAGAGTCTGCCGACTACAACAAGCCCAAGCATATGGACACTTTAATGTGTTTCTGTGCTAGACATGGTTCATTTCTTGACGTTTTTCCGTGAAGCCATGGCTCATATCTTGATGTGTTTCTGTGCTAGCTGAGATAATCTGATATCAGTTCGCTTTCAATAGCTCACTGAGATAATTTGATGTCAGTTCGCTTTCAATAGCTCGCTGAGATAATTTGATGTCAGTTCGCTTTCAATAGCTCGCTGAGATAATCTGATATCAGTTCGCTTTCAATAGCTCACTGAGATAATTTGATGTCAGTTCGCTTTCAATAGCTCGCTGAGATAATTTGATGTCAGTTCGCTTTCAATAGCTCGCTGAGATAATCTGATAGTTTTTTGTTGTTTTGTGTGTGTGTGGAAGTGAGGAACTGTTACCTATCATTAGTAAACAGACATTGACAGAGACATTGACAGAGACATTGACAGAGACATTGACACAGACATTGACACAGACATTGACACAGACATTGACACAGACATTGACACAGACATTGACACAGACATTAATCAACCAATGAAATGTCAACTGTTGCTATTGTTGACTCCACATCATTTTGTCGCAATTGTTTTGTTGATTACACACACACTCGTTCCAGGTTAGTACAACCTTCTGATATCATTTCACGTAGACTAGTTATGTTCAAACACTACACAGGCTGCTACAAACCTTATACAAGACATCATCTAGAGCATCGACCACAACTTTAAGCCCGCTGTTTTCTCTGCCAACCTGCAACACAAGAATAAAACTTGATCATATCATACGTTAGGCTTTAAGTCGGAATGGCTTCACTGCAGGCGGGGGATTCCTATATCTGTTCAGTCTCAGTCCAGTTTGAGTAATCAACAAAGTGTCCAATCCAATCGCTTATTCTGTTCTATCGAAGACGTGCGTGCTGGGAAAATGGCGCACATTTACGTTCACATTGTTCTCTTGAAAGCGCTGCACTCTGTATAAATGGCGTCCAGCTCATACTGGACACTTCCGAGTCCCCGTAGCGGCGGTCACGGGCAGCGTAATCTTCATGCACCCGCGACAAATCCGCGTGGACTTCATTATCAGTGAGCGTGCTACAACAACAATCGCTGTCCCAACAAATAAAGTCAGGTGTCCACTTCTGTGAGACACCATCTGACCGCAGTCCAGCTGTTGGCAAAACTGCAGCCTAAAACAGAGAGTTCACCCCATCCCAGGGAAAAGCCGGGACCTGGTACCGCTCCACTGAACTCCACGGCCAGTGTCCTGCAGCATTATCTCTGGTCTACATGAAACGTCTTATCGAATGTACTGTCCCCAAATGGGTCGTACCCTGCCAGAAAGCAATGAGTTATTGTTCTACTCGCGGTTTGGAAGTCGCAACGACTTGTCGCTCTTGTCACATATAAACAATAATTTCAACAACATTTCTAACAACGAAAAGTTCATTTCAAATAGAATGTTGATGTTGCCTGTGGTTGTTGAGCTTTTCCTTCAAATTAATTACCCATTATACCTCTGTTCAGCTCCTATTTACTTTATCTACAATTCATTTCATATTATATGTATAATTCATATTACAAATATGATCCCGGCAGCGGCATACATGTTATTATTTTCAATTTCCAATTACAAAAGAGTTATTTTACATGCTGAAATTGAATATGGAACGTTGTGGTCGTCCGGCTCCGATAGAACTAGGTGCTTGACCTCGCCTACCCTGTCATCAGTGTCCTTGACATCAAGAGTCCCTGGGAAGTGAAATCGAGTACAACCCTGGTACCTTATCGTTAGGAGGCAAACACCTTACCTCAATGCTACATCGACCAATACATAATATATCTTCCTTTACACAACAACGATTGTCGCAACTAATCACATACAATATTTACCAAGTGTGACCAACATAACCAGTCTCGATACAGCAACAGCTAATCTGTCTAGAACAAACACGGGCTCCCACATGAATGAATATATTGAAGCTCTCCATAAAATGAGACCAATAAATACACCGAGAACAACAAACTCACACAACGTGTTCATTGATCACTAGAACAATATAGACAGCCGCATTGCCAAACAACAACACACGACATGCTTGTGCTGTAAAACATACAATCAGATTAAAATTGTATTTCCAGACAAGACAACAGGAAAGGCAATAAGCTCCTCTTCTATTTTCCTTCTTTATTTTCCTTTCAGCGCCGAGGGGAGATGTATAGTTTGCGGTTTTGTTCTTCTGTTGGTCTTTCTCGTTGCTACGTTTCATAATGTTTTAAATAAAGCATCACTCTATTTTTCTTCTTTCTAAGAGAACTTGGCTCTAGTTCTCGCGTACCGATTATTGAAGGCTCGTTATGTTGTGTTTTGATCTTTCACGTGACTAAACCATTGTTTTTTTTTAACGTTTACAATGGCGAAATTTTTTTTAGCTTTTCCTTAGGCATTATGATGGACAAGTAAAATAATATGCAATGTAGGACAGAAACATTTATGTATATTTTCAAGCTTACAAGCAAAGACAAATATCTAGGTAATTCTGGCTCTAAGACATAGCTAGTGGCACAGACAGGTATATGTGAACTGACAAACTGATTGGCAAACATATAAACTATCATACAGTGAGAAATATAGAAAATAAAATATAAATACATGCATGTAGAAACATCAATACAATCTTCATCCCAACGTTGTGCTACCAATGCCAGACCTGGACCCTAGATGCAAGAACAATAAGAAAAATAACCTCTACAGAGATGAAATGTGTTAGACGAATGACAGGAAATAGTCTGAGAGATAAGATCAGAAATGAAGAACTGAGAAAAAATCTAGGAATAGCCCCCGCCATAGAATATATAAGGAAACAACAGATAAAATGGTTTGGCCACGTGACAAGGCAGAAAGAACAAAACACAACACAACGGGCCTTCAACAAACGTTGTGAGAACACCAGACCCAAGGGTCGACCGCGAAAAAGATGCGTCGATGGAATATTAGAACCAATAGGAAACATAACAGCAGCAGAGGCGAACAGAAGAGCAAAAGACAGCAAACTATACCTTCCCTCGACGCTGAAAGGCAGATGAGGAAGGAAAGAAGAAGAAGAAGTAGAAACATTCAAATAGGAACGTGAATACAAAGACATACCACTAAAAAGTTTGACAGGCACCCAAGTGGACACACAGACATAAAGAAAGATAGGCATGCACAAAAGCAATCGGTGAAATAACTACACACATCAGACAACACTGCCACACATCAAGGCAAACATACAGACTTACAAATTAACACGCTCAACTCACAAGTAGACAGATAACAAATTCTGACAAACAAGGAAAGAAAGAATGTTTAAGTTACCTGGCCAAACATTGCCACGATAGCAATGCCGTGTTTTCTACCTATAGCCTCCTCGATGCTATTGTACAGGTGGGAGTTCCAGTGGACAAACTGAATCTGTGAACATCAACAGGAAGTAATAATGGTGAGGGAACGAGAAATATAAAAGTTGTAGACTACTTACATGTGAATTAGTGTGTAGACTAGTTACATGTGAATGAGTGTGTTGACTAGTTACATGTGAATGAGTGTGTGGACTACTTACATGTGAATGAGTGTGTGGACTACTTACATGTGAATGAGTGTGTAAACTACTTACATGTGAATGAGTGTGTAGACTACTTACATGTGAATGAGTGTGTGGACTACTTACATGTGAATGAGTGTGTTGCTGTTGTTGTTGACGGATTGCCACGAGTTGATGCGAGCATGTTGCCATTTGACTCATAAGATGTGGCTGGTCGTAATGGCTTTCTTGACATTCCCGGCTCTTACTGGAGAGGTTGGATTTCGTCTGTCCCAGGCTATGCTGGGAAACTACTAATCCAGCCCAGAGGTACTGCAATACTGGGTCCTCTATATCAGTAACAGCCATCACTACATACTTACATGTGAATGAGTGTGTAGACTACTTACATGTGAATGAGTCTGTAGACTAATTACATGTGAATGAGTGTGTAGACTACTTACATGTGAATGAGTGTATAGACTACTTACATGTGGATGAGTGTATAGACAAATTACATGTGAATGAGTGTGTGGACTACTTACATGTGAATGAGTGTATAGACTACTTACATGTGAATGAATGTGTGAATTACTT
Organism: Megaustenia siamemsis; assembly: GCA_032433765.1. Taxonomy (NCBI): domain Eukaryota; kingdom Metazoa; phylum Mollusca; class Gastropoda; order Stylommatophora; family Ariophantidae; genus Megaustenia; species Megaustenia siamemsis. The sequence goes on along the minus strand of JAVIAB010000106.1, from coordinate 42,329,042 downwards.
ACATGTGAATTTGTGTGTAGACTACTTACATGTGAATGAGTGTATAGACTACTTACATGTGAATGAGTGTGTGGACTACTTACATGTGAATGAGTGTGTGGACTACTTACATGTGAATGAGTGTGTGGACTACTTACATGTGAATGAGTGTATAGACTACTTACATGTGAATGAGTGTGTAGATGAAATTACATTTGAAGTGGACATCATGGGAACATACTGCACACCAGGAGAGAACATTGGGCGTCATTAAAAAATAATGGACATCATGGGAAAACAGTGGACATCAGGAGAAAATATTTGGCATTCAGAGAAAATAGTGGACATTATGGACAAATAGTGAATTTCATTGAAAAACAGCGGACATGATGGTAAAATGGTGAACATCAATGAAAAACAGCGGACATGATGGGAAAATGGTAAACATCAATGAAAAACAGCGGACATGATGGGAAAATGGTGAACATCAATGAAAAACAGCGGACATGATGGGAAAATGGTGAACATCTATGAAAAACAGCGGACATGATGGTAAAATGGTGAACATCAATGAAAAACAGCGGACATGATGGTAAAATGGTAAACATCAATGAAATACAGCGGACATGATGGTAAAATGGTGAACATCAATGAAAAACAGCGGACATGATGGGAAAATGGTGAACATCTATGAAAAACAGCGGACATGATGGGAAAATGGTGAACATCAATGAAAAACAGCGGACATGATGGGAAAATGGTAAACATCTATTTTCAGGCCACACGTCCTTTGCAGAATGTTGATTCACCACGGCCTGTGTGAAAGAATCTTTGTCTCTATCTCCCACAGAACGTTGATTCACCACGGCCTTTGTGAAAAAATCTTTGTCTCTATCTCCCACAGAACGTTGATTCACCACGGCCTGTCTGAAAGAATCTTTGTCTCTATCTCCCACAGAACGTTGATTCACCACGGCCTGTCTGAAAGAATCTTTGTCTCTATCTCCCACAGAACGTTGATTCACCACGGCCTGTGTGAAAGAATCTTTGTCTCTATCTCCCACAGAACGTTGATTCACCACGGCTTCAGTGAAATAATCTTTGTCTCTATCTCCCACAGAACGTTGATTCACCACGGCTTCAGTGAAAGAATCTTTGTCCCTATCTCCCACAGAACGTTGATTCACCACGGCCTGTCTGAAAGAATCTGTGTCTCTATCTCCCACAGAACGTTGATTCACCACGGCCTGTCTGAAAGAATCTTTGTCTCTATCTCCCACAGAACGTTGATTCACCATGGCCTGTGTGAAAGAATCTTTGTCTCTATCTCCCACAGAACGTTGATTCACCACGGCCTGTCTGAAAGAATCTTTGTCTATAGGCAGATCACCCAATTCATGTGTTTTAATGTTCAAAATCTCTCTAATGTCTTGAAACCACCTTATTCTTGGTTTGCCTACGTCGCCCAGAAGCCATGCCTACTATTACTGTTTTTTTTTTCCAACCCACTGTGCCTTTTAACGCGGCCATAGTATTTTATTTTAAATGTTACAGCCTTGCTGATATTGCGCCCTTCATGACATTTAATTTGTGTGTTGCTGTTGCTAATGTTCTGTTGATCTCTCTCTGACAACCTCCCGCGTTAGTTACTACAGATCTCTCTCTGACAACCTCCCGTGTTAGTTACTACAGATCTCTCTCTGACAACCTCCCGTGTTAGTTACTACAGATCTCTCTCTGGCAGCCTCCATTGTTAGATACTACAGATCTCTCAGTGACAGCGTTCAATGTTAGTTACTACATATCTCTTTCTGGCAGTCTCCCTTGTTAGTTACTACAGATCTCTCTCTGGCAGCCTCCCTTGTTAGTTACTACAGATCTCTCCTGGCAGCCTCCCTTTTTAGTTGCGACAGATCTCTCTCTGGCAGCCTCCCTTGTTAGTTACTACAGATCTCTCTCTGGCAGCCTCCCGTGTTAGTGACTACAGATCTCTCTCTGGCAGTCTCCCGTGTTAGTTACTACAGATCTCTCTCTGGCAGTCTCCCATGTTAGTTACTACAGATCTCTCTCTGACAGCCTCCAGTGTTAGTTACTACAGATCTATCTCAGGCAGCCTCCCTTGTTAGTTACTACAGATCTCTCTCTGGCAGCCTCCCTTGTTAGTTGCGACAGATCTCTCTCTGGCAGCCTCCCTTGTTAGTTACTACAGATCTCTCTCTGGCAGCCTCCCGTGTTAGTGACTACAGATCTCTCTCTGGCAGTCTCCCTTGTTAGTTACTACAGATCTCTCTCTGGCAGTCTCCCATGTTAGTTACTACAGATCTCTCTTTGACAGCCTCCAGTGTTAGTTACTACAGATCTCTCTCTGGCAGCCTCTTTTGTTAGTTACTACAGATCTCTCTCTGGCAGCCTCCCTTGTTAGTTACTACAGATCTTTCTCTGGCAACCTTCAGTGTTTGTTACTACAGATCTCTCTCTGGCAATCTCCAGTGTTAGTTACTACAGATCTATCTCTGGCAGCCTCCCTTGTTAGTTACTACAGATCTCTCTCTGGCAGCCTTCAGTATTAGTTACTACAGATCTCTCTCTGGCAGCCTCCCTTGTTAGTTACTGCAGATCTCTCTCTGACAATCTCCAGTGTTAGTTACTACAGATCTCTCTCAGGCAACCTCTCGTCTTAGTTACTATAGATCTCTCTCTAGCAGCCTCCCTTGTTAGTTACTACAGATCTCTCTCTGGCAGCCTCCCTTGTTAGTTACTACAGATCTCTCTCTCTGGCAATCTCCAGTGTTAGTTACTACAGATCTCTCTCTGGTAATCTCCCGTGTTAGTTACTACAGATCTCTCTCTGGCAACCTCCAGCGTTAGTTACTACAGATCTCTCTCTCTGGCAGCCTGCCGTGTTAGTTACTACAGATCTCTCTCTGGCAGCCTCCCGTGTTAGTTACTACAAATCTCTCTCTGGCAGCCTCCCTTGTTAGTTACTACATATCTCTCTCTGGCAACCTCCCGTGTTAGTTACTACAGATCTCTCTCTGGCAGCCTCCCGTGTTAGTTACTACAGATCTCTATCTGGCAGCCTCCCGTGTTAGTTACTACAGATCTCTCTCTGGCAGCCTCCCGTGTTAGTTACTACAGATCTCTCTCTGGCAGCCTCCCGTGTTAGTTACTACAGATCTCTCTCTGGCAGCCTCCCGTGTTAGTTACTACAGATCTCTCTCTGGCAGCCTCCCGTGTTAGTTACTACTGATCTCTCTCTGGCGGCTTCCCGTGTTAGTTACTACAGATCTCTCTCTGGCAGCCTCCCGTGTTAGTTACTACTGATCTCTCTCTGGCAGCTTCCCGTGTTAGTTACTACAGATTCTAATTAATCGGAGTTTATTACAATTTCAAGTTCGCCATTACTGATGATGATTTTTGGTTTCTCTGTTAACGGACATTATGTCATGGAAAGACATATACACCATACCTAGCCACATATGTAGCTTTGAGAATAAGTAAAAAGATTGAAATAGTAAAAGATTATAAGAAACCAAAAAATAACAAGTAGATACAAAGTAGGAAAAAAATATAAGGAGAAGAGAGAAGAAATATAGGAGGGAAAGAAATACAGATAAGAGAAAAAGACGAAGAGCAAACATAAGAGAACGTGTGACTGGAGGAGAAGAGCGAGCGATAAAAAAGAAAATGAGAAATGGAAAAAGCACAAGAAAACATGCTGAATGTTGTTGATGTGAGTCACCATTGATCGAGACCAAATGTTTTCTGTTGAAAAATGAACTGCGGATGGTTCGTGTTAAAGAAAATACTGGCGACAACCTACCTCCATAGGAAACGATTTGTGGTTGACAAGATGTTCAGAACCACGGTCGCAGTCCTTGCCCCAGTGGAATCTGATTTCAGAGAGCTCGTACTCTGAGTCCTCAGGGAATGGCCCACCTGAGAGAACTGCAAAAATACCATATTTGTCTATAACAAGTTCTGACATAGAACATATGTTTGTTCGGTAAAATATGTGTCGTTTGGGAAGATTGTCCCATATGACATTGGCCAATTGTAACAAAGTAAAAGGAGAGAAAAGCAATCTTGACCACAGTTACCCTATTTCAGGGGCCTAGTGGGCAGATATATAGGAAACATAAAAACCACATGCCCAGTGCAGTCACTACAATGTGTTCGAATCTGAGTTTTCATTTTTTCTCTCTTTAATTGGTGGGAGGGGGGGGAGGAAGATTTTTTAATTTGCCTTGAATTGAAACCGCGTTTTCCTTAGTCTTTAGTATATTGTCAGAAATAGCACTCATCTTTAGTAGACTGTCAGAAATAGCAGACATCTTTAGTAGATTGTCAGAAATAGCACTCATCTTTAGTAGACTGTCAGAAATAGCAGACATCTTTAGTAGACTGTCAGAAATAGCAGACATCTTTAGTAGACTGTCAGAAATAGCAGACATCTTAAGTAGACTGTCAGAAATAGCAGACATCTTTAGTAGACTGTCAGAAATAGCAGACATCTTAAGTAGACTGTCAGAAATAGGAGACATCTTTAGTAGACTGTCAGAAATAGCAGACATCTTAAGTAGACTGTCAGATATATCATTCATCTTTAGTAGACTGTCAGAAATAGGAGTCATCTTTAGTAGACTGTCAGAAATAGCAGACATCTTTAGTAGACTGTCAGAAATAGCAGACATCTTTAGTAGACTGTCAGAAATAGCAGACATCATTAGTAGACTGTCAGAAATAGCAGACATCTTTAGTAGACTGTCAGAAATAGCAGACATCTTTAGTAGACTGTCAGAAATAGCAGACATCTTCAGTAGACTGTTAGAAATATCACTCATCGTTAGTAGACTGATACGACATATTAAATATGTTTGAGTGCACAGTCATAAACACCGTGTATCGTTAGTGTACTGTTAGAAATAACATGCATGGTTAGTGTTTTATCAGATGCAACCTACATGGTTAGTGTTTTATCAGATACAACATTCATCTTTAGTGTATTATCAGATACAACATGCATCTTTAGTGTATTATCAGATACAACATGCATCTTTAGTGTATTATCAGATACAACATTTATCTTTAGTGTATTATCAGATACAACGTTCAACTTTAGTGTATTATCAGATACAACATGCATCTTTAGTGTATTATCAGATACAACATTTATCTTTAGTGTATTATCAGATACAACGTTCAACTTTAGTGTATTATCAGATACAACATTCATCTTTAGTGTATTATCAGATACAACATTCATCTTTAGTGTATTATCAGATACAACGTTCAACTTTAGTGTATTATCAGATACAACATTCATCTTTAGTGTATTATCAGATACAACGTTCAACTTTAGTGTATTATCAGATACAACATTCATCTTTAGTGTATTATCAGATACAACATTTATCTTTAATAGATAGCTGGTATACATAGCTAACTAGTAATGGAACATCGAAAACAAAATAAACAAAACTGGTATAGAAAAAATAACAATTTAAAAATGTCTTCCCTGTGTCGTGGACCGTGGCCGGAATGAGAAAGAAAGATTCGCTGTTGTAGGCTGTAATAACACTGCTGGTCGAATGGTCAAACCATGTAAGAGTTCTAAAAATATGTGAGTGGGGGGGAACACTGTCTAGGTTACCAGACTACAAAGACACTGACAATGTCTATAAGTATCTAAGAGGCCACACATGCATGTATACACTCACACAAAAGAGTGCATATATACATATACAAACATAACTGCACATACATATATATATACATATATATATATATATATATATACATGTATATATATATATATATATATTTATATATATATATATATATATATATATATTTATATAAATATACATATGGAAGCAAACATACTCGTACCCATGCATATGAGCACATGCACGCATATGCAAATCCATACAGGTACAATCATATATGTGGAGAAAAGTGCGCATAGCGCCGCCATAACCAGAAGAATACACACCGTGGTTAGTGTGCATACACAAAGAAGAAAGAATAGAACAGAATAATAACAGGTACTCGAAAGGCGGAAAGAATGATATGTGTGAGGGTGGGGTGCAATAAGGATATGTGAAATATAAGTAGCATAGATAGAAGAGGTATAGGAGACCACCAATGTATCGCAGTGGGATCCAGTGGAGGAGAGTTATGAATAGCACGGCATAGTGGACAGACCAAAGTACCAAAACATGTGCAGCAAAGAAGACTGCAATAGGTAAGGTGTCATTAAAGCGAAACTATGTATACGAGTGAGATACATTCATGCCACGTGGGGTCAGCGAACCAAATTGAACCATAAGGCGGATCTCCAAAGCAAAACGGCTACGGTTGCTAGAGTGGCAAATGACAATACCAGTGATGCGGATGTCGTCTTTGCCCTTGTGGTCCGATGAATTGAAATGGGAAGACATTGGAGTGCCAGTATTATGTTGAACATCTCGAAGATGTTCACAAAATCTTTCCGCTAAGCGTTTCCAGACTCGCCAATATAAGTCATGTGGCATCGTTGTCATATGATCGTATAAATAATGTTACGGGACACACATGTGAAGCCATGCTTAATAACGAACCGTCCTTTAGGGAATAAAACAGAGTCAGTGCGGAGCACATAGGCGCAGGTGATGCAGTTACGACCACAAGGGACCGTACCCAAGTGTTGATAGTCTGAGCGTGGGAGATGGCTCCTAACCAGAATATCTCCCTAATTCCTGTCGTGCTTGAAGATGATCATCGGGGGATCACTAAAGAGTAGACGAATAGTGGGAACAGAGTGGAGAATAGAACGGTAGCGGTTGAGTATCTTCACATCAGCCAGTTTGTGAGGATGATAGATGAGGGTGAGTTTTCTGAGAGGGGGAGGGGCGGTTGGAATGAGTGATTGCCTCGGGACGAGAGATAAGGAGGACCCGCTTGAAGGCAGACTGGAGGATCGAATCGGGATAAAGCCGGCGTCTAAAGAAACCTGACATGAGGTGAGCCTGTTGGAGGAAATCTTGGTCATCATGAAATGATATGTCAAATTGCACGTTTTAGTAATGACTTTCATGTGCTGTCACATTTGACATGTGACTTTCACGTGCTGTCATATATGGCATGTGATTTTATTTAATATGTCAAATGTGATATTTGATTTCATTTCAGCTGTCACATATGACATGCTGCTTTATTTAAAGTGGCTTATATGACATTTGACTTTATTCAGGCTATTTATGACATGCTACTTTATTTAAACTGTCATACATGACGTGTGACTTTCTTTAAATTGTAACATATGTCATGTGACTTTATTTAAACTGTTATAAATTACATGTGACTTTATTTAAACTGTCATGTGTGGCATGTGACTTTATTTAAAATGTCATATATGACACGCCCACTCAAAAATTGTCAGAATTACAACTTGGATCAAGCTCATAGAACATTTTCTTTGGAATGGACTCAGCTCGGATCATCGAATAATGGTCGAGACTAACCCGTTAACAGTGGCCAGTGCTTTACATTTGGCTTATGGTTAAAAGCCTCAACTAAGTACTAAGCATTCTAGCAAATTTTGATAAGATAAGATCAAAATGAGTTATTGAGTTATTTGCGGGTCATCATCATTGCACTCCAATCATGTCCATAGGTGCTCAGATCCCCTCCTCAGCAAGTCCCGCAATGTCCAGCGACTGACGACTCCAGTTCTATGTTGGTTGATAAGTCTTCTTACACGGCCACTAAATTTCTCATTTCTGGCTGTGCCCATCTTAACTCCCATTTCCATCATCCGAAGAAGATAAAATAAGATAGGGTAAGAAAAGATGAGATGAGATCAAATAATGTACAGGAGCTAAAATAAGATAAGAAATGTAAAATAAGATGAGATGAGACAAGATAAAGTACTAGAGATAAGATAAAGTAAGATAATATAAGTTAAGATAAAATAAGAGAACATAAGATATAGGATGATATACGGTACCAGTGATAGGATAAGATAATATAAGTTAAGATAAGAAAAGAGATCATAAGATAAGGTAGATGAGACAAGCTAAGAGTGATAAGATAAGATAATAATGAGATGAGATGAAAAAGATAGTAGGCGGTAGATAAGATAATAATTGATAGTATTATGGAGATAAGATACGAGAGATAAGATAAGAAGTGATAAGATAAGATAAGATAAGATAAGATAAGATAAGATAAGATAAGATAAGATACTAACAAGTACTTAGGCTCAACTTATATGTCTAGACTGTATATTATTTTCTGTCACTCCTGCTATTGTTACTATGTTCTGAGTGTTATCATTTATTTGTTTTTTTTTCCGAAATACGAACGGAGAAATAGCATCACCTGACAACTTGACATCAGGTGCCACCAACGTTGTTGTGACGGTGACACGGGATTACTGTCAAAGGCTGTTTGTTTGATCATTTCCTAAGACTGGTCGATCTGTGTGCAGGCAGAGACTAGCCACCGGGACAGAGATAGTTGGGATACAATCATAAAATGTCAAATAAAATATTTTAAGATGTTGAATATAAAGTTGAAGAACTGAGAAAAACAGCTAGGAATAGCCCAAGTCAATAGGAAATATAAAGAAACAACAAATAAAAATTGGTTTGGCCACGTGACAAGGCAGAAAGACCAAAACACAACACAGCGAGCCTTCAACAAACGCTGTAAAAATACCAAACCCAATGGTCGACCGCGAAAAAGGTGGATGGGTGGAATATTAGAAACACTAGGAAACATAACAGCAGCAGAGGCGAACAGAAGAGCAAAAGACCGCAAATTATATCTCCCCTCGACGCTAAAAGGCAAATGAGGAAGGAAAGAAGAAGAAGAAATAGACTCTATTGGATCTCCTATCTAAAATAGAAAATACCAGAAACAAATTATTGTAGTTGCAAAAACAGACTATTGGTGAGGTAAGAGTCATTCTTTCAGTGGATGCGGCTCTACATTGAAGGCCACCATGGAGCGCCATTTTGCTGTCTCTTGTCTTGATGCCACACGTTGTCGTAGGCTCATCTGTACACCTTTTGATGTTATCAGCTCACTTTAGTCTTGGTCTGCCTCATCTGCCTTATACCATAGCTTCCAAGATGACTTTTAAAACGATATAATGTCTCTTTACATGTCCAATGTTTAGTGTGTCCAATCCATGTTTAGTGTGTCCTATCCATGTTTAGTCTATCCAATCCATGTTTAGTGTGCCCAATCCATGTTTAGTTTGTCCAATACATGTTTAGTGCGTCCAATCCATGTTTAGTGTGTCCAATCCATGTTGAGTTTGTCCAATCCATGTTTAGTCTATCCAATCCATGTTTAGTTTGTCCAATCCATGTTTAGTGTGTCCAATCCATGTTGAGTTTGTCCAATCCATGTTTAGTGTGTCCAATCCATGTTTAGTGTGTCCAATCCATGTTTAGTTTGTCCAATCCATGTTTAGTCTATCCAATCCATGTTGAGTTTGTCCAATCCATGTTTAGTGTGTCCAATCCATGTTTAGTGTGCCCAATCCATGTTGAATTTGTCCAATCCATGTTTAGTGTGTCCAATCCATGTTTAGTGTGCCCAATCCATGTTTAGTTTGTCCAATCCATGTTTAGTCTATCCAATCCATGTTGAGTTTGTCCAATCCATGTTTAGTGTGTCCAATCCATGTTTAGTGTGCCCAATCCATGTTGAGTTTGTCCAATCCATGTTTAGTGTGCCCAATCCATGTTGAGTTTGTCCAATCCATGTTTAGTGTGTCCAATTCATGTTTAGTGTGTCCAATCCATGTTGAGTTTGTCCAATCCATGTTTAGTTTGTCCAGTCCATGTTTAGTTTGTCTAGTCAATGTTTAGTTTGTCCAGCCCATGTTTAGTGCGTCCAATCCATGTCTAGTGTGTCCATTCCATGTTGAATCTGTCCAATCAATGTTTAGTTTGTCCAGTCCATGTTTCGTTTGTCCAGTCAATGTTTAGTTTGTCCAGTCCATGTTTAGTTTGTCCAGTCCATGTTTAGTTTGTCCAATCCATGTTTAGTTTGTCCAGTCCATGTTTAGTTTGTCTAGTCCATGTTTAGTTTGTCCAGTCCATGTTTAGTTTGTCTAATCCATGTTTAGTTTGTCCAATCCATGTTTAGTTTGTCAAATCAATGTTTAGTTTTTACAGTCCATGTTTAGTTTGTACAATCCATGCTTAGTTTGTTCAGTCCATGTTTAGTTTGTCCAATCCATGTTTAGTTTGTTCAGTCCATGTTTAGTTTGTCCAATCCATGTTTAGTTTGTCCAGTCCATGTTTAGTTTGTCCAATCCATGCTTAGTTTGTCCAGTCCATGTTTAGTTTGTACAGTCCATGTTTAGTTTGTCCAGTTAATGTTTAGTTTGTACAGTCCATGTTCATTTTTGTACAGTCCATGTTTAGTTTGTCCTATCCATATTTAGTTTGTACAGTCCATGTTTAGTTTGTCCAATCCATGTTTAGTTTGTCCAGTCCATTTTTAGTTTGTCTAATCCATGTTTCGTTTGTCCAGTCCATGTTTAGTTTGTATAATCCATGTTTAGTCTGTCCAATCCATGTTTAGTTTGTCCAGTCCATGTTTAGTTTGTCCAATCCATGTTTAGTTTGTCCAATACATGTTTAGTTTGTCCAATCCATGTTTAGTTTGTCCAATACATGTTTAGTTTGTCCAATCCATATTTAGTTTGTCCAAACCATGTTTAGTTTGTCCAATCCATGTTTAGTTTGTTCAATCCATGTTTAGTTTGTCCAATCCATGTTTAGTTTGTCCAATCCATGTTTAGTTTGTCCAATCCATGTTTAGTTTGTTCAATCCATGTTTAGTTTGTCCAATCCATGTTTAGTTTGTCCAATCCATGTTTAGTTTGTCCAATCCATGTTTAGTTTGTCCAATCCATGTTTAGTTTCCTCGCTTCCTGGCCAGAAGGATCTGGGTTCGATCGCCAGCAGTTGTGGATATTGTTCGTACTGACAAGGCTCCTGGGTTCACCTAACCTCTAAAAATGGGTACTAGAGATTTTTTCTGGGAAATAAAGGCGGCCTGGCGTGATACGGACCACATCACCCAAAAATGTGCCATGGTCATAGAAAAATGTGGTCACTAACATGATATTCCCCATACACCTAGAAAGGCGTGGAGGAAACCTTTACTTTCTTCTTCCTCTTCTTTTCTCTTTTACCTAAAAGGTGTCGTGGTTTATATCATTTGTCGTTCTTGTGCTGCTCGAATTGTCTGAATTAGTGATTTTCCTTTGTTGTTACATGTCTCTGTCAACTTCATCTATCCATCTTCTTCTGGGTCTTCCTCTTGGTCTTTTTCCATGCATTCTCGAGAAGAACGCCCTTGATGGTGATTGGTGAGGATTCATTCTGACCAGGTGGCCAAACCATTTAAGTTGTTGTTGTTCTATATATTCTTGGCAGGGTTTTGTTCCTACCATTTTTCTTATGGTTTCATTTAGTATTCTATCTCTTCTTGTGTTGTTTGTTACTTTTCTCAAGCATCGCATCTCACATGTATTGATCTTTCTTAAATGTGATTTAGAAAGGGTCCATGTTTGACTTTCATAGCACAAAGTTGGTATGAATATGCTATTTATCATTTGTTGTTTAGCTGGCATAGAAACCTTTACTTTACACGTCGAAAATATGTCTTTTTCGAATTTTGTTTAGTAGTTCTGTAATCATTTTCATCTTATTTGGAATTTCCTTTTTGGTCGTTTTTTTTTCTTTCCACCCAATTCTCTCCATTTTCCTATCAACCCACATTTCAAAGGCTTCACTGGTCACTTTTCTGCTATGTTTTCTTATGTAGTGTCCATGTTTGTACACCATACAGAAATGTTAGGGTAAATATAGCATTTTGCTGATCGTAATTTTATTTCTGATGTTATTTGCTTTTATGTATGTTTTTATGTTATTAAAATTGTTTTTTTTTTGTCATTACTATTATTTTATTTACTTATGTCTTATATTTTCCATTATTTTTATGTCCAAGATAGCTGTATTCTTGAACTCTTTCTAGTTTTTTCCCCCATCAACTTCACTATTTCCATGTATATGTTGAGCCTTTTCTCTGCTAATAATCATAGTTTTAGTTTTTTTTAGCATATATTACCAATCCATATTCTTTTTAATGTCGTGTTTATTTTGTTCACTAGTTGTAGGTTTTCTACCATTAATATGTCATCCCGCATTACTTAGATTTAATTGTGTGTGTGCGTGTGTGTGTGTACGTGCGTACATGTGTGAGCAGGTGATATAAGATAGATACCTGGAAATTTGTGCAAAACAGACTATTGTATTTTTAAGATTAAAAAAAAAGCCTAAAACAGAATGTTGCAGATATAAGATGAAGAGCTGAAAATCTAAAAATAAAAAAAAAATAGACTATTGTTGAACAGAGACATGCAATAGAAAATATGTGAAATAGAAAAGTGTAGATCTCAGCTATTAATTAATAGGATAAATCAAGTTGCCAATTTGAGGCTGGGACTTTGCCACTTAATAATGTGGTTGACGTGACGTTGATACAGCCACAGAAAGGGCAAACCAATGTGTTGCAAAGAGAGTGAGAAAAGATGGAAGAATGATTGGAAGAAAATGAACTGAAGGAAGGAAGGAAGTAAGGAGAAGGAAGGAAGGAAGGAAGGAAGGGAGGAAGGAAGGAAGGAAGGAAGGAAGGAAGGAAGGAAGGAAGGAAGGAAGGAAGGAAGGAAGGAAGGAAGGAAGGAAGGAAGGAAGGAAGGAAGGAAGGAAGGAAGGAAGGAAGGAAGGAAGGAAGGAAGGAAGGAAGGAAGGAAGAGATTACAAATAAAGATAAGGACAAGGTATAATAAAGAACAAACAAGAAAAACAGGATAAAAAATTGAAAAAAAGCAATAGGACGAGATGAAAGACGGGAAAAATTATTGAGTGTGAGTGAGAGAGCAAAGAAAACTATACTTGTACAAAAACGTCATTACAAACAAACAAGCTCGCCTCCAGCTATCTGAAGCTCTCATCTGCACGTAATCGACCTGATATCTGTCCAAGGTCAGTCACGACTCACAACGAGATGGAATAGTTGTCATAGCAACCACACATAAACATTAGGAGAAGACGAGGCAGTTGTATGTTGTTATGTTGTTCGACTGTTTTTACTTACCACTGCGACCAATTGACTCTATTCGCAAGCCCGAGTCTACTGTATGGAGAGAACAACATAGAGGTTCTTAATGCCAATGGCTCTGTATGGTCATGAACATCGAACACACAAAGTGATTTATGAAAACATTTGTTTTATTAAGATTGCCACATGTTTATATCAAGACAATTTTTAATAAACAAAAAGAGAAAAAAGTGGCATGGCAACAGCTTTAGGTAGGTGAGAAACAAAACAAAAGTCGAACAACGTTTCGGCCAAGTAGGCCTTCAGCTGGGGCAATACTAGTGTAAACCTGTAGGACAATATACAATATTGATGTTTATATAGCAGGGGCAACAGAAATGTGCTTGAAGGTGCATGGTTCTTCCACAGCCAATCAAAGGATTCTCTTTTAGAAGAATCTGGCCATCAAAATTACCAGCCATCAAACTTGTGTTTTGGAGCTCCTAGAACATTCTGAGCCTCAGACCACGCGGCACATCTTAACTGAGTTATCAGCTGATACGTGCCTACGGTACAACAAAGAAGATAAATAACCCTGCGGAGTTTCCTACTCCGAACGACCCCAATTTCCAGCGTTTTAGAGATTCCGCGATAAATTCGAGAAGATCTTTATCCGAAGTTGGAACGATGCTTTTACGTTCGAGCGATGCTTTTAGTTCCTGTGTGTTACCGGGGCCTCATTATGAGGGAAGTAAAGAATAGTGACACTGTGACCTTCCAGGCATGTCGTAAGAGGTGACAAAGGAGGTTGATCGATGGCTTGACAAGCTGTCATTGTAAAAAGTATTGTTATGGAAACAGAGCCATAGATTTTAGAAGCAGTGATCTCTGAAATATGTGCCACTTTGGCATGCAAAGTTTCTGTTTTTGAGATTGTGGTTCTGCCCTATGTGCCGTCTTCGGCTCGAAAGGATAATAGATAGATGCTTTTAGGTTCGAACAATGTTTTTACATCCGAGCGATGCTTTTACGTACGAACGGCACAATCATAACGGGGTTTAAAAATATATGTAAATATATTTGATGATTTTGTTGTGCGCTAAACTCATCTTTTGTGTTACGCTTGCGTGTTTCCTGTGCTCCTTCCCGCCTTATTGATAGTGTGTGGTCACTCTCTCTTAACTGTAGCATCCTAGATTGTCATGAAAGCAAAAAGCTTAGACTAACGATGATTTCACTGAAACAAGGCACTTATTGGGAAGGTGATACACCGGTGGCGGTCTAGAAATAAGGTAAAGTCAACCCAATCATTCTACCAGTACTGTTGAGTGGTAATAGAGAGAGAGGGAAAACACCAGAAGCACAGTTATTTGGAGCGTTCATGAAATGGAACTCCCAATCAACCAGTAACTTTTCTCTTTCTCTCGTACACCAGTCACACAGGACATCACGTGTCACACGGGACATCACGTGTCACAAGGGGCATCACGTTTCACACGGGACATCACGTGTCACAAGGGGCATCACGTGTCACACGGGACATCACGTGTCACAAGGGCCATCACGTGTCACACGGTACATCACGTGTCACAAGGGGCATCACGTGTCACACGGTACATCACCACTCCCCACTAAGTTATAGTAAAAGCAATTGTTATTTTATTAATATTATTTACACATTTTATTTATTGTTTTCATGTTTTCATTTATTATTGACGCCATTTAATTGGGATACATTTGCTTTAAAGTATGAGTATTTGCTGTTTAAGTTTAACAAAATCTACATTATTTACGGGCCAAGGAACGAATTAATTCGCTTTCTATTATTTCTAACAGAAAAAAAAAGTATCCAAGTTCAGACGGTCTCTTGAAACTAATGAATCTCTAAATACGAGGCACTGTTCTAATGTTCTCATTTATTTTGGTCCGCACGACACTATATAGCTGTGCTTAGTGGACGGGTCTGTGGGGGAACAAGACATCGGGTTCCTTCCGCTGACCGTCCTGCTTCTAGGTTCACCCAGCCGGAAGCCGGATCATTTTTAGGGAGAGTGAAAGACGGCTTGGTGTAATGTTGACCACGTTAAATAATGTGCCGGTAACAAAATAAAATATCTGTTTTGCCTGAACCCTTCAATTGAGTAGGATCTCTCTGATTGTAGCCCACACTGTGAAAGAGAGAGCAAGAAAACCATCATAGAAGACAAGAAGATAGGCAGGAATTACTTCCATGATAAAGGCGCCTTGCCTGGTAAACGTGTGGTCAATAACATCAACAATCTAGTACAGCACAAACAAATATAGGGGTTAGCGTAAACATGCCAACACAGTGCACTATGTGGCTATAGCACTAGAGATAACGTGACTCTTGAATTAATTATAGATCTGGGTATTCACTTTGGAGATTGTTATATCAGTAGTCTTCTTCTACCTTTCAGCTCCCTGTGAAGCATAGGTCTTCAATAAACACTTTCCAAAGTCGTTCTGTTTCTTGCCATTCTTTTAAGATCGTTCCATGTCTTCCCCATAATCTTCATCTCTGCTTCTATCCGTCTCTCCAAGAATTATTTGGTCTTCCTCTTTGTCTTTTCCCATGGGGATTCCGAAAAAGAGCCTGTTGTGTAATACTCTCAGTTGGCTTCCCCAGTGTGTGACCTATCTAGTGCCATCGTCTTCGCTCTATCTCTTTATCCACTGGTATTTGACTGGTACATTTCCATAATTCTATGTTAGTTATTTTGTTTTGCCATTTCCCTCTTTTTATTCTGCGTAAGCATCCATAAACGAAAGTCTGTACCTTCATGATTGTAAATTTTGTTGTTCCCCGTGTTTCACAGTCATATAACAGGACTGACATTGGAGTGTTTTTTTTTTTTTTTTTTTTTTTTTTTTTTTTTTTTTTTTTTTTTTTTGTATTTAACCTAATTTCTTTGGACTTCCATATGTTTACCAGTGCAACAAAAGCTCGTCTTGCTTTTGATATCCTTATTTTGGTATTATTATGTCAGTGGCACATCAGTAAATTTATTTGGAGAATACTTTCTGCTATCAGAAGGAAGGGAAAGAGGTGCTACATGGAGGGAAGGGAGTTATGTTAAAATAGACTGAGGAAGAAAGAAAAGAGGTATGAGAAGGAAGGAAGATGTGATACATACAGATGTGCATGACAGGAAGAGGAGGTATACAAAAAAAGGAGGGCGGGCGAACTCATGTGCCAGAAAAGAGGAAGGTTTAGTCAAAAAAAAGGAAAGCCTTGTCAGAAAGAAAGGTGGTTTTGTGAGAAAGAAGGAAGAATTTGACAGAAAGATGAAAGATTTTGTCAAATTAAGGAAATTTAACAGAATGAAGGTTTTTTTTTATCTAAAAGAAGAAAGGTTATGTCAGAATGAAAGGATGGTTTTTTTTTTTTTAGACAGAAGGTTTTGTTAGATGGAAGGAATGATATGTTAGAAAGAAGGAAGGTTATATTAGAAAGAAGGAAAATTTTGTTAGAAAGAAGAAATGTTTTGTTAGTGAAAAGAAAGAAGTTTAAGAAAAAATGGGGCTACGAAAAGAGACGAATACATTCATTGTCCACGACGAGAGGCACTAAATATCATCTATAAACTTCCATCATGTTCTATTGCTCACTGTCCACGATGAGAGGCACTAAATATCATCTATAACCTTCCATCATGTTCTACTGCTCACTGTCCACGATGAGAGGCACTAAATATCATCTATAAACTTCCATCATGTTCTACAGCTCACTGTCCACGATGAGAGGCACTAAATATCATCTATAACCTTCCATCATGTTCTACTGCTCACTTTCCACGATGAGAGGCACTAAATATCATCTATAAACTTCCATCATGTTCTACTGCTCACTGTCCACGATGAGAGGCACTAAACATCATCTATAACCTTCCAGCATGTTCTACTGCTCACTGTCCACGATGAGAGGCACTAAATATCATCTATAAACTTCCATCATGTTCTACTGCTCACTGTCCACGATGAGAGGCACTAAACATCATCTATAACCTTCCATCATGTTCTACTGCTCACTGTCCACGATGAGAGGCACTAAATATCATCTATAAACTTCCATCATGTTCTACTGCTCACTGTCCACGATGAGAGGCACTAAATATCATCTATAACCTTCCATCATGTTTTACTGCTCACTGTCCATGATAAGAGGCACTAAATATCATCTGTAAACTTCCATCATGTTCTACTGCTCACTGTCCACGATGAGAGGCACTAAATATCATCTATAACCTTCCATCATGTTCTACTGCTCACTGTCCACGATGAGAGGCACTAAATATCATCTATAACCTTCCATCATGTTCTACTGCTCACTGTCCATGATGAGAGGCACTAAATATCATCTATAAACTTCCATCATGTTCTACTGCTCACTGTCCACGATGAGAGGCACTAAATATCATATATAACCTTCCATCATGTTCTACTGCTCACTGTCCATGATGAGAGGCACTAAATATCATCTATAACCTTCCATCATGTTCTATTGCTCACTGTCCATGATGAGAGGCACTAAATATCATCTATAACCTTCCATCATGTTCTACTGCTCACTGTCCACGATGAGAGGCACTAAATATCTTCTATAACCCTCCATCATGTTTTACTGCTCACTGTCCATGATGAGAGGCACTAAATATCATCTATAACCTTCCATCATGTTCTACTGCTCACTGTCCATGATGAGAGGCACTAAATATCATCTATAACCCTCCATCATGTTGTACTTCTATTTTTTTTTCATCCAGCGTAATCAAACCATCGGACATATTTTTGTATTGTCTACCTTTTTCTCATCTGCATTCTAAATTCATTGATGTTATTAGATATTCCAACGCGTCTCTCCACACACCCGGCATCCCTACACACCCGGCATCCCCACACACCCGGCATCCCTACACACCCGGCATCCCCACACACCCGGCATCCCTACACACCCGGCATCCCCACACACCCGGCATCCCCACACACCCGGCATCCCCACACACCCGGCATCCCTACACACCCGGCATCCCCACACACCCGGCATCCCCACACACCCGGCATCCCCACACACCCGGCATCCCTACACACCCGGCATCCCCACACACCCGGCATCCCCACACACCCGGCATCCCTACACACCCGGCATCCCCACACACCCGGCATCCCCACACACCCGGCATCCCCACACACCCGGGACTGCCTTTTCATAATTTGTATTACAATTTTCATTTCTAAACGTACTTCTGTTATTAAAGTTAAGAATAGTAGAAAAATAATTGTAAGTATGGAATAAAGCGAGAGCAAAATGAATGATTTTTCTTAATAATAAAGGAGATTAAGAAAAGAGAGAGAATTATAAAGAAAAAATGGAGGTGGTGATAAAATAAGAGAAAGGTTTATATGAAATGTTGAAATATAGTCTTTTAAAAGTTAGAAAGACTGTAAAGATGTAATGAAGAATGTAAGCTGTTTAACATGAAGTTAAGTGATGACAGGAAAGAGGAAATGTTTTATTCATCTTCAAGTACCATGGCTGCTGGCGTTGGTGATCATGTCTCTTCACAACTTTCGATCTCGACAGTTATTTATCATTTCTGTTGTTGACCTTCTGCCAAGCCATTCTCTTAAGCTGTCTGGTATCTTTTTCTGATTGCTTCCATCTATCTCTTCGTCCCTCAATTTTGTTACAATATATTCCAGCTGTTCCCTTTTCATTACATGGCCAAAAAATGATGATTGTATCTTCCTAAAGTTGGAAATTAGCTCTCTTTTTGCTTTGGCCGCTTTCAGGATGTTTTCATTACTCTTCTTACCTGTCCATGGTATTCTCAACATTCTTCTGTAAAGCCACATGTCTACAGCTTCCAATGATATTCTTGTCTGTTGTCCTATTGTCCATGATTCACATCCATACGTTAAGACTGGCTCTATATAACATTTAAAAACACTTTTTCTTGTTTCTATTGTCAAAATGGATTGCACAGTATCTTCCTCATTTTTTTTTAAAGCTGCTTTTGTCTGAGCCATTCTGCATCTTACCTCTGTTGTACATCTACCATCTGAGGTTAACATTGTTTAAAGATATTTAAATTCATTTACCTGTTTTAACATTGTTCCACTTGTTTTTATTGTGCATTACGGTGATGTCTTTTACTTTGTTGTTACCATTACTTCTGTCGTTTTGCTGTTATGGCTGAGAGATGTTTTATTACACATACACACACACAAATCAAGGGATGTTATAGGAAAAATAATAGAAAAGATGCAAAATCGATGGAAGAAGGCTAAAAGATGGAGGGAGGGGGGCGGAGTTTGTGGTGCTAGAAAGAATTGAGAAGGTGTAGAAATGGGAAATGGGATGACACGAAAATAAAGGAAGAAATATCAAATGGAAGGAAGGAGGCGACAAATATAAGGAGAAGATGTCAACGTAGAAGGAAGAAGTGATGGAAACAAATAAACAAGTGTCAAAATAAAGAGTGGAAGTGGGAGGATATCACGTGAAACAAAATATGTATCAAAATGGAGTTTTTAGGAGAAAATATATATTCCATAAATACGTTGTTAAGATTTAAGTATAAGAAAAGAGAAAAAAAGGGCATCTAAATGAGAGAAAAAGGGCAATACAAAAACACGGTATTGCCATGAAATGAATTTATTTTTCTATTAGAAATCACCGGGTCTAGTTTTATGTTTCCAGTATTATATCCCAGATTATAGGATCAACTTTTCTATAAGAAATCACACGGATCTGAATGTCATTTACCTGATCTTAACGTTTGTATCGGCGTCGCTCATACACGCCCTGGACGCCGTAAATCATGGTCTATCAGCGACAATAATTGTAATCATTTTATTTTACTTTATTTTATCCGCCTCTGTTTTTTATTAAAATTCTATACTGACTTCATTGAAAGGGACGATACCTTGTTTTGATCTTGGAAAGACAACCACTGTGTACCCGTTGTTCAAGAGTTCTGTCTCCCTTGATGTTGAGTACATGAAATTGAGTGGTCTGTTGGCCAGGGACTCGTCGAAGGCTGCGTCGTTAGAGATGAGGTCAATGGGTGACTGCCTGCTCCCGCTGGCGTCTGGGTAGTACATTCCCCAGTTAGAGCTGTCTGCAGAAATCAGAGGATGAAATTGTGTACATTTGAATGTTTATCAACCACGGGAAAAAATATAAACACGCACGAACAAATTGTAGATCACAAGACGAAATTCTCTTAACAATTGGAAGATAATGTATAAGCCACGGGATCAAATGTTGAAAATTTGACGAAATTGTAGGAATCAAGGAAAACATGAAGTAAGAAGACCTTGAAATCACATCATCATCGTGTGCCATACCGGATGGCGTAAGCGATCATGTCCTTCAACAATCTTTTATCTACAGAACATCGCATCGGTTCTGTTGTTGACTGTTTTCCATGCCATGATACCAAGCTATCCAGTATTTTCTCTCTTTGTCGTCCGTGAACTCTCTTTCCTTTTACTTTGCCAGTTGTAACCAAGTGTTCCAACTTTCCTCTTCTCATGATG
The DNA here is from genome assembly GCA_032433765.1 of Megaustenia siamemsis. Taxonomy (NCBI): domain Eukaryota; kingdom Metazoa; phylum Mollusca; class Gastropoda; order Stylommatophora; family Ariophantidae; genus Megaustenia; species Megaustenia siamemsis. Next base: position 42,308,387 of record JAVIAB010000106.1, on the reverse strand, counting down.
CGCCCACTAAAATGTTGATTGTTTCTTTCTGATGTTCTTTAGTAGTTCCCTTTTTGTGTTGGCCTCTTTGAGAATTTCTTCATTGGTCTTTTTAGCTGTCCAGGGAACTTTCAACATTCTTCTGAGAAATCCCATCTCTGTGGCCTCTGATCGTCTTTTCATTTGTTTGTCCACTGTCCATAATTCGCTTCCATAGGTCAGAATTGGTTCTATATAGCACCGATGAACTCTCTTTCTCACTTCTAATGACATATATTTGTTACATAAGATATTTTTCATTTTCTGAAATGCTATTTTGGCCTGAGCTATTCTGCTTTTTATTTATGTGGTGCATCTTCCATCTGATGTTATTATTGTGCCCAAGTATTTGACGCGTTGCACTTGTTTCAGATTTGTCTCGTTTATTTTTATGCTGCACGGTGGTGATGGTTGGTTCTTTGATATGACCATCACTTCTGTTTTCTTACTATTCAGACTGAGACCTTTTTTGTTGCTTTCTTTTACTATTATGTCTATCATTTGAAATCACAAGGTACGAATAATAAAATAATTCTTCTAGAATATATATATATATATAGTGTTTTTTGTTTGTTTTTGTTTTGTTCAATAAAAGTTTACTTGGATGCTATCATCCCATCACAACCTCTTAACGCCTGCAGTCCTTTCCTTGAGTGCTACTGTTGACAGCGATCAATACACGAGCATGTCTACTAGCGACAGTTCTAGTTCCCATTTGCTTATCCTAGTTCAAATTTTACTTATCCTAGTCCCATTTACTTATCATAGTTTCCATTTACTTATTCTAGCTCCCATTTACTTATCCTAGTTCTCATTTACTTATTTTACTTTCAATTTACTTGTCCAAGTTTTCATTTACTTACCCTAGTTTTCATTTATTTATCCTAGTTCCATTTACTTATTCTAGCTTCCCTTTACTTATAGTAGACCCATTTATTTATCCTAGTTTCCATTTACTAATCCTAGTCCCGTTTACATATCCTAGTTTCCATTTATTTATCTTAGTTCCCATTTACTTATCCTAGTCCCATTTACTTATCCTGGTTCCCATTTACTTATCCTAGTCACATGTCAGGTCTGGTAATTTTACCTGCTACTGTATGCAGTAAACAGTACAACCTGTGGCTGCCCTGCTACCTTGCATGTATGCTCAGGATAGTAAAAGGCTAAGATTGTATGTTGTCACCAGATTTGTTTAATATTTATAGTGAGATTATTTTAAGATCCATAAGGGGCATGCCTGGAATAACAATCGGAGGTCATAATATAAATAATCTAAGGTATGCTGATGATACAGTCTTAATCGCTAAGAGTGAAAATGAGTTACAAGAAATGTTGTACATTATAGTGAAAGAAAGCAAAAATAAAGGACTCAGCCTTAATAGCAAAAAGACAGAAGTTATGGTAACAAGAAAGAAAAAGACATCACCTCAGTGCAAAATAAAGACAAGTGGAACAATATTAAAACAGGTAAATGAATTTAAATATTTGGGAACTTTGTTAACCTCAGACGGAAGATGTACAAAAGAGGTGAGATGCAGAATGGCTCAGGTAAAAGCAGCTTTCCAAAAAATGAGGAAGATGCTATGCAATTCATTTTGGACACTAGAAACAAAAAAAAAATAGTTCTGAAATGTTATATAGAGCTAGACGTACGGATGTGAATCATGGACAATAGGAAAACAGACAAGAAAATCACTGGAGTCTGAACAAATGTGGGTTTAGAGAAGAATGTTGAGAATACCATGGACAGCTAAGAAGAGTAATGAAAACATTCTGAAAGCCGCCAAAGCAAAAAAAGAGCTACTTTCCAATATTAGGAAGAAACAATCATCATTTATTGGCCATGTAATAAGAAGAGAACAACTGGAATATATTATAACAACTGGAAAAATTGAGGGACGAAGAGATAGTGGGAAGCAAAGAGAAAAGATACCAGACAGCTTAAGAGAATGGCTTGACAGAAGGTCAACAACAGAAATGATAAATAACTGTCAAGATCGAAAGTTGTGGAGAGACATGTCACCTACGCCAGCAGGCCCGGTACTTGATGATGATGATGATGATGATGATAGACAAGCTACAAGATGTTTATATATGTTGTGTGGTGAGACTATGAGATTTACATATGTTGTATAGACAAGCTGCAATAGGTTTATATATGTTGTGTAGCGGCGTATTCTCTATGGTACCGCAGCTACCGCCGGTATCCTGAACATATTAACGAAATACAAAAGGAAATGATAATTTATTATATTTCCTTAAATAATTATATTACAAATTTTCGAATATTCTATTACACATTTCGTAGGCCAATATGATTTATTTGCTTTGATTTGCATTTATTAAAGCAAGGTTTTCCTCCGACCACTGTAACGTTTGTGAATGAAACGAAACTATTCTACACTGAAACATCTAGGAGCCAGTGGTACATTTTTCCTTTATCCGAATCTAGTTTAACGACCTTGACATTCAAAATTTCCAGTCAAAATAATGTACCGGTTGTTGCCGCTAGATGTATGCGGTTTCATGGGTTATTTTTAGCTCTAGCCAATCAGAATCATTACAAAGCGAAAGTGAAACTGTCTGATTACCGGAACTTCATTAGCTATTTATAACTACGTTATGCGCATCGGCATCTGTAGAAAGAACTTTTTTCTGCTCTCAAGAGAATCAAATCTTATTGTCGCTCAAGTCAGACACAAGAACGCTTATCTGGTTTGGCATTAATGTCCATTGAGAAAACCCTCCCTCAGAAACTTAGAAACCAACCCAACAGTACTTTCAATGACAAAGTCATCAAAACATTTTCGTCCCAAACAAGTCGGATAGAGTTTACATATAAATAAGTAAGTAATTTAAAATGTAGTGAAGTCATTACAAAATATTACTTTATTATATACCTACTGAATATAATGTATGTTTTTATTTATTATGTCTGTGGTAGTCCAGACCCCAAAACCAGTATACGCCACTGATGTTGTGTAGTGAGATTAATAGGAGGTTTACATATATTGTATAGACAAGCTACAATAGGTTTATATAAGTTGAATAGTGAGACTATGGGAGGTTTAAATATGTTGTATAGAGGAGCTACAGGAGTCTTAGAAATTATATATATATATATATATATATATATATATATATATATATATATTCTTATATATATATATATATATATATATATATATATATAGAGAGAGAGAGAGAGAGAGAGAGAGAGACTATGATGGAGTTTGGAGATGTTGAAAAGAATCAACATGAGATAGAAGGAGTTAACACATTTTAGCAACGATTATACTGTTGGCGCGTGAGGAGATCTTAGGTTAATTGTCTAAAATCAGAAAATGGACTCATGAGAAAGTGTTACATTAACAGACCAACACGATTGGGTTGTCTGATGTTGTCACGCGTTAGATTGTTATTTAGCGACCAGGGCGGAAAGGCTTGTGGCCTTTTTCTTAATTTTTTTTTTTTATTATTTTTTGTAAACTCCAAAAAAACAAGCCCTTAATTGGGCTTAATTGTCAATGCCTCTGACTTTGTGGTTTAACGAGAAGTCATTCCGACCGTAGAGGTCGGAGGGCTCTCATTGCGAGGGTGAGAACGATGTGTTGGATCTGACATGGGCGGAGTTGTTGAATGTCAGGAGAGCTATCATGTATGTACAGATTAGGAGCTGGGCACTGCACGTGGTGGTTTGGATAGAGAGTTTAGATCTAATACAAGAAGAAAACAAGAGGTAGGGTTCGATCTCAACCGACGGTTTCCGGTTCACCCAGTCTTTAATGGGTACCGGATTTTTTTCTGGGAACGTAAAGCGGTATGGGCGTAATACCGACCACATTACTCAAAAAATCATATACCGGGGGTCTGTAAAATTTATGGTCACTTACACCATATTCCCTATACGCCACTTGGCATGACGGGGGGTACTTTACTTGTTTTTTTTAACGTAGAAAGAAAACGTAGATAGAATTTGTTGAAAGGGAGATATTGGGGGGGGGGGGGCGTAAGATGGAACATAAGTGTGTCTTTTCTAGTCATATTTTGTCATCACGATATCTGTGTGCGTGCTTCATGAAGGACAAGAAAGACGCCCTGGGATGAAATGAAATAAAATAATCAATAAAATAAGCATCAAATACAGTGAATATATAAAATGAGGTGTTTGAAGATATCATTGAACTCGTAGTTTGTCTTAAAGCCATCATCACTACCATCTCTGCTTGATCAGAAACCATTAACATTCCAGGCTCTTCTGCACAAACCTCGTAGCATCGGTAAGTGTACAATCGGTAAGTGTACAATCGGTAAGTGTACAATCGGTAAGTGTACAATCGGTAAGTGTACAATCGGTAAGTGTACAATCGGTAAGTGTACAATCGGTAAGTGTACAATCGGTAAGTGTACAATCGGTAAGTGTACAATCGGTAAGTGTACACTCCAGCAACGTTCCTCTATGCTTTTAATGTAAAAAAAAATGTAGACACATTTTTTTTTGTATTATTAGCCTAGACAGCACCATACAAAGAGTTTGGCTCTTTAATGAGTTCAACCTTTAACACATGGCCTCTTCTTTATTGTCCGTCTCCTATAGGGGTATGCACTCGATCACAGGTACCATAGATCAGAGGTTAATTTCAACAAATATCCAGATCGCAGTGAGCTTTGAACGAAGTACTTGTTCCTGAGGCGAGTACCTAAACGCTGCAGTTAATCATAGAATGTCCTTGTGTGTTCGACGCTACAGCAAATATTATCAATGGGGAAACTACTAGGTGAGAGACAAACATAATCTGACACAAGAACATGTGTTGATGTATAAAACATAATCTGACACAAAAACATGTGTTGATGTATAAAACATAATCTGACACAAGAACATGTGTTGATGTATACAACATATCTGACACAAAAACATGTGTTGATGTATAAAACATAATCTGACACAAGAACATGTGTTGATGTATACAACATATCTGACACAAAAACATGTGTTGATGTATACAACATAATCTGACACAAGAACATGTGTTGATGTATACAACATAATCTGACACAAGAACATGTGTTGATGTATACAGCATAATCTGACACAAGAACATGTGTTGATGTATACAACATATCTGACACAAAAACATGTGTTGATGTATACAACATAATCTGACACAAGAACATGTGTTGATGTATAAAACATAATCTGACACAAGAACATGTGTTGATGTATACAACATAATCTTACACAAGAACATGTGTTGATGTATACAGCATAATCTGACACAAGAACATGTGTTGATGTATACAGCATAATCTGACACAAGAACATGTGTTGATGTATACAACATAATCTGACACAAGAACATGTGTTGATGTATACAACATAATCTGACACAAGAACATGTGTTGATGTATACAGCATAATCTGACACAAAAACAAGTGTTGATGTATACAGCATAATCTGACACAAAAACAAGTGTTGATGTATACAACAAACTTTAAGTTATGACCTGGTCATGAATCATCTCCGATGATCCACAACGTTAACGCCCGTGTGGGTCTTGACCATGGTCAAGAGAGAGAATAAAAGAGCCACTGTCACCTGCCACGCACGTCATAGAGCCACTGTCACCTGCCACGCACGTCATAGAGCCACTGTCACCTGCCACGCACGTCATAGAGCCACTGTCACATGCCACGCATGTCACAGAGCCAGTCACATGCCACGCACGTCATAAAGCCACTGTCACATGCCACGCACGTCGTGGAGCCACTGTCACCTGCCACGCACGTCATAAAGCCACTGTCACATGCCACGCACGTCGTGGAGCCACTGTCACATGCCACGCACGTCATAAAGCCACTGTCACATGCCACGCACGTCGTGGAGCCACTGTCACATGCCACGCACGGCGTGGAGCCACTGTCACATGCCACGCACGGCGTGGAGCCACTGTCACATGCCACGCATATTGTAAGCGGTGACTAAATAGATTTGGTTCACGGTCTTTGCCGGTGCTATTGAGTTCGTGCATCTGAGCTGAAACTATCTTCAGTGCTTTCTCTAAAGTGCAGCGGACGTGCTTCATACAGGTAAATGTGCTGTAGAGGGAATCTCAACAATATGCAGTTGTACGTTGTGCAGTCTATATAACCTGTCGACTAAACTAAACTACGTTGTTGACAGCCTATATAACCTGTCGACTAAACTAAACTACATAGTTGACAGCCTATATAACCTGTCGACTAAACTAAACTACGTAGATGACAGTCTATATAACCTGTCGACTAAACTAAACTACATAGTTGACAGCCTATATAACCTGTCGACTAAACTAAACTACGTAGATGATAGTCTATATAACCTGTGGACTAAACTAAACTACATAGTTGACAGCCTATATAACCTGTCGACTAAACTAAACTACGTAGTTGACAGTCTATATAACCTGTGGACTAAACTAAACTACGTAGTTGACAGTCTATATAACCTGTCGACTAAACTAAACTACATAGTTGACAGTCTATATAACCTGTGGACTAAACTAAACTACATAGTTGACAGTATATATAACCTGTCGACTAAACTAAACTACGTAGTTGACAGTCTATATAACCTGTCGACTAAACTAAACTACATAGTTGACAGCCTATATAACCTGTCGACTAAACTAAACTACGTAGTTGACAGTCTATATAACCTGTCGACTAAACTAAACTACGTAGCTGACAATCTATATAACCTGTCGACTAAACTAAACTACGTAGTTGACAGTCTATATAACCTGTCGACTAAACTAAACTACATAGTTGACAGTCTATATAACCTGTCGACTAAACTAAACTACGTAGCTGACAGTCTATATAACCTGTCGACTAAACTAAACTACGTAGTTGACAGTCTATATAACCCGTCGACTAAACTAAACTACGTAGCTGACAGTCTATATAACCTGTCGACTAAGCTAAACTAAATAGTTGACAGTCTATATAACCTGTCGACTAAACTAAACTACGTAGATGACAGTCTATATAACCTGTGGACTAAACTAAACTACATAGTTGACAGCCTATATAACCTGTCGACTAAACTAAACTACGTAGTTGACAGCCTATATAACCTGTTGACTAAACTAAACTACGTAGTTGACAGTCTATATAACCTGTCGACTAAACTAAACTACATAGTTGACAGTCTATATAACCTGTGGACTAAACTAAACTACATAGTTGACAGTCTATATAACCTGTCGACTAAACTAAACTACGTAGTTGACAGTCTATATAACCTGTCGACTAAACTAAACTACATAGTTGACAGCCTATATAACCTGTCGACTAAACTAAACTACGTAGTTGACAGTCTATATAACCTGTCGACTAAACTAAACTACGTAGCTGACAATCTATATAACCTGTCGACTAAACTAAACTACGTAGTTGACAGTCTATATAACCTGTCGACTAAACTAAACTAAATAGTTGACAGTCTATATAACCTGTCGACTAAACTAAACTACGTAGCTGACAGTCTATATAACCTGTTGACTAAACTAAACTACGTAGTTGACAGTCTATATAACCCGTCGACTAAACTAAACTACGTAGCTGACAGTCTATATAACCTGTCGACTAAGCTAAACTAAATAGTTGACAGTCTATATAACCTGTCGACTAAACTAAACTACGTAGTTAACAGTCTATATAACCTGTGGACTAAACTAAACTACATAGTTGACAGCCTATATAACCTGTCGACTAAACTAATCTACGTAGTTGACAGTCTATATAACCTGTCGACTAAACTAACCTACGTAGTTGACAGTCTATATAACCTGTCGACTAAACTAAACTACATAGTTGACAGTCTATAAAACCTGTGGACTAAACTAAACTACATATTTGACAGTCTATATAACCTGTCGACTAAACTAAACTACGTAGTTGACCTGTCGACTAAACTAAACTACATAGTTGACAGTCTATATAACCTGTCGACTAAACTAAACTACATAGTTGACAGTCTATATAACCTGTCGACTAAACTAAACTACGTAGCTGACAGTCTATATAACCTGTCGACTAAACTAAACTACGTAGTTGACAGTCTATATAACCTGTCGACTAAACTAAACTATGTAGCTGACAGTCTATATAACCTGTCGACTAAACTAAACTACGTAGCTGACAGTCTATATAACCTGTCGACTAAACTAAACTACGTAGCTGACAGTCTATATAACCTGTCGACTAAGCTAAACTAAATAGTTGACAGTCTATATAACCTGTCGACTAAACTAAACTACGTAGTTAACAGTCTATATAACCTGTCGACTAAACTAAACTACGTAGTTGACAGTCCATATAACCTGTCGACTAAACTAAACTACGTAGATGACAGTATATAATACTCAAACCTGTCTGGAGTTCTCACATTTTTTTTTTGTCATCAAAGGTTAACATTTACAAAGCCGAGTTTTGTTGGCTCACACCTACCGCGAGGGATGAAGCCGCCTGTTCCCTGACAGAAAAAATGACGAGTGTCGCTCTCTCTGCTGTCAGTCACTCTTGTCGCCCTCTGCAGCTTTCCTCGGTCGCTGTTTCTGGGGGAAGTCATGACAACTTTTTTTTTCTGGAACTTCAGAGAACACTAAAGATACCCCACCATCTTTAAGCTCGCCGGAAGTGGAAGGCGAGACAGCAAAAGTCTGGTTTTATTTAAATTAAAAATGCTTAAAATAGAAAAAAAATACAAGTGGTCAAGTACTTCATAAATGTGACGTCAATCACTGAACCTACAAAGTATCAGTTTATTGATATCTTTGTCGGAATGTAATTTGTCACAGACCATCAAACAGTCAATGTTTGATGTGCCTCGTGACGTCACAGACCGACATGCACCTTGTGACGTCACAGACCGACAAAGTGCCTCGTGACGTCACGAACCAACAAAGTACCTCGTGACGTCACGAACCAACAAAGTACCTCGTGATGTCACAGAAAAACAAAGTACCTCGTGACGTCACGAACCAACAAAGTACCTCGTGACGTCACGAACCAACAAAGTACCTCGTGACGTCACGAACCAACAAAGTACCTCGTGACGTCACGAACCAACAAAGTACCTCGTGACGTCACCGACCAACAAAGTACCTCGTGACGTCACAGACCAACAAAGTACCTCGTGAAGTCACGAACCAACAAAGTACCTCGTGACGTCACGAACCAACAAAGTACCTCGTGATGTCACAGACCAACAAAGTACCTCGTGATGTCACGAACCAACAAAGTACCTCGTGACGTCACGAACCAACAAAGTACCTCGTGACGTCACGAACCAACAAAGTACCTCGTGACGTCACGAACCAACAAAGTACCTCGTGACGTCACAGACCAACAAAGTACCTAGTGACGTCACAGACCAACAAAGTACCTCGTGAAGTCTCGAACCAACAAAGTACCTCGTGACGTCACGAACCAACAAAGTACCTCGTGACGTCACGAACCAACAAAGTACCTCGTGACGTCACGAACCAACAAAGTACCTCGTGACGTCACAGACCAACAAAGTACCTAGTGACGTCACAGACCAACAAAGTACCTCGTGAAGTCTCGAACCAACAAAGTACCTCGTGACGTCATGAACCAACAAAATACCTCGTGACGTCATGGACCAACAAAGTACCTCGTGACGTCATAGATAAACAAAGTACCCTGTAACGTTACAGACCGATAAACAGCCTGTGCCCGATGTAATCCCCTTATAGGGCAGCAACAAAGTTTAACTACTTCCAGCTATCCTTGACCATCTTTTGCAGAATGTTCATAGTCTACCTTTTTGGTTTTTTTGCAGGTTGCCTTAGTCTTCTTCTTCTCTTTTGCAAAGCGCACGTGGTCTACCTCTTCTCTTTCGCATGTTCTGGATATATATATATATATTTCTTACACTGAGTGTTCTTGATCTATATCTCCTACACTGAGTGTTCTTGATCTATATTTCTTACACTGAGTGTTCTTGATCTATATCTCCTACACTGAGTGTTCTTGATCTATATCTCTTACACTGAGTGTTCTTGATCTATATTTCTTACACTGAGTGTTCTTGATCTATATCTCTTACACTGAGTGTTCTTGATCTATATTTCTTACACTGAGTGTTCTTGATCTATATCTCTTACACTGAGTGTTCTTGATCTATATTTCTTACACTGAGTGTTCTTGATCTATATCTCTTACACTGAGTGTTCTTGATCTCTCTTACACTGAGTGTTCTTGATCTATATCTCTTACACTGAGTGTTCTTGATCTATATCTCTTACACATAGTGTTTAGTCAATCTTTTCGCTTTCTCAGGGTGCTCTTTATCTACCTCTTTTCAAAGATACGGTGTTCTTGGTCTACATTGCAGTCACACTGGTTGTTCTTGATGGACCTCTCTTTCTGACGTTGTTCTATATGACCTCTCTTCCTCGTGTTGTTTTAGAAGGTCCTCTCTTCCTCATGTTGTTCTTGATGGTCCTTTCTTCCTCGTGTTGTTCTTGCTGGACGTCTCTTTCTGACGTTGTTCTATATGACCTCTCTTCCTAGTGTTGTTCTAGATGGATCTCTCTTCCTCATGCTGTTCTTGATGGACCTCTCTTCCTCGTGTTGTTCTAGGTGGATCTCTCTTTCTTAAGTTGTTCTTGATGGTCTTCTCTTCCTCGTGTTGTTCTAGATGGACCTCTCTTTCTTATGTTGTTCTTGATGGATCTCTCTTCCTCATGTTGTTCTTGATGGTCCTCTCTTCTTCGTGTTGTTCTAGATGGACCTCTCTTTCTTATGTTGTTCTTGATGGATCTCTCTTCCTCATGTTGTTCTTGATGGACCTCTCTTCCTCGTGTTGTTCTTGATGGATCTCTCTTCCTCATGTTGTTCTTGATGGACCTCTCTTACTCGTGTTGTTCTTGATGGACCTCTCTTCCTCGTGTTGTTCTTGATGGACCTCTCTTCCTCGTGTTGTTCTTTATGGACCTTTCTTCCTCGTGTTGTTCTTGATGGACCTCTTTTCCTCGTGTTGTTCTTGATGGACCTCTCTTCCTCGTGTTGTTCTTGATGGACCTCTCTTCCTCGTGTTGTTCTTGATGGACCTCTCTTCCTCGTGTTGTTCTTGATGGACCTCTCTTCCTCGTGTTGTTCTTGATGGACCTCTCTTCCTCGTGTTGTTCTTGATGGACCTCTCTTCCTCGTGTTGTTCTTGATGGACCTCTCTTCCTCGTGTTGTTCTTGATGGACCTCTCTTCCTCGTGTTGTTCTTGATGGATCTCTCTTCCTCATGTTGTTCTTGATGGACCTCTCTTACTCGTGTTGTTCTTGATGGACCTCTCTTCCTCGTGTTGTTCTTGATGGACCTCTCTTCCTCGTGTTGTTCTTTATGGACCTTTCTTCCTCGTGTTGTTCTTTATGAACCTCTCTTCCTCGTGTTGTTCTTGATGGACCTCTCTTCCTCATGGTTCTAGATGGACCTCTCTTCCTTAGGTTGTTCTAGATGTACCTCTCTTTCTCACCTTGTTGTTGGTCTGCCTTCATCGTTGAGTCCAAGATAATCACATCAACCTTCAACAACAATTCTTGAGGACATTGATCTGCCTGTTGTGAGCCCTATTTTGAAGCTATATCTGTCTCCAGAAAGATAAAATGACTGCAGGGGTCAGAATATAAATCTGTGGATCCCGAATAAGCTCATAGGCAGAAAGTGGTCAACGAACCGTTGCTGACTGGGATCCAAGAAGCTAGGCAAATGCGATAACCAGGTATGCCATGATCATCAGAAAGTTTCGTGTGTTGAGTATGGAGAGGCAGATATCGCAGCTTGTTGTATCTCACGAGACAGCGCAATACCGCCATCTTAACGCCCATTTAAGGGAGTGACTGTCGCGCTTCATACTGAGGGAATGATGTAAAGGGGACCTGAAAACTACGAAGTCGTCCGTTGTACAATGAAGATCCTGTCGACTAAACTGAGGGAGGACAACAAGGGGAGGCAATCGCCGTGGAATCGCACATGAAAAAGGCAAACAAGAACAATGTCTACGAATTGTAATCAATAAGTTCACACGGTCTTGACCAAAGACTAATTGCGCACCAAACAACATCACAGATTGAAAATAACGATCAGTCAGGACGACCAATCAAGTGTTGAATGAAAACTTGAAAAAAAAAAAGAACTTTAATTTTAATATTTTTTTTTTAAAATGATACAACAACTAAAATAGAATCACTGATAATTTGTTTTTAAATAATTGCCAAATAAAAACAAATTCTTTTCACTTTACATAATTAGTTTTACGCAATCACATTTTAACACAATTGGCTTCCTGGCTACATATTTACGTTAAACTGCCACCAATTAGTACATTCCAATTGTCGCAGCAGATTTGTTGTCATTAATTATAGAAAGCATTCCCGGTCACAAAACAAACAATCACTATGGTTACCCTGGCAAATTTCCGGACATGCGCGATAAATACACTCGCAAACGCATAGGAATGGGGGTGAAGCTTGGCGGTCATTCACATCAGCTGGGCAAGTCGACACTGTTTGATGGTAGAGATTGGAAAAAATCGATGCGTCGAAAGTGTCTATTGAGCAGTGGAGTATTCTCAATGCTACCGCAGCTACCGCTGGTAGCCTGAACATATTAACGAAATACAAAAGGAAATGATAATTTATTATATTTTTTTCATAATTATAATACACATTTTCGAATATTCTATTACACATTTCGTAGGCCAATATGATTTATTTGCTTTGATTTGCATTTATTAAAGCAAGGTTTTCTTATGGCCACTATAACGTTTGTGAATGAAACCTAAACTACTCTAAGATAGTACATGATACCGCTAATAAGCAGCATTACAGTTCTCTACTCTCCGACTTAGAATTAATGACCTTGACATTCAAAAATTCCCGTCAAAATAATACGGCGAAAGCTACCGCTAGACAGAGGAATGCGGTTTTATGAGTTATCTTTAGCTCTAGCCAATCAGAATCGTCACAAAGTGAAAGCGAAACTATGTCTGATTACTGGAACTTCCTAACCTATTTATAACTACGTTATGCGCATCAGCATCTGTAGAAAGAACTTTTACTGCTCTCAAGAGAATCAAATCTTATTGTCGCTCAACTCAGACACAAGAACGCTTATCTGGTTTGGCAATAATGTGATTGATAAATCATTCCTTCAGAAACTTAGAATCCAATCCAAAAGTACTTTCAATGACAAAGTCATCGAGACATTTTCGTCCCAAACAAGACGGATAGAGTTTACATATAAATAAGCAGAGTAATTTTTAAGTAATTTAAAATTTAGAGATGTTATTAGCAAATATTACTTCATGTTAGCCTACTGAATATAATCATCATCATCATCATGTGCCATACCGGTTGGCGTAGGCGATCATGTCCTTCCACAATCTTCTATCTACAGTGCATCGTTTCAGTTCTGTTGTTGACTGTTTTCCATGCCATGACACCAAGCTATCCAGTATTTTCTCTCTTTGTCGTCCGCGATCTCTTTTTCCTTTTATTTTGCCAGATGTAACCAAGTATTCCAACTTTCCTCTTCTCATGATGTGTCCGAAAAATGTTGATTGCTTCTTTCTGATGTTTTTAAGAGCTCCCTTTTTGTGTTGGCCTCTTTGAGAACTTCCTCATTTGTCTTTTTAGCTGTCCAGTGAACTTTCAACATTCTTCTGAGAAATCCCATCTCTGTGGCCTCTAATCTTCTTTTCATTTGTTTGTCTACTGTCCATGATTCACTTCCATTGGTCAGAATTTGTTCTATATAGCACCGATGAACTCTCTCATTTTTATTGATATAGATTTGTTGCATAAGATATTTTTCATTTTCTGAAAATGCTATTTTGGGTCTGAGCTATTCTGCTTTTTATTTCTGTGGTGCATCTTCCATCTTATGTTATTATTGTGCCCAAGTATTTTAAACGTTGTACTTGTTTCAGATTTGTCTCGTTTATTTTATGCTGCATGATGGTGATGATTGTTTCTTCGATATAACTACTACTTCTGTTTTCTTTACTATTCAGACTGAAACCTTTCTTGTTGCTTTCTTCTACTATTATGTCTATCATTTCTTGTAGTTCGTTCTCTGTCTCTGCTATTAAGACTGTGTCATCCGCATATCGCAAATTATTTATGTTGTGACCGTTGAGAATATAATGTATGTCTTTATTTACTATGTCAGTGGTAGCCCAGACCCCAAAACCAGTATACGCCACTGCTATTGAGAGTAGTAATCACATGCATAATGAGAAGGCAAGCTACATGAAATAAAGTTGGACTCTCAAGTCGATAAAAACTTCAATTAAAACCTTGATTATATATTTAAATTATAGCGTTTTTTCTTCAGTTTGTGATGTAATTCAAGTGTTGGAAAGAAAGAAAGAAAGAAAGAAAGAAAGAAAGAAAGAAAGAAAGAAAGAGAGAAAGAGAGAGAGAAAGAAAAAGAAAGAAAGAAATAGAGATAAAGAAAGAGATAGTGAGAGAAAAAGAAAAAAAGAAAGAAAGAGAGAAAGAGAAAGAGAGAGCGAGAAAGAAAGAAAGAAAGAGAGCGAGAAAAAGAAAGAAAGAAAGAAAGAAAGAAAGAAAGAAAGAAAGAAAGAAAGAAAGAAAGAAAGAAAGAAAGAAAGAAAGAAAGAAAGAAAGAAAGAAAGAAAGAAAGAAAGAAAGAAAGATTTGCTATTTTCGTTGCCGCTGATTTTTGAGATTCGTTGTGGAACATTATTTAGCCTTTTTGTTTAACTACGAGACTTTTGTTAATTGCAGAGTGGGTTACAAAAGCCGATTTGTTAAAATAATTCAGTTGCTTTCTTTTTTATTTGTGTTTTATTGTCGCGAAAAATTCAAATGATCAAAAGAAGAATGTCTGTCTGATAGCTGCCATTCTATAGAGCTTTAACAATAGAATATTTGGGCAGCTGATGCACATGTGAGTCCTTGAACTGTGCTTTGTTGTCCGTCAAGAGTGCGACAGCTCGTCGCTACATTATTAAATTGTTGGCGATGAACCGTAGATCGAGTCAGCTAAAAGTGTAAGTAGACGATGTAAACTGAGTTCTTGTTACTGGGCACGCGAGAATAAAGAGAAAGGCAAGGTAGGATCAACTACCAGAAAAAGCAGACTTTGATAGTACTCTCTAGAGCAGCCTTTCTCAAAGTGGGCGCTACCGCCCCCCTGTGGGCGTTGGAGCTAACAAGGGAAGCGGTAGTAACCTCGATGCATTTGCGGGAGTAGAAACACATGAAGGTTTGGTGGACGCATTAAAAAAGAATTTTTTTAAATAAAAAAGCGCGTTCTAGAAAGATGAAGTTAGATTTAAGTGTGTCAGACAAAGAAATGGAATCGGCGCGCATGTTTGTTGGTGATGATCTTCAAATCAACGATGTTCTACTATAATCGAATATTCAGAATCTTACAGTTTGTGAATAATAGTAATAGTCGGACGCTAGCACAACAAAAGTGTACTCTAGCTTGGGGCCACACCTGCTTCATTGTCTGTCAGGTCTAGTAACACGGTGTTGTTGATTTTCTGATTTCGTTGGCTGCTTGCTATCCGTCTGTGTTTACTTTCTTTGAAATTGTCAACCAAACTCCCGGATTATTGAACTCCTTAGATTAACAAACACTTATTTTTTGTTGCAATGACTAGTTTACAGAATGATACGGGTGACATGTGTGACTGCTATTTTAGATTGCTTCTGAAATGTGTGACAAGCAGTTTGCAATAGTGAGAGTACAATAATTACGTCATTTCACTGATTATTCATATTCGACACTTTCGATCTTTATAGATTACTGGTAACAAACAAAGAAAACAGAATTGTTTAAATAGAGCAGCAATTTGCACGTGAGTACTTTTATCTATTTTTTCTTTCATATCTGACTTTTTCTGAGTGTTTTAATGCTCATTAAAATAAAATGATCGTAAGCTCGTATCAGTTTAATATTATTTGAACATTATTTGATTTATATTACCTATCAAATCATCTTTGTTTACTGGTCATTATTGTTAGCAATAAAAAAAATTATATCAATAAGGCAATATAGATTTACCAACAAGTGTTATCAACCAACGCTATCAAGCCTTCAAGACTACAAGAGCATTGGACAACAATGAAAGCTGAAAAGACAATAATGTATTTTATTGTCGAACACTAAAACAACATTGTGTAAGACAGACAACGCTGGAGAAAAAAACAACTCTTTTCAGTGGAATCCAGACAAGATGACGATTGGTTGCGTGTTCCAACAACATTCCATTACTGACTGCTAAACCTAAAAATAAAAACCCTGGATGTGATTGATGATGAACTAAGTATACCGGCTATAAATGAATTATACACACTCTGCTACATACGCCAGCGTTTGATTTTACAAGGAAACTGTCCTTGAGCAATAATACAGAGCAAGGAAGAATTGAAGAAATGGATCAAGATGTTGAAGTTTAATTTTGTGATGAATTAAAAACTCCCCATTGAAGTTTAATTTTGTGATGAATTAAAAACTCCCCATTGAAGTTTAATTTTGTGATGAATTAAAAACTCCCCATTGAAGTTTAATTTTGTGATGAATTAAAAACTCCCCATTGAAGTTTAATTTTGTGATGAATTAAAAACTCCCCATTGAAGTTTAATTTTGTGATGAATTAAAAACTCCCCATTGACGTTTAATTTTGTGATGAATTAAAAACTCCCCATTTCTGTGAGCAGCTTTGACGAGTCACCGATGCCAGAAATAGAAGGCGTGAAGGCATCAAGATGCACCAAGATAGAAAGAGATGCCAAGCTGTTGTAAAGCTGATGATAATAATGGCAATTTTTTAAAATAGGAGAGAGAAGTGGTATAGTAACAGCTTTACGTAGGTGATTAACAAAACAAGAGTCGACGTTTCGGCCAAGTAGGCCTTCAGCTGGAACAACAAACAACACATAATTATACATAAGGATATATGCACAAAGGGTGTCCGGTTAGCGCAATCGATAGGCGGTTGGCTTACCACGGCAACAGCCGGGGTTCGTAATCCTGGCGAGGACACCTGGGTTTTACTAATTCCCTAAAAATTAGTAGGAGCCGCGATAGCTCAGTGGTTAGTGAACTGGACTACTACGGACAAGGGGTAGGGTTCGATCCCAACCGACGGCTCCGGGTTCACCCAGCCTTAAATGGGTACCGGATTTTTTCTGGGAAAGTAAAAGCAGCACGGGCGTAATACCGACCACATTACCCCAAAAATCATGTGCTGAAGGTCTGTAAAATATAGGGTCACTAACACCATATTTCCCTATACGCCACTTGGCGTGACGGGGGGTACTTTACTTTTTACTTATATATGCACAAATCTAACTACATGGTAATAGTATGTTAGATATACAAGAAAGAAAAAAGGGGGAAAAAAAACAAAAAGGCCACTTCCCTGCGGTTCAAAGCTTGGTCAGACACTGACTGAACTAAAATAGAAGAGCGGGATGATCAACTGTATATCTCACTGACCAGGCAGTTAGGTGAGAAATAAAAAGGAAGGGTTCTAAACATATGGGGAGGTGGATACAAGATACGTGTAAACTCTGAATATACAACTATGTATGTGCACAACGAACAGATGTGCAAAAAACCATATGTACATTCATGCAATCATAAGTCTGCATATACTGCCACAAAGCACACAAAAGAAAATCCCGAAAGTGTCCAAATATGCCAATACACTTGCAGACAAATATACATACATGCATAGGTGTGGTAGCGCATGAGGGCTAAGAAATGTGTGGTGGATGTTCTATGTGTATGAGAGAGAGATGTTCATGCCTTGGGGGGACAGCGAACCCAATTGGGCAATGAGGCGATTCTCAAGGATGAAACGGCTATCGCTGCTGGAGTAACACGAGACAATGCCAGTGACAAGCATTTCACGTTTACCACTATGGCCTGGGGAGTTGAAGTGGGCAGTCACCGAGATGCCAGTCTTATGCTCAACATCACAAAGATTCTCACAAAAACTGTCACCCAGTAAAAGAGTCACCCAGAAAAAAGCCTTACTTTTAGTTTACGTGAAGTCCATAAAAGAAGAAAAAAAATTGGCCTGAATTATTTTTTAATAAAAGTTTGCTGATAACAAAAGAGAATCGATATTTTATGTCTTGGAAGAGATTTTTTATGGAAAAGAAATCACCATGAATCCTGTCTCTTGCTGCTGAATGTTCTCCAGAGAAGATAAAATGGGTCATCTTGCGTTTACAAAGCGCTTCCAAATGTATTCTCGGTACACTTTGTCATTCATCTTCAAAATTTAGTTTTTTAAATTTGAGATAGCGACTACATGGGTCATTATATTAGGAGCATGTCTTTTAAAGGGAGCCGCGATAGCTCAGTGGTTAGTGAACTGGACTACTAAGGACCAGACGCCGGGTTCAATCCTGATCGACGGCTTCCAGGTTCACCCAGCCTTAAATTGGTACCGGATTTTTTTCTAGGGAAGAAAATCGGCACGGGCGTAATACCGACCACATCATCCCAAAAACCATGCGCCGAAGGTCTGTACAATTTCTGGTCACTAACACCATATTCCCTATAGGCCACTTGGCGTGACGAGGCTCTTGACTTTTACTTATGTCTTTTAAAGCAATTATTATCAAGGTCAGAAGAAATTCATTAAAAGAAAGTTTTTTTTTTTTTTCTGGACAACTTTGTGATGGTGATGAAGAAAATGATGAAGAATTCATTCGCTTGCAGATGGTTATTAAACGGTGCCTGTCTGGGTCAGTTTCATAAACTCTTGACAGAGTTCCCAGAAAAAATGTTACCTTGTGAGTCTATACTTGGTTGCCTCCAGAACCGACATTTCTTCCAGCTTCTCCACCTTCTGTTGCATTGGTTGTTGGTCCATCTGTGTAGACATGTCTCCTGGAGGAATTTTAGGATGTTTTTCTGTTTAACTTAATGATATTGTTCTTCTTTGTTCTCCAATCTGGTTAGTTGTATACATTATGTCGGGAATGATCAATGCCAGAAAGATGTTTTTCCACAGTGTATTGTTCCACATTTGTGAGTGAAACGGTTTAGTTATCGTCATATATTTTATTGGGTCTACTTTCTGCATAGATGTTGATTTCACACAGTTTTCCGCATTAGTCTAGCATTTCCAAAAGCTGTTCTTTGGTGCATGGGATAATTGGTCAGTCTTCTGAGCTATTCACCTTGTTATTGAGTCCTAGTATCCTGTCTTCCATTGATTGTAAGTTTTTGTGATTTCTTTCCAGTTCTGTAATTGGTATTGACCTCTCACCACCGGTTATAATTTTCATTGCTTGGTTTTGTAGTCTGATGGTCTTTACAAAATGTAACTTTGTTGCTGCTGCCTATGCTGTAACATTATACTCAGGACTGGTCCCATATAAAGCTTCTTACCACCTGTTCCTCAAGTTGTGCCGGAAATGTTTTTATGATTGTCATCCTTTGCCTTGTTCTTTGTCTGGTTCCGTTTTTCTGAGCTGTAGACCTCAAGCGACGGTCAAATATTAAGCCCAGATATTTCGGCTTCTCGTCAAGATGTTGATTTGTTACCATTAAATTTAGTTTTGGCGCTGATGTTTGTTTGAGAGGGAGAATACTGTATGTTTTTTAATGAGGAAAATAGTGTGTATGTTGTTTGAGAAGGAGAATACTCTGTGTGTTGTTTCAGAAGGAGAATAATGTGTGTGTTGTTTGAGAAGGAGAATAGTGTGTGTGTGTGTGTGTGTTGTTTGAGAAGGAGAATAATGTGTATGTTGTTTGAGAAGGAGAATAATGTGTGTGTTGTTTGAGAAGGAAAATAATGTGTGTGTTGTTTGAGAGGGAGAATAATGTGTTTGTGTGTGTGTTGTTTGAGAAGGAGAATAATGTGTGTGTTGTTTGAGAAGGAGAATAATGTGTGTGCTGTTTGAGCAGGAGAATAATGTGTATGTTGTTTGAGAAGGAGAATGATGAGTGTGTTGTTTGAGAAGGAGAATAATGTGTGTTGTTTGGGAAGGAGAATAATGTGGGTGTTGTTTGAGAAGGAGAATGATGTGTGTGTTGTTTGAAAAGAAGAATTATGTGTGTGTTGTTTGAGAAGGAAAATAATGTGTGTGTTGTTTGAGAAGGAAAATGATGTGTGTGTTGTTTGAAAAGGAGAATAGTGTGTCTGTTGTTTGAGAAGGAGAATGATGAGTGTGTTGTTTGAGAAGGAGAATAATGTGTGTTGTTTGAGAAGGAAAATAATGTGTGTGTTGTTTGAGAAGGAAAATGATGTGTGTGTTGTTTGAAAAGGAGAATAGTGTGTCTGTTGTTTGAGAAGGAGAATAATGTGTGTGTTGTTTGAGAAGGAGAATAATGTGTGTGTTGTTTGAGAAGGAGAATGATGTGTACGTTGTTTGAGAAGGAGAATAATGTGTGTGTTGTTTGAGAAGGAGAATAATGTGTATGTTGTTTGAGAAGGAGAATGATGTGTGTGTTGTTTGAGAAGGAGAATAATGTGTGTGTTGTTTGAGAAGGAGAATGACGTGTATGTTGTTTGAGAAGGAGAATGATGTGTGTGTTGTTTGAGAAGGAAAATGATGTGTGTGTTGTTTGAGAAGGAAAATGATGTGTGTGTTGTTTGAGAAGGAAAATGATGTGTGTGTTGTTTGAGAAGGAGAATGATGTGTGTGTTGTTTGCGAAGGAAAATTATTTGTTTGTTGTTTGAGAAGGAGAATGACGTGTATGTTGTTTGAGAAGGAGAATGATGTGTGTGTTGTTTGAGAAGGAAAATGATGTGTGTGTTGTTTGAGAAGGAAAATGATGTGTGTGTTGTTTGCGAAGAAAAATGATGTGTGTGTTGTTTGCGAAGGAGAATGATGTGTGTGTTGTTTGAGAAGGAAAATGATTTGTTTGTTGTTTGAGAAGGAAAATACTGTGTGTATTGTTTGAGGAGAATAATGTGTGGTGTGTGTGTTGTATGAAGAGAATAATGTGTGGTGTGTGTGTTGTATGAGGAGAATAATGTGTGGTGTGTGTGTTGTATGAGGAGAATAATGTGTGGTGTGTGTGTGTTGTATGAGGAGAATAATGTGTGGTGTGTGTGTGTTGTATGAGGAGAATACTGTGTGTGTTGTATGAGGAGAATAATGTGTGTATTGTATGAGGAGAATACTGTGTGTGTTGTATCAGGAGAATACTGTGTGTGTTGTATGAGGAGAATACCGTGTGTGTTGTATGAGGAGAATAATGTGTGTGTTGTATGAGGAGAATACTGTGTGTGTTGTATGAGGAGAATAATGTGTGTGTTGTATGAGGAGAATACTGTGTGTGTTGTATGAGGAGAATAATGTGTGTGTTGTATGAGGAGAATACTGTGTGTGTTGTATGAGGAGAATACTGTGTGTGTTGTATGAGGAGAATACCGTGTGTGTTGTATGAGGAGAATACTGTATGTGTTGTATGAGGAGAATACCGTGTGTGTTGTATGAGGAGAATACTGTGTGTGTTGTATGAGGAGAATACTGTGTGTGTTGTTTGAAGAGAATAATGTGTGGTGTGTGTGTTGTATGAGGATAATAATGTGTGGTGTGTGTGTTGTATGGGGAGAATAATGTGTGGTGTGTGTGTGTTGTATGAGGAGAATACTGTGTGTGTTGTATGAGAAGAATAATGTGTGTATTGTATGAGGAGAATACTGTGTGTGTTGTATCAGGAGAATACTGTGTGTGTTGTATGAGGAGAATACTGTGTGTGTTGTATGAGGAGAATACTGTGTGTGTTGTATGAGGAGAATACTGTGTGTGTTGTATGAGGAGAATACTGTGTGTGTTGTATGAGGAGAATACTGTGTGTGTTGTATGAGGAGAATACCGTGTGTGTTGTATGAGGAGAATAATGGGTGGTGTGTGTGTTGTATGAGGAGAATAATGTGTGGTGTATGTGTTGTATGAGGAGAATACTGTGTGTGTATTGTATGAGGAGAATACCGTGTGTGCTGTTTGAGAAGGATAATACTGTGTGTGTGTTGTTTGATGAGAATGCTGTGTGTATTGTATGAGGAGAATACCGTGTGTGTTGTTTGAGAAGGCGAATACTGTGTGTGTTGTTTGAGGAGAATAATGTGTGTGTTATTTTTCCTTCATTTATTTTAACTAGCTACTCGAGTGTCCACTTTTCCCATGAGGACACTGCCTGCTGTATTCGAGTACTTGCTATCGCAATGTTTTCTTTAGAGGTCCGCAGAGTTAAGTCGTCGACAAATATGGAGATAGGAACTCGTTTTGGCATGCTCTCTGTGATGTCATTTATGTGCAAGATAATTAATGTTGGTGAGAAAACTCCTTCTTGGGGTATATCTGGCTCCACAGTTCTTTCCCTGCTGGTCTGCCCATTTACTTGTAAGGAGCCAGTACTGGTGTATAACGTAGACTACTACAATTATTTGCCTGTTCCCCATTTACTTGTACTCTTGCTGTTCTGTTTTCAGGGTAGTGACTAATCATTTCGTTCATTCTTCTACAAATATTAATATTTCTGCGCACATTGACTATAATCAACAGATATGAGCTGATAATATTGGTTAATTTGTTATTTTAGTGTTGGAAGACGCCAACTAATGTTTAGTTTGTTATTTCAGTGTTGGAAGGCGCCAACTAATGTTTAGTTTGTTATTTCAGTGTTGGAAGGCGCCAACTAATGTTTAGTTTGTTATTTTAGTGTTGGAAGGCAACAACTAATGTTTAGTTTGTTATTTCAGTGTTGGAAGGCGCCAAGTAATGTTTAGTTTGTTATTTCAGTGTTGGAAGGCGCCAAGTAATGTTTAGTTTATTATTTTAGTATTGGAATACGCCAACTAAAGTTTAGTTTGTTATTTTAATGTTGGAAGACGCCAACTAATGTTTAGTTTGTTATCTTAGTGTTGGAAGACGCCAACTAATGTTTAATTTGTTTTTTTTTAGTGTTGGAATACACCAACTAATGTTTAGTTTGTTATTTTAGTGTTGTGTTGGAAGACGTCAACCAATGTTTAGTTTTTTATTTTAGTGTTGGAATACATCAACTAATGTTTAGTTTGTTATTTTAGTGTTGTGTTGGAAGACGTCAACCAATGTTTAGTTTTTTATTTTAGTGTTGGAAGACGCCAACTAGTGTTTAGTTTGTTATTTTAGTGTTGTGTTGGAAGACGTCAACCAATGTTTAGTTTTTTATTTTAGTGTTGGAAGACGCCAACTAATGTTTAGTTTGTTATTTTAGTGTTGTGTTGGAAGACGCCAACTAATGTTTAGTTTGTTATTTTAGTGTTGGAAGACGCCAACTAATGTTTAGTTTGTTATTTTTGTGTTGGAATGCAACAACTAATGTTTATTTTGTTATTTTAGTGTTGGAAGACGCCAACTAATGTTTAGTTTGTTATTTTAGTGTTGGAAGGCAACAACTAATGTTTAGTTTGTTATCTTAGTGTTGGAAGGCAACAACTAATGTTTAGTTTGTTATCTTAGTGTTGGAAGGCAACAACTAATGTTTAGTTTGTTATTTTAGTGTTGGAGGGCAACAACTAATGTTTAGTTTGTTATTTTAGTGTTGGAAGGCAACAACTAATGTTTAGTTTGTTATTTTTGTGTTGGAAGGCAACAACTAATGTTTAGTTTGTTATCTTAGTGTTGGAAGACGCCAACTAATGTTTAGTTTGTTATTTTAGTGTTGGAAGGCAACAACTAATGTTTAGTTTGTTATCTTAGTGTTGGAAGGCAACAACTAATGTTTAGTTTGTTATTTTTGTGTTGGAATGCAACAACTAATGTTTGTTTGCAAAACTTGTTTTTTTTTTCTTTGCAAAAAACATGAGAACGTTTAAACCTGATCTCGACAAATGACGTAAAATGATAGACATTTACAATTCTTTCAAAAATTTTAAAATCACAAAATTAATCATGTTGGACACAGATTTCTATCTGTTTGTTTCAGTACTGTGGACGTGAAGAACTCTTACTTGTTCTGGTTCGTGCTGTAGCCACTGGGACAGCCAGTCTTTGCAAGTTTCACAAGATTGAAGACGATAAAAGCTCGTGTAGCTTCATGTCACCCCCTGAAATTCGCGTCTGTTTTTGTTGTGTACCTGTGTGTTCACTCTCCCAGTCTATCCGCTTACCGCTGGCTCAATCTTCGTTAAGTTTACAAAGTGATCGTTGTTGATAAATATTTTTACACAGCGCCAAACATTTATCGATCTCGTTTTCTCAGTGCTAATTGTTTATTGATTTTATTTGCGTTTGCTAATTGTTCATGTGTCACTTTATAAAGTGCTATTTCTTCATCTTCCTGTTTGCTATGCGAATTGGTCATCGATCTGTGTACAAAATGTTAACTGCTCATCTATGCTCTGCACAAAATGTTAACTGCTCATCTATGCTCTGCACAAAATGTTAACTGCTTATCTATGCTCTGCACAAAATGTTAACTGCTCATCTATGCTCTGCACAAAATGCTAACTGCTCATCTATGCTCTGCACACAATGTTAACTGCTTATCTATGCTCTGCACAAAATGTTAACTGCTCATCTATGCTCTGCACAAAATGCTAACTGCTCATCCATGCTCTGCACAAAATGTTAATTCCTCACCGCTCTGTGTTATAAAAAGCTAAATGATCACCGCTCTCTTTAACTAAAGTTAACTGCTCATCAGTCATGTAACGCAATTCTAATTACTCATTGACCTGTTTACACAGAGCTGTTTGTTCCTCTTTCTGTTTACACAGAGCTGTTTGTTCCTCTTCCTGTTTACACAGTGCTCACTGTTCATCTTTCTCTTTACATAATACTAATTGT